>OY757018.1:92743053-93085553 GCA_963580285.1 Lucinisca nassula
GAGCAAAAGAAAACCAACAGTTAGACTCCGATGAGCCCGACCAGAGACAGAGTCTGTGAAATGAACACCCCCTTACACCCCACTTTATAAAGAGAAAACTGCGGTTTACGGGGGTAAACATTATTTTTCTTATTTTTACTCCAAGGCATAGGTTGTGGGTACTCGTTAGAACCGCCTCAATGAGGCGGTTCTAACGAGCACCCACAACCTATGTTTTCAGTTTTAACAAGAAAAATATCATGGAATTTCATCCGAAAAGTAGCCATTTTAAAGATGTGAAAAATGCACTATGCCGCACGGGTGTGTTAGCGTAATGAAGACAATCGACCCGTCAGCGTTTTGATTAAGACGTGCATCACGTGAACAAGTCCGTAAAATGACTCCCCCCTAAACCCCACTTTATATAGAGAAAACTGGGGTTTAATGGGGTAAGCATTTTTTCTGTTCGTAGACATAGGTTGTTGGTACTCGTTAGAACCGTCTCGATGAGGCGGTAAGGCGGTTTTAACGAGTACCACAATTTATGTTAGTAGTAAGAATAAGAAAAAAAATCACAAATTGTCATTAGAAAGTAGTCATTTTGGACATGTGAAAAAATATGCTATGTCGCACGGGTGTGTTATTGTAATGAAAGAACACACAGAGGATATTTGATTTTTTCAGTGTAAGATGGAATTTTATTTCACCGAATGAACACCAAAAAAGTATTTTCACGAGTGGCGTAGCCACGAGTGAAAATACCAGTTTTGGTGTTCCTGAGTGAAATAAAATTTGATCTTACACTTAAGAAATCAAATTTTCTGTTTCTTACATGCTTCAAAACGGCAATATTTAGCTTTACTTATCGCGTCACTCACCCTCATAGAAAACTAACTTTGTTCCTGGTCGTTTTACGCCAATTTAGTGGTGTCCAACGTATTTACTGGGTATAAAAATGGGTGTAAACTGAAGTTTGCACCTGAGAAATAGCCTTGAATTGCATTTTTATGACTGGTTACTGAAATAATTGAGATATAGGTTTCCCAAAGAAGGCGCGGACAGATCTAACGTCGCGCAACAAAATACGTTACGTCAGCGTCGAAATGACGTCATTAACGTCCACGTGACGTGTGAACGGGCTTAGCTCAATTTTTATAAAGTTCATAAATTTTCAATCATCTGACAATGAAAAAAATGACCACAGAATTAGAAAAAAGTAGTCCCAAACAGTGAAAAATAAAATTGAAATCAGTCACTGTTTGAAAAGTGACTATATCGTTTTCTGTTTCACTGAGAAATCTCTATATTTCATTGAAAAGCATATAAGAAAGTTGTTTTCTTGTGAAATGAAAAGACTCAGTTAAATGGAAACTTGTAATCTGTCACTTGCATCACGTGAACAAGTCCATTGAATGAACACCTCCTAAACCCCATTTATATGGAGAAAACTGGTGTTTACGGGGGTATACATTATTTTTCTTATTTCTGCTCCAAGACATAGGTTGTGGGTACTCGTCAGAACCTCATTGAGGCGGTTCCAACGAGCACCCAAAACCTATGTTTTCAGTAATATGAACTTAGGCACAGCCTAGATACGGACATGAACATTACCGGTCAGTTAATGTTTAAAAGCAAAGATGATAGTGTTTTAACCTCCCTGAAGTCCGAGTGAATAATTGCAAGTCACTTTACCAATATGCTTTAACCCTTATCTTGCTGTTCACGACAACCCCTACATTTGCAAACAGCGTAGATCCAGATCAGGTGGTTTCTGACCTGATCAGGATCTACACTGTTTGGCATTCAGTTTATGAATTTGTAGCAATAAATTACATCAAGTAATTTGATTGGTTGATAGACAGAAATGGGTGTGGCTTAAATGAATATTCAGCAAGATAAGGGTTAACTTACGGCCCTTGTCAAGTTGAAACAGACAACATTTTTGGTTCTGTATAGCTTTACTTGAGAGCATTCTTGTTGACTGCTGACTGTATAGCCTTTGTGAGCATTCTTGCTGTCAGAATCAGAATTGTTTACTGGTGACACGTCCATAGACAATCCTTCACCAGTGAACATGGTTTCCGAAGTCAAAGGTCTTGCGAAATGCAACTTCTTCAATTTTACCATGACATTGTGGGCAATCTGGATGGGGACACAAATCGTGGCCACAAACAGACTGACTTGATCATCATAGACTTCGCCAAGGTCTTTTACAAAATTGAAGGTACCTCACAGAGGGCTATTAAATAAACTTGACTACTATGGGATAAGCAGAGCCACACATAGGTGGATAAGCTCATGGCTCTCTGGGGGCTCACAAGAAGTTGTATTTGATGGCAAAGCATCTGATCCGGTCCCTGTTTTATCTGGAGCGCCCCCCCCCACCCAGGTTCAGTCCCTGGACCGGTCTTCTTAGTTTTCATCAATGATCTGACTGATAATATCAGGTCATCAGTCAGTTTGTTTGCTGATAATGTGTCCTGTATATATTCTCCGTCTGAACGTTTTATTTTACAAGATGACCTGGATCAACTTGCACAGTGGGAGGCCGATTAGCAGATGAAGTTCAATGTGGCGGGGGAATTTTTGGCCTCAGGGGCATAATTTGAACAATCTTGGTAGAGGTCCAATAGATGAAGCTAAACACCAAATTTCAAAGACATGGGCCTTGCGCTTTCAGAGGAGAAGATTTTCTTATTTAGATTTTACCTATATATAAATCAATATAAAACCCAGGGGCCCCAGAGCTATAATTTGAACAATCTTGATAGTGGTCTACAAGAAGAAGCCTCATACCAAATATCAAACACCTGAGCCTTCTGGTTTCAGACAAGAAGATTTTTAAAGCTTTTCCCTACGTCTGGGAAAACGAAAGGGCTCCGGGGCGGGGGCATTTTTGGTCCCAGTACATGGTTATTTGGTTATGGAATTGGGGGAAAGACCCTCAAATGGATAGATTCCTTTCTTTGCTACAGAAAACAGCGGGTTGTTGTTAATGGTGAATCTTCGGAATGGGCTCCAGTTTTGTCTTGAGTCCCGCAAGGGACCGTTCTTGGTCCACTTTTGTTCTCCCTGTACATCAATGATATTTCCACTGACATAGACTCAGAAATAAGACTGTTCGCAGATGACTGTGTTTGTTACCGGGAAATTAGAGATACAGATGACTCATTGAAACTTCAGGCTGACAAAGATAGATTAGGATGTTGGGCACGTAAATGGGGCATGAGATTTCAGCCAGTTAAATGCAATATTATGCAGATAACTAGGAAGAGATCTAATAAAGTTGAGGCTTCTTACACCTTAGAGGGAACGGTCCTCGAGAATGTGGACTCCATTAAATACCTTGGAGTGACAATCTCACACAACTTGAGATGGAATACTCATATTAGCAATATGTGTACTAAGGCAAATAGAACGCTTGGTTCCCTGAGGCGAAATCTTCATCAGTGCCCTCAGGATGTAAAAGAGGCAGCATATAAAGGTCTTGTTCGCCCAATCTTGGAATATGGTAGTTGTATCTGGGACCCCAGTGGAGTGGTCCTTAACGATGAAATTGAGAAAGTTCAGAATAGAGCTGCTTTGAAACTGGGAGCATGACTGGAATACTTGGAAAATTAAAATGGGAGTCTCTCAAGAAAAGGAGAAAAGACAGTAGGCTAATCCTTTTATACAAAGGTCTAAAGGGTGCTGCCAGCATTCCAACAGATGACCTTGTTCCCCCAGCTAGACACTGTAGAAATCACCATTCGTTGGCGTTTCAGACCCTTAGCGCAAGAACTGACATTTATAAAGAGTCGTTCTTCCCCAGAACCATTAGAGATTGGAATGCCCTTCCCGATTCGATTATTTCGACAACTGAAGGTGCTGATGATTGTGTAGCTAAATTTACCTCTTTGGTTAGAGCTAGGGACTAACTTCCCACATCACAGGTCCTGGTGTATGAATGTCCCCGTACCGGTAACAATTCTGATTCTGATTCTGACAAGAATTTGAACAATCTTGGCAGAGGTCCACTGAATGAAGCTACGTACCAAATATTGAAGGCCTGGTTTCAGAGGTGAAAATTTTTAAGTTTCTATTTGAAAAAATCTGTTGTTGGCTCCCGGAAAAAAAATTGGCCTGACCCCCTTATATCACAAATGGACTTGTCCAACGTATGGCAGTGGAAAAGTCTACTAGCATACAATGTGTTAATGTCCACATCAACACTGTATTAAGCTTTCGTTCCTATGAATTATTATTGTATGTATATATGTATTGCCTGTCATAGAAAGTATGAAATAAATATGTATATTAAATTTTTACCAAGTAAATACAGGATTTTCTATGAAAAAGAGAAACGATATTTCTCTGTTTCTCACAGAGAAATAATTCCCACTGAGAATTTGAACAATCTTGGTGAAATCATCAAGACAAAGCTTCATGTAAATTATCAAAGACCTTGGCCTTCTCCTTTCAGACAAGAAGATTTCAAATGTTTTCATTGCCTTGACTTCTATTTCCTAGGGCTATAATTTGAACACTTTTGATAGAGGTCCACTTGATTTTGATAGAGGTCCACCAAATATCAAAGACCTGGGCCTTGCGGTTTCAGATTGGAAGATTTTCTTAAAATTCCCTATATATAAGTCAATGTAAAAACCAAAAGGCACGGGGCAGAGGCATTTTTGGCCCAAGGGCTATGATTTGAACAATTTCGGATTCGGAGAAGAAGATTTTTAAACATTTTCCCTGTATAAGGCAATGTTAATGAGAAGAAGATTTTTAAAGATTTTCCCTACATAAGTCTATGTAAAATCAAAGGGCCCCAGGGCGGGGGCATTTTTGGCCCTAGGGCTATAATTAGAACAATATTGGGAGGGGTTCAGTAGATGAAGCTTCATCAAATATCAAAGACCCGGGCCTTATGGTTTCAGAGATGTAGATTTTTAAATATTTTCTCTATATATGCCAATTAAACCAAAGGGCCACGGGGTGGGGGCATTTTCGGCCCTAGGGCTATAATTTGAATACTATTGATAGAGGTTCACTAGCTGAAGCTTCACGCTAAATACCAAAGACCTTGGTCTTGCTGTTTCAGAGAAGAAAATTTTTAAAGATTTTCCCTATATAAGCCTATGCAAAACCAAAGGCCCCTGGGGCGGAGGCATTTTTGGTCCCAGGGGTATAATTTGAACAATTTTGGTAGCCCTCCATTAGATGAAGTTTCATACCAAATATGAAAGACCTGGGCCGTGCGGTTTCAGAGAAGATTTTTAAAGATTTTCCCTATATAAGCCTTTGTAAAACCAAAGGCCCCCAGGGCAGGGGCATTTATCGCACTAGGCATATAATTTGAACAATCTTGATAGAGGTTCACTAAATGAAGCTTCACACCAAATATCAAAGAACTGGGCCTTGCGGTTTCAGAGAAGAAGATTTTTAAAAATTTTCCCTATAAATCTATGTAAAACCAAAGGGCTCTGGGGCGGGGGCATTTTTGGCACCAGGGATATAATTTGAACAGTCTTGGTAGAGGTCCAGTAGATGAAGCTTCATACCAAATAGCAAAGACGGGGGCCTTGTGGTTTCAGAGAAGAAGATTTTTTAAATATTTTCCCCATATAAACGTATGAAAAAACCAAAGGGCCCCGGGGCGGGGGCATTTTTGGCCCTAGTGCTATAAATTGAACAATCTTGATAGAGGTCCACTAGTTGAAGCTTCACACCAAATATCTTGCAGTTTCAGAGAAGATATTTAAAGATTTTCCCAATATAAGGCTATGTAAAACCAAAGGCCCCTGGGGCGGAGGCCATAATTTGAACAATCTTGGTAGAGGTTAACTAGATGAAGCTTCATACCAAATATCGAAGGCCTGGGCCTTGTGGTTTTTAAAAAGATTTTTCAAGTTTTCAGTGAGAAAAATTTTTATATTTGGCTGCTGTGACCTAGATGTGCAACGGAGCGGAACCATTTGAACAACTTTGAAAGGGGTCCAGATAAGAACCATTCCTGTGAAGTTTGATCAAAATCTGATCAGTGGTTTAGGAGATGTCGTTTGAAGAAATGTTTACGGACGCACACATGGACAACAGACGAAAAGTGATCACAAAAGCTCACCTTGTCACTATTTGACAGTAGAGCTAAAAAGGAAAGTTGTGGGTACTTGTTGGAACAGTCACAACATAGCATTTCACGGTTATCCATAAAATCTTTTTCAAATAGTCAAAAATATTATCACCATTTTCCCATCTTTTCTCTTTATCTGAATCGCAAATACTTTTTTTTTCTTTCTTTTCTCCTATTTATACTGCTACTCGCTCACATCTGAGCATTACGAGCAGGATTTCGTGGGTGGCAACCAGTACTTATTTTTTATTTTTTTAAGCAATGTGGATGAAGTGCCTTGCTGAAGGGCACAACACTTTCGTCAGCGTAAGGCTTGAACCCGCAACCTCTCGATCACAAATCCGATGCGCTACCACTGCACCAAAGTGCTCCACTACTTTCTGTTATCATGAATGTACTAGTTCAGATCCCATGGACAGTAAATTTGTCTGTTAACCAAGTCATCTACATCTGCCAGTCATGTGCTGGGCTCAGCAGGGTCGTACGAACATCCGTCTCAATCTGGTTGTTCATGAACAGATCCAAATCAAATTAGCTGCCTTAAGGGTACACAAGAAGCATGCCAAAGAAACACTTCTTTAACTGACAATGTTTACAAATGACATGCGACTAGTGTCTTTCATGGATGTGTCCTGATCTATCGCCGTTGGTCCCAAGTCAGGCTCTAACTGCTCTCTTCTTCATCCAGATAATGAGACTGCTGTACGTAAGAACATCGTGGTGTCTTTCTTTCTTTCTACTGATACTGCGATCGGTCACATTTCGCCATTACTCGCAGGTGTACATTACATACACTAAAGGTTTTGCAGGATGAAAGCCTACAAAGTAACCATATAATTACGTTAGGGTTCTTTAACCTGCACAGGGGACGGTTCTCCCTGCACAGAGGGCCTCCAGTTAAAGTCCCGATCCGAAGGACGTTGCACTTTGTGACATTCATCCCTGCAAATGATGCCAATGGAGCGTGTTCGGACACCGAAATTTGATCGCCGCTGCGGGGGACCGAACCCAGGACCTCTGGCATCAATTGCAGGAATGTATGCCACAAAGTGCACAGTCCTTCTGATCGGGACGCCAACTGGAGGCCCATTGTGCAGGGAGAACCATCCCCTGCACAAATAAAAGATCCCTTCCAATATTATCTATCTTGTTGTTGTTGTACATCTATAAGGCATTTTATCGCTGCCTATAATCTCCTGGTACTTAAGTAAGTCACTTGTGCATTTCCCTATGAGAAAAACACATGATGCTCCTATTACAATGCCCTTCAAAATCGTTTAGTGCTCCTTTTAATCACCTATCTTTGTTTACAGCCAACCCCTCCTTCGAGGGTAATTTACACATGCACGTAAGCCTCGTGTGAGGGTGTTGCAGTAAAAGAAGAAAAGGAATTCCAAGGCCCCATTAGGCATTAATTCATGCTTGATTGTATCACACACTGCGAGTCGGAACTACCATTGAAATACTGGAAATAAACGAAAACTAACCTGTTTCTGTCAAATAACGCTGCCGGAAGATAAACAGAAGATTGGTACTCGATGTTTTTATTTTGCGCCAACTGTCAGACAAGTTTGTCTATGAAAATGCAATAAGCGTCTCTTCAACATGGATCAATAATAGAGAAGCAGTCATCGTGACGTTTTTGAAGAATCCGAATTTACAGTTTTTATTTAGTTATTTATTTTTATTTGGTCGGATACGTCAAAAAGTAATACATATAGCGGATTGAAATACAAAAAGGAGAAAAAAGAATCGTAAAAGATGAATATTGTACTAGACTGGGGACCGACTGTGTGAAAGGCGGACATTTTATTAGAAGGAAGAACGCGTGACCCATACACAGGAAGTTGTCTCGCATAGTCTCACCGAGAATTCACGTGATTTGACCATAAAAAAAAATTATGAGGTAAGCGAATTACGTTGTTATGACAACGCGTGTACCTCTTAGTCTATAGACGGACATGTTCATGTCCGTATAAATCAGAAAAATATTACGGATTTTCATCAGAAAAGTAGCCATTTTGGAGACCTGAAAAATGCATTACTTCGTACGGGTGTGTTATCGTAATGGTCAGATCCAAAATTCAGCCGTTATAACTTTATAACAATATGATGTTTTGGTCGGATCCAGGAAAAAATTGCTTCTGAGAAACAAATTCTTCTCTTTAAGAGTAGACCCCTTTTTCAGTGGGACAGGGCTTATAGAAAACCAATCAGGAAGTCCAGACTAAATGCTACTTTCTTTACTTTACTTGACCTTCTCTGACCTGCCCTTGCCCTTGCCCTGCCCTGCCCTGCCCCGCCCCGCCCCGCCCCGCCCAGCCCCGCCCCGCCCTGCCCTGCCCTATGGGATGATGGGTATTTTCAACGTGTGACCTGCCTTCAGTATACTCACCCACACCACGGGGGGGGGCAAATGTCCGTTAATACGCTTTTGCATGGGGAGGGGGGGGGGGCAAATGTTCTGGGGGTGCAAATGTCCTGGAATCGAACATTGGTAATGCAAGTTCAGAAAAAAGTCAAATCTCAGATAAACCTTGTGAACACTCTAGAGGCTACAATATGGTCCAATCATCATCAAACTTGCTAATAACGATCATCTTGGTTATATCTCGGCAGAGTGCAAATACGTGTCATTTCAGGTAAAAAAAATAGGTCAGTAGGTCAAATCATAGAAACACCTTGGAAACACCTAGAGGCCACTGTTGTTGGTCCAATCCTCATCAAACTTGGTCAGACTAATCATAATGGCAATATCTCGGTTAAGTTCGAATATGCTTTATGTCGGATCAGAAAGTAGGTCGGTAGGTCAAATCATAGAAATATTTTGCGAACACTCTAGAGACCACAGTTTTGGTCAAATAATCATCAAACGCACTGATAATGATCATCTTGACAATATCTCAAGATTTTCTAGGTCTACTTCGAAATTGGGTCATGTCAGGTCAAAAAGGAGGTCAGTAGGTCAAATCATCTCAAAACCTTGTTAACATTCTAGACGCCACAGTTTTGGTCCAATCACCATTAAACTTGCTCAGAATGAGCATCTTTTCAAAATCTCGGTTCAGTTCGAATATGGATCATGTCGAGTCAAATAGTAGGTCAGGAGGTCAAATCGTAGACCTCTAGAGGCCACAGTTTTGGTCCAATCATCTTCGAACTTCATCAGAATGATTATTATGACAACATCTAGATCAAGTTCGAATATGGATCATGTTGGGTCAAAAAGACGTCAGTAGGTCAAATCATAGAAAAAAAAAAAACATTTTTAACATTCTAGAGGCCATAGTGTTGGTCCAATTATCATACGACTTGTTCCGAACGATCATCATAACAATATCTAGGTCAGATTTGAATATGAGTCATGTCGGGTCAACAAGTAGGTCAGTAGGTCAAATCATAGAAAAAAATATCTTTAACACTCTAGAGGCCACGAATTTGGTCCAGTCATCATCAATCTTGCTCAGAATAATTATCTCGACAACATCTAGGTCACGTTCGAAATTGGGTCATGTCAGATCAAAACGTAGGTCAGTAAGTCAAATCAGAGAAAAAAACTTATTAACATTCTAGAGGCCACAGTTTTGGTTCAATCATAATCAAACTTGCTGAGAATGATCATCTTGACAATATCTAGGTCAAGTTCGAATATAGGTTATGTCGGGTCAAAAAGTAGGTCAGTAGGTCAAATCATAGAAAAACCTTGTCAACACTCTACAGGCCACAGTCTTGGTCCAATCATTATCAAACTTGCTCAGAATGACCATCCCAACAATATCTAGGACAAGTCCGAATATAGGTCATGTTTGGTAAAAAAAGTAGATCAGTAGGTAAAATCATGGAAAAACCTTGTTAGCACTCTAGAGGCCACAGTTTTAGTCCAATCATCATCAAACGTGCACAGAGTTGTCTTCTTTGGTAATACCTTAATCACAATGAATAGAGTGGTACCGTTTACAAAGGCCATCCCCTCCCCCACCCCTTGTCACCATTGTTAGTTTTACAGAGCCTGTTCACTCCGTCTGGTGCACTAGGACCTGACCCTCAATGTCCACAAGGTGCCCAGATAGTGACATACAAGTCAGCTCTGTATTGTCAAAGGGATCCCCCATCCCCCGACCCCCCCCTCACCACACACACACACACACACACACACACACACACACACACACACACACACACACACACACACACACACACACACACACACACACACACACACACACACACACACACACACACACACACACACACACCATGCGTCATGGTTAGTTAGACCGAGCCTGTTTATTTCCGTCTGGTGGTCTAGGTCTAACTCTAACCCTCAATGCCCAGATAGTGGCATACAAGTCAGCTCTGTATTGTCAAATGGGTGGATACCCCCCTCTCCCTTGTCACCATGAGTCGTTGTTAGTTAGTTAGACTGAGCCCATTCATCTCTGTCTGGTGCACTAGGACCTGACCCTTAATGTCCAAAAGGTGCCCAGATAGTGGCATACAAGTCAACTCTGTATTGTCAAAGGGATGGATACCCCCCTCTCCCTTGTCACCATGAGTTGTTGTTAGTTAGTTAGACCGAGCCCATTCATCTCTGTCTGGTGCACTAGGATCTGACCCTTAATGTCCAAAAGGTGCCCAGATAGTGGCATACAAGTCAGCTCTGTATTGTCAAAGGGGTGGATACCCCCCTCTCCCTTGTCACCATGAGTTGTTGTTAGTTAGTTAGACCGAGCCCATTCATCTCTGTCTGGTGCACTAGGATCTGACCCTTAATGTCCAAAAGGTGCCCAGATAGTGGCATACAAGTCAGCTCTGTATTGTCAAGGGGAAGGATACCCCCACTCCCTTGTCACCATGAGTCGTTGTTAGTTAGTTAGACTGAGCCCATTCATCCCTGTCTGGTGCACTAGGATCTGACTGAGCCTATTCATCTCTGTCTGGTGCACTAGGATCTGACCCTTAATGTTCAAAAGGTGCCCAGATAGTGACATACAAGTCAGCTCTGTATTGTCAAAGGGATGGATACCCACACCCACCCCCTTGTCACCAATAGTCATTGCTAGTTAGTTAGATTGAGCCCATTCATCGCTATCTGGTGCACTAAGACCTGACCCTGGATGTCCACAAGGTGCCCAGATAGTGACATACAAGTCAGCTCTGTATTGTCAAAGGGATGGATACCCCAATCCCACCCCCTTGTCACCATGAGATGAGCTATTGTTAGTTAGTTAGACTGAGCCCATTAATCTCTGTCTGGTGCACTAGGACCTGACCCTCAACGTCCACAAGGTGCCCAGATAGTGACATTGAAGTCAGCTCTGTATTGTCAAAGTAATCCACCGACCCACCCACCCTACACACCACACACACACACAAAGTCAGCTCTGTATTGTCAAAGGGATCCACACCTCCCGACACCCTTTCACTTTCACCTTGAGTCATTGTTAATTATATTGAGCCTATTCGTCTCGGTCTGGTGCACTAGGACCTGACCCTGGATGTCCACAAGGTGCCCAGATAGTGACATACAAGTCAGCTCTGTATTGTCAAAGTGATCCGAACCCCACCCACCCCCACCCACCCCCGCACACACGCACACCCACAACCACATCCCCCATATGCATCCACCCCCCCCCCCACACACACACACACAAAGTCAACTCTGTATAGTCAAATGGATGGATAACCCCTCCCCTTGTCACCATGAGTTATTGTTAGTTAGTTAGACTTAGCCCGTTCATCTCCGTATGGGGCTCAAGGACCTGACAGGTGCCAAAACAGTGACATACAAGTCAGCTCTGTATTGTCAAAGGGAACTTTTGAAAGACTTCTTTCTAAAAAAAATGAAAACAATTTTGAAGGAGTGTTCCATTAGTGACACTCTTACAATTTTCCACTGAACATAAAAGGCACCAGAAATATATATGTTCAGCGCAAAGTAAGAATCGGTACAATTCTAGAATTGTCCTGCGCAAAGTAGGAATTCCTACTTTGTTGCGCAATTCTAGAATTGTACCGGTACAATTCTAGAATTGCGCAAGGGATTCGAATGTTATATGAAACAGGTAAATCTCTCTGCGCAAAATGGGAATCTTTTGGACAAAGTGAGAACCGAATGTTTCATTCGTATGGACAAAGTCGGAGTATTTGGGACAAAGTGAGAATCGAATTTTCATCTGTGGGAATATCATTTGTCATCTGTATAGTCTGGGTAACATTACTTTGATGGTTTTGTGAGTAGAAAATTATTTGCGATTGTAGGAGCTGAATGTTCTGTATCTCGGGGTACTTATCATTCTTACACAGTATACAGTAATGCGCCTAAAATGTGGGAAACCTTGATCTTTTCCTTTCCTTTTCCAGACATTGATGTTTCGCGCATAAAGGTCTTAGTGCAGGCTGTATGATAAACACTGTACACCCTGATCAGAATGCATGCTCATCTGAGTGTACACTGTTTGCTCACGTACTTGGTTGCCCCAGTTTTTAGAATCATTACGATTTATAAGATGATGTGTTTGTATTTTGTGGTTCCTTTCTGAGTCTGAGGTCATCCACAAGAACAGCAGAGACTCGCTAATATAATGCACATTTTAATTTCATATGTGCTTTAATATGTTCGTTCATCATGTGCTCACAGTTTTGTTTTATCACCATAATAAAAGTAAATTGAGCATGTCTGTTTTTTTATACAACCCACTGCCGCAACAACTACTTTCAACTTGACTGAAATGTGTTTGCTTTACCGATATCTTGCTGTCGTAAGTAAACAAAACTGATTTTACTGATGATGTTGGAAAATTTCATAAGAAACAGCAGTAAAAATAAAAAATAATAATGATAACGGCAAAAATAAAATGCATTTCAAAACAAATTCAAGTGTACCCAGCCATCAAGAAATCATTACCAACACTGGACAAGTGAGCATCTGGCTATGATATCAGCGGCGTCACTCATAAAATGTACTTAGCGTATATCCGTAAGTTGGTCACATAAATGCACATGCGCAAAGTCCCTCTTAGGTCAGATATTTGATTCTTTGTCTGAACCTTCCTCTAGACCCATATATTCTTCATGCATACAGCGAAGGATCTAAGGACTTTTGATGCGTGATGCCACTCATATTCTTTTAAGAAAATTAAAATGGAATGTCCATTAGATAGAAGCGAAGTTTGGACTAGATTTATAGAGTGATTTTTACCACCAGGGATCAGTTTCCACATGAATGTGATAAAATCCCGTAATAATATTTTACTATTCTGACTTTGTCCCGATTCCCACTTTCCAAAGAGGCAATTCCGATACTGTAATTGGGCAAGGTAGGAATTCTCAATTTGTGCCGATTCCCACTTTGCGCAGAGACAATTCAGGAATTGTATTGCGCAATGTAGGAATTCTCACTTTGCGCAGTTCATACTAATATTCGTCTTTAATTTAACCATTTTCGTACCAAATGGTATCTCCCTCCTTATATATACCAGGAGTCCATTTCAAAATTTAGGGGTGTCAGGTTGTTTGTTCTTCAAAATTTATTTGAAAAATGGCTTGTTTTTTCGCAAACAGTGTAGGCCCTGATCAGACGCCGCGTTCTGTGGCGTCTGCTCTGGGCCTTTACTGTTTGCCCTGGTACCCGTTTTGGGGTTTCCGGCACTCAATGGGTTAATCCACATTTTTCAAGTAGGGGAGAGTTTAGAAGCCTCCGTGGTAAAGTGGTTACGCTACTCGCCTTGTAAAACCAGGGGTCGCAGGATCGATCCCGGGCTTCTCCAGACTTTCGGATGAGTCTTTAGACCGAGGTCCCGTCTCCATATGACCTTAGCTGTTGGTGGGACGTAAAACTCAAACACTCACTCACTCAAGTAGGGGAGACCGGGGATAGTTGATGCATTTTTAGACTTTTTGGTATATCTCGTGATCTGTCGTCATCTTTGTATCTTCTAAAAGCTCTATCTTTTCTGCATCTTAAACAATATTATAATCCTTATATTTTGGCTTATTTTGCCTCCATTTATGTAGACTTTTCCGGCAGGTCGAATGCATCAACTTGCCCCAGTGGTGGGACATGTTGATGCAAGGCTTGGGGCAAACTAATGCAGTAATTTATTTTTTCGTCTTTACAAGTGCAGGCAACGGAAATCACAATAAATTGTACGAGTCGGACCGTCACTGGTTATAAACCCAAGCAGTATCTTTGGGCATGTAGGGCAAGGTGTCATTTCATCTCAGTGTCGGGTAAAACATCCTATAAAATAGAAAGTTACGTCTCCAAAATGATCAAATAGTTTTGACGGGAACGTTAAACCTCAACTTAAATAAAATGTCGCCCGACGTTTGAAATATCAGTAGGCTATGTGGTGACCAGGTACGATAAAGGCACTGCTAGCGCAGGAGTTTCTTGCACATCAGACAAGGAAATCCGTGATTTTACCCTGGGATAGAAATTTATGTTCTGACCCTGGTGTTCCGACCCCAAATCGAATATAATCGCGTGTTTGATAAATGCACTGGTTGATTACGACTTTGTGTGCGCCGTCGTTAAGGTTGACGTCATGCACGATCCGTGACGTCACTTTACATTCCTGCAGTGTCAACACAATATGGCGGGCGTTGGTAACCGAAGTGACTGCAGCTTTGCGATTCCGCGCTAAGAAATGGAAGGTATGCAATAAAAAGAATCCAATATGGATGTGAGGGGTGGATAGAAAAAATCCGTCCCTCGGAATCACTGTCCGTCATAACTCGGCAAGCCTCGTGATGCCGGACAGTGACCCTTGGGACGGATTTTTCTATCCACCCCTCACACCCATATTAGATTCCTATAGTCTGTGGCAGTAGGGTGGCTAAAGAAAGTTTTTGAGGTACACGTACAAAGAGTCTGACAGAATCATCTGAGCCCCGCCAAGCGAATTAGTGTCTTCGAGCATTCCGTCATGACAAATTTTAACAGCGCATGCCCAGCCATTCAGAGCCAGGGATATGGCTTTCTGTCTGAAGGTTCCTCTTGATTCGCTGCTGGTATGAGAGAGCAGCGAAGGTTCTGGCGAGAGTGCGCGGATGCGCAGGCTCGCCTGAACCTTCGCTGCTCGCATAGGCGATAAGTACCAAAATCGCTTGACGGGGCCCATCCTAGTGTAGTTTTTGGAGCGTAGCTGTTGCAGCGTAGCTCCAGTGAGATGAGAAGTGATTTCGGCAAAACTTTCGGTGTTAATGCATATGACCTGAGAATATAGTACCCCGTGTTAACGTAGTAGATTATTACGCCATGCGGTATCTTCTTATAGACTGCTTCACAGACCACCTATTTCAAACGGAATAGATGATGAACTGTGTAGCAGTCTAATCGTTTTATAGTTCAGTTCATATAACCCAGTTTACAGCCCATTTGTGCCATAAAATCCCAAACCTGGCAACCTGCAAACAGAACAAACCCAGATCAGATACCACACAACGCGGAGTCTCATTATGCCCTTCACTGCATACTTACAAAAAGGTTCAGCCATTTTTTGCCAAATATTTCGTGGAAGCCACAACCTGACATCCCTGATTTTAAAATGAACTCATCCCATACTGATATAAGGTGTTGAGGATTCCATTCGTTTAAAATGGGTTAAAAGTACGCAGTGTGGATCGATAATGTATTACCAAAATAAGACAGTTGGCTTATATTGAAAGGAGTAAATTTTGCAGTTTAGACACAGATGAGACGCCACTTGTTGCAGCGTCTGATTTGGGTCTGCTATGTTTGTCCCTAAAAAGGCTGCTAGACATATAGAGTATGGGTTAATGTGTGTGTGTGTGTGTGGGGGGGGGGGTGTTACTTTTTTAAAGCGACCTGTCTGCGTCCTAGACACGTGACCATAAATAAAGCAAATTTTCAGCTCAGACGCAAGTTCGATACCTGCCGGTTCCAGGAGATTGATCGTGAAATCTGTTCCACGGTGATTCTATCCCTTTCGCTGATCCAAGAAGGGCAGTTGTTGGTTTCCGGTAAAAAAAAACTGTGTACTGTGCTGTATTGACAATATCTAACCAAAGAAATTGCCTTAATGCCAGATCATTTCATAAATGGCCTCGTCGAGGCAATTTATTTTTATATAATAATAACGGAGTATAATGTCTAAACCTCTTCAAATATTCCTATGGATTGATATTGACAATAACTAACCCAAGAAACTGTCGTATGCAAGATCACATCATAAATGGCCTCACCGATGCAATATATATTTAGAAAAATGTTAACAGAGTATAATGTTCAAACCTCTCTGAATATTCCGATCATTTTTGGCATTCGGGTTGATATTGACAATACCTAACCCGTGAGGCTGTTTTATGCAAGATTACTTTATGAATGGCCTCGCCGAGGCAAAATAATATAAAAAATAAATACAGAGTATAACATCTAAACCCGGTTCCAAGGCGGCTCTTCTGTGGCGATTTATTTATGTTGTTGTATGTTACTTACTGTGTGTGTCACTTGTGTATTTTGGTTTTGGATGGCCATATGGCCATTTTGTGGGAAAGTAACTGTCCTTATGGCCTTCCTTTGTTTAGATTTCCATTATGGTCTGGTCGCTTAATGTTTGTATTTCTTTCCCTTTGGTGTCTTTTATGGGTGGAGTAGGTTAATTGTATCAATTCCTGATCTTTGTTTTACTTCTACTTTGATCATTTTCGGCATACAGGTTGATATTGACAATACATAACCCGCAAAATTGTCTTATGCCAAATTACTTTACAAACGGCCTCGCCTAGGCAAACTGAAAAATTATTTCGAAGTGTAACTTCTAATCTACTTGGAATATATCTGACAACTGTTAGCATGCAGAGAGATAATGTACAGATCTAACCAACGTGATTCCTGAATGCCCAATTTCTTTATTTTAGCCATGGCAAGGTAAAAAATTCACCCACTGACACGGTCTTACAACTTTCAACCCGACGGGTATATTTTTATAATGTTTTGCATGCAGATGTATATTGACAAGATCAAGCTAATGGTATTGTCTAATGCCAGATAGCTTTATAAACAGCCTCACCGAGGCAATTTTTAAAGACTGATTGCGGATGTATAACTTATAAACTGCTGGGAAAAGTATGATAATTTTTCACAATCAAGTGGTAACCAAGAAGAATGTCTAATGCAAGATAAATAACCTCCCAAAGGTAATTTTTCAAAAACTGATTCCATAAAATAACTTTAAAGCCGCCAAACAATTGCGCAAGCCGCAGTTATTGCACGAACTATAGCTCAGCAGAAATCTTCAAGTAAACTGTTGAACTGCATGGTAGCTGTATTGCTCAAAAACATTGATTGTGGGTTCATGATAAAACTGCCTCGCCAAGGCGGTTCAATCAAGTCCCCGCAATCAATGTTTTGAGCAGAGATAAGAAAAAAACCCTATTTTGTATCTTAAATTTTCCATTTTTTTTTTTTGCCAAAAAAAAAAAATGACAATGTATTTGTACAGGCGTGTTTTCGTGATGGCTGTTGCGGGGTCTACACCTTAGCGTGAGTTAATTTCAATTTTGGTCTTGTTGCTTTAACACGACTTCTGGTCCAGAATAGCTTCAAACAGCTATGTTCATTTGATCAATATGAGCCTGAATTAAAATACCAATCAGACGCTAAATCAAATTATCAAAGCTACGCTCCATCAGCACTCTCAGTGCTTTGATTAATGACAGATTCTATCTGTCTATTTTTGCTGTGCTGCACGTTTAAAGTAATTCAGGCTTTTTCTTCCGGCTTTGACCGCCATAGAAATATGAGTCCGCACAAAATGTAGTCCGGTTTGGCACAGTAATCCAAATTGTACAAGCGTATTAGTTATCCTGTAAGCGTAATACAAACTCTTGAAGCAGACGACTTGACGATTGAGCATTTCATATGAATCAGCTACATCATGCGACGGGTATACCCAGATCAATGCGGCGTCTGCTCAGCAGTCTGCTCAGGTTTTACACTGTTTTCGATCAGTGTTGTCAATATTTAATCCTTAAAGACCAGCCTGCTGTTGGACCAGGTCAGCTGTAGACAAGAATATTAATGGGTTTTCTTTCTGACTTTTGCGTGGCGAAATTGAAAAGAAAGGCTGTCCCTTTCAACCCTCGAATATGGTACAGATACTTAGTATAGGTCCTGTGATATAATTCTAGGTGCCATATATTTAGCAGAATGGACGAGCCCAACTTCAGTGATGGAAGAATGCACTCCAGAAACCCAAGGCAGTTAATACATCAAAGCACTGACAACACTCATGCCGATTGTCTCTAAATGCAGGCTGATCATGAACGGTGACTTGGACTGATTCTTTTAAACTTTAGATGTGAATAACTAATGCAAAAAGTGTAGAACAAGATCAGCACCGTGTTGTGTGGCTTTTGAACTGAGTTTACATTGTTTGCCAGATCCAACATTTGATTCATGTGCAGATTTTACAGATAACACTTACATGTACCCAACACTGACAAACGACGCGGCTATGTTTGGGTTGATTGTTTGGCATTCGACCCGAAGTTGTTAATAAGAAAAGCGCTTCAGTACTAATGTCTATGTGACTATCCCTGACTTGTCAGAATAACTTTTTGTCTTGTAGAAAATAGCCGGGGTATTCCATAAGACGGAAGAGGGTTATCCTGGAATCATAGGGTGAGCTCGGCAAACAGTGTAGACCAAGATCAGACGCTGCCGAACGCGTCTTCTTATCAAAATCTTCACTATTTGTTGGAATTTCAGAGTTAAATGAAACAGTTTACATCTCAGCCCAGGCCTATCACTCCAACATACACCCCACACTCTCAGTGCTTTGATTCTGAGAAGCCTTCGTGGTGCAGTGGTTACGCTACTCGCCTTGTAAACCAGGGGTCGCAGGATTGATCCCGGGCTTCTCCAGACTTTCGGATGAGTCTTGAAACCGAGGTCCCGTCTCCGTATGACCTTAGCTGTTGGTGGGACGTAAAACTCAAACACTCGCTCGCTCGCTTTGATTCTGAAACCAAACGATTACAAGACACTTTATAGGCACCATGCCCTTACGCTAAAAAGGTTAAGTCAATCAACCGTGACGTCTGGTTACCAGTCCGGCCACATCGATCCTGTGCACCACCCTCACACCAGTACGGATAGAAATCACATGTTCAGGATCAAACTTTTGATGTGTAATGTAAGGTCGTGCCTAGAATAGAAGAAACTGAAATTTGTTCTCAAAAAAGCATTTAGTGAGAGCGTATTGCAACATTTTTCATTAAAGGATCGTAAGCATGCCCCTGGACAGTAAAGCGGATGACGTTGACTCTGATTTTGGGTGCCACAAGTGTGTGATCTATCGTCTATTGGAGCGACATCTTACTATATACAGAAGACGCTGAAGAAGTGGACGTCGACGTAGCCGAAGACCGACGTCCGTACGTCAAGATCGATTCGACCGCCAGACGCATATTCGAAACAGATTTCCGCCGGCAGCTGCTACACTGTACCTGTAGATAAAAAGGGGTCTCAACTACCGACTAATAAGCACTGATACTGATAGTCGCCCTTATGCGATGCACGTTTGAGAGCTAGACGTCCCTGTCGTGACCAAAGTTAACGCGTTAACACCGTACGGAACACTTACGCTAGTGCATGAAATACGTAAATTGGCGTCTAAGCGACTGACATATGCGTTTCAGTGACAAACCGCACTTCAGCCGGTTGTCGTTTCCGGGTGTTTTGACGTATAGGTGTAAGGTATGCCGAGGCTACGCGTGCGTAACAGAGCATGACATATCGGGTGAAATAAGCGTAATTGTGTGGCGAGCTATTGCGCGTAGTCAGCGAACGCAGCTTAGTGTCATTAAGAACATTCAAGATCATAGCTAAGACGTGAACAGAACAGCGAGACGTTACACCAATCAAGTGCTTCGGCCTCACATGGTTCCATTTATTTGTTTACGCTCATAATCCGGGATATCTTATCCAGCAGGATTACGAGCGGGCTCATAGTGCTGTTCTTACTCAAAAATGTCTTCAAGCCAATGGAATTCATGTACTGGACTAGCCAGCCTTTCTCCTCCGATCTCTTTCCCATACTGGGTAGAGGTGTCCACAACCGACCAGACAAAAACTGTTTCTTATGGACAGTAGCATTGTTAAAACTTGAATTTTAATGTTTGGTTTTGAAAACGTAAATAGTTTCTTTTAAAAATTTGAAACATCGAATGGCGTTTCATAATACCACCGGTCTATAGACATCTGCAAACATATCATATATTGGAATTTGCAGAACTACCTTTCTAAATTTTAAGCTCTTTTTAGAAAGGTTTTCTGTAAGTTTTAACAGTGTTATGATTTTCTCATAGAATCTGTCATTTCAGTGCCTTTGGCGCTTTGATTTATTCGGCCAGCGTGTAGTTACCTTTCTGTCTGTGTATGCCCCACGGAGTCGTTTAAGTGATGAGATAAAATACCTGTTCTTTGCCCAACTGCATGCAGTAACCGCCAGGATCACATGATCCGAACTCCCGATCCCATGCAGAGATTGGAACGCGGGCCACGTAGGCCGAGCAGGCACTCGATACAGGGAAGTGCATGGTAGACCTGAACCAGATTTTGAGGGTGGGAGGATTCTAGAGTATGCCCTGGCATTTGACCTGCATCTTTTAAACTCATTTTTCAAGAAACGTGACAGTCATATCTAATCTCTGTGCCCTGTGGTATCAGAGACGAAATTTTTTGAATCCATCATAAGTCTATAGGAGCTAATGAGCCCTTGAGCGGGCCACCTTGGACCCCAACGGCATGACTGGCAGGATTTATGTTGGCGACCAGTTGGCGTTGTTGCATACTAAATATCTAAACTCTGGGCCCTGTGGTTTCAGAGAATATTTTTGAAGTTAAGCTATTTACAAAAAGTCTATGGGAGCTAAGGGGTCTTGGGGCATACCCAATTTGGAATCCAGGGGCATGGTTAGCAGCATTAATGTAGGAGACCACTTGACATTGCTACAAACTAATTATCTAAGCTCTGGGCCATCTGGTTTTAGAGGAGATCATTTGTTGAAGTTATACAGTGAAATTCCGCTATCAAGACCAGATAAAATTAAGACTAATTCTGCTTTTAAAGGCATATTTTTAAGAGTGCACTTAATATTTCTTCACGTTTTGTGCCCGCAGTGTCCTCTGGTCAGGGACCACCTTTGGGGCTGTTCAAAAGAGGTCTTTAAGACCACTTTTGAACAGTCTCAAAGGTGGTCTTAATAGAGGAATTTTACTGTATTTTTTTCATTAATATTATGAGTCTGTGCGAGCTGATGAGCTCCGGTCGTGGCCAATTTTGCCCCCTGGGACATGGTTAGCAGAAGTTATGTAGGATGCTATTTTATATTGTTACATACTAATACCTAAGCTCTGTGCTTCATGGTTTCAGAGGAGATTTTTTAAGCTTTCATTATATGTCTATGAGAGCTAAGGGGCCCCCAGAGTGCGGCCAATTTGGACCCCAAGGACATGATTGGCAAGTATATATAGGTAACTACTTCAAGTTGCCACATTCTAAATGTCTAAGATCTGGACACTGTGGTTTCACAGAAGAAGATGTTTGAAGTTGTTTTTTTTCAATTGTAGTTCTATGGGAGCTAAAGAGCCCTTGACTGTGGCTTGTTTTGAGCCCGGGGGAATGATTGGCAGTATTTATACAGGTGACCTCGTGACATTGCTACATGCTAAATATCTAAGCTCTGGGCCCTGTAGTTTCAGAGAAGAATGTTTTTTTTTATGTTTTACCCATTGTAAGTCTATGGGTGCTATATGTTACCATGGCAACCAGAATTCCAATCCAATCAACCCGAAAACCTTATGTAGCCCTTCCCATACATAATGATGCTCCTCGTGAAGTTTGGTTAAGATCGGCTATGGGGAATAGAGACATACTTATTTAAAATTGTTTACGGATGGATACACGCACTGGCAGACGGGTGACAGACAAAACATGATCACAAATGCTCACTTTGTCACTACGTGACAGGTGAGTAAAACACTAAAATTCATTAATGTTTAGCTCACCAGAGGCGAAGGCTCCTTGGGAGCTTACCGGTATAGGATAGGCAGTTGTCCGTCGTCTCCGTCGTCATCGTCATCGTTGTCGTCGTTCGTGTGACATCAACACTTTCAAACGGCATCTCTTCTAAAGCCACTGGGCCGATTGAGTACAAATTTCATCTTTAGCATCCTTGGGCTGGAGAACCGAAATGTTGTGTTTTTTTTTTTTTTTTTTTTTTTTTTTTTATGAAAATCGGCTCATTAGTTTGGTTGTTATGGAAACCTAGGGTTTCCATAGACATATACTTGGGAAAATAGATAAACGGCATTTACTGTCAAGCCCTTGGGGATGTTTTGACATTTTTTGAAAGGAAGGTTCCTTGAGTAAACTTCTTTCAGCCATATGCTTCTATGCTAACCCCGGGGGTGCCGGGGCATGCCACGCCCCCTTTATTTCATAAAAGGCCATATATCTTACAAACCAGTCAGATACGTGTTTCCCCCCCCCCCCCCCCCCAAAAAAAAATATACCTATTCTTGTTCCTTGTGATAAGAGACGCATACATTGACACTAAGCTGGCGGTACTTTAGATGTTCTGGGGTCATGTCCCACTCCTTCACTTCACACAAAAAGGCCAAATATCTGGGAAACTGTTCAGAAACCCACCCCTAAACCATAACTTTTCATGTTCCTTATAATAAAATGCATGCAGTGACATGAACATGGGGGCCCCCGGCCATGCTCCAGCCCTCCACTTCATAAAAAGCTGTATATCTCAGAAACCATTTAGATCCCCCACCCCCTAAACCTTACATTTTTAGCTCGACCTACGAAAGTAAGGGGGAGCTAGTGCCATACCCCCGGGTGTCCGGCGTCAGCGTCAGCGTCAGCGTCGGCGTCGGCTTCAGCGTCGGCGTCCGCATTTGGTTAAAGTTTACCTGCAAGCTCTTATATGTGAAGTTTTACAACTTTATTTTGAATATATAATTAATAATTGCTAAAAAACAATATTTCACATTATCATTGTACTTCATTTTACAGGTTTTTTGGCTTAAATTGGACTTTTTGAGAAGTTAATATTTTCCTCTGTATTACCTCCCTTACTTCTCTGTGTTAAAGTTTACCTGCAAGCTGCGTGAGTTCAAATCCCGGGGGAGGAACGTTTTTTTTTTTTTTTTTTTCTTTTTTCTTTTTCTTTTGTTCTTTTTAAAAACATAGCGGGGTCTGGGGCTCAAGGTCAAGGTCACTGTGGCTATTTTAAGAAAAACATTGTCATCGCTCTAGCGCCTTCATTTATTGATGGATTTTAATATAACTTCACCCAAATGTTGGGTATAATGATATCTCGAGTGACTTTTGACTTTCAGGGTCCGGGGCTTACGGTCAAGGTCACTACTTTCAGGGTCACGGGGTCAAGGTCACTGTTTCTATTTTTAGAAAAAAAAACATTGTCATCGTTCTTGCACCTTAATTTATTGATGGATTTTAATATAACTTCACACAAATGTTGGGTATGATGATATCTGAAGCAAGTTCGACTTTCAGGTTCCGGGGCTGAAGGTCAAGGTCACTGGGGCTATTTTTAGAAAAAACTTTGTGATCGCTCTAGTGCCTACATTTATGGATGGATTTTAATATAACTTCACAAAAATGTTGGCAATGATGATATCTTGAGCGAGTTACACTTTCAGAGTCTGGGGCTGAAGGTCAAGGTCACTGTGGCTATTTTTAGAAAAACTTTGTCATCGCTCTTGCGCCTTCATTTATTGATGGATTTTAATATACCTTGACACAAATGTTTGGTATGATGATATCTTGAGTGACTTTGACTTTCTGGGTCAGGGGCTGAAGGTCAAGGTCACTGTGGCTATTTTTTAGAGAAACTTTATCATTGCTCTAGTGTCCAGATCTATTGATGGATTTTAAGATAACTTCATACAAATGTTGGGTATGAAGTTCAACTTTCAGAGTCTGGGGCTCAAAGTCAAGGTCACTGTGGCTATTTTTCGAAAAACTTTGTCATCACTCTTAAGTACCTACATTTATTGATGGACATAATGTAATTTTACACAAAATGCTAGGCTAGGCTTTTTTTATTTTGTCATGCTCGAGGGGATTTGTATCGTCTGTGATGCCTTGTTATTACTTGGTAGTTTGTAGAATTTTTTTTTATCAAATATAGATTTCTTTTTCCTTTTTTTTTTTTTTTTGCAGTGGAAAGGCTTGAAAACAGGATGATTAGGGGTACATTTTGGTTCTCTTTCATTTGCTGCAGTCTATTGGGCTGTTTTACAGAAGAATTTTTTTTTGATAACTTGCCCTCATACTTCTTAGGCCTCCAAAGGCGAGCTATGTTGTCTTCTGACAACTCTTGTTTGTTCATTATGGTTAGACTCATTCAGTCACACCAACCTGATGGTCTTTTTGTGCATGGGGCCGTGCCCCACCCGATTACTTCATACAAGGGGCAATGATGACCCTGGATCGCTCACCTGATCTTAAGTGTACCAAAAGGGCCCGGGGGCGGGGCCATTTTTGGCCCCAGGGCTATAATTTGAACAATCTTGAAAGAGGTCCACTAGATGAAGCTTCATACCAAATATGGCGAGCATAGTGTCCCATGGGCCTCTTGTTCTTTTGACAAAACGGATTTACCTTACAAAAATCAGTTAGCTGATATTCATTAAGTTCTGTTTTTTAGACTATGAAAATTCTCAGTTTTACCAAAAACACTAAGAATCCATTATTTTTCTTTTGGCAAAAGTGATTTACATAACAAAAATCTTAGTACGGTGGTTATATAAATAAGTTCCACATTATTCAATAGGCTCTCAGTACGACGGTTATATAAATACGTTCCACATTATACATTAGGACCTATATTTCTACATGCTTGAAATAATGGGCTTTCAGTGCGTTTTTATGTAAAAATTTGCATTTTCGTAGCCCCCGAAATGATATTTTTTATACATTTATTTTTTTTTCCTGTAGCTAACTTAGACCCATATGTACGATGGAGCATTAGGGCCAGGTACACTTTTATTTATTTTGCTAGGTATCTAGAAATTTCGACTAAGTATCTCGAAATTTCGACTTAGTATCTCGAAATTTTGACTTACTATCTCGGAATTTCGACTTAGTAACTCGAAATTTCGACTTAATTACTCGAAATTTGGACTTAATAACTCAAACTTTCGACTTAGTATCTCGAAATTTCGACTTAGTATCTCGAAATGTCGACTTACTATCTCGAAATTTCGACTTAGTAACTCGTAATTTCGACTTACTATCTCGAAATTTCGACTTAATAACTCAAAATTTCGACTTACTATCTCGAAATTTCGACATACTAACTCGAAATTTCGACTTACTGTTTCGAAATTTCGACATACTAACTCGAAACAGACTCTGTGATCTGCGCTGTGCATTCAACTCTGAATTAGCCATAACAGGAATCTTGATATGGTCAACTCAGAGTTGAACGAAGACCTCAGATCTCAGAACCAACTTTCCACAACATCACGGTTTAAATATGGAGTTTGGAAATTTTTGCATGTTTAGCGCCAGAAGTCATGCCTCATTATGAGAACGAATAATTTGCCACTAGACCTGTGTATGTATGCTATACCCCGCCGTTACGGAATTGAGACATTGGCTTGGCTAGCTAGAAGCCCGGATTTGCATCTCCTGGAACATATTTAGGACATTCTTGGGCGTCGAATACAGAACACTAAACACCCCACATCCCCCCACCCCAACCACCACACACACGCGTGGCTAGAGCTGACTAGTCATCAATTTCGACGTCTGACCGATGGGATGAAACGAAGGGTCTAGGAATCTGCTGCTCTGTCAAAATGATGCATCTTGAACACGCAACGTATTCTGATACCGCATTTTCTGTCCGGTTGTTGCTTTGTTAAGTTGGTCATGGTGTTCGTGTTTCATAGTTTACCATCTTTTGGGTCGATTTTTTTTCATTCGATCCAAAGTAACTACCTACAGAAGCTTCTCGCCTACTATTGTCCACGTGACTATCGCTGACCATCTACACCATGAACGTACCGGTTATTTAATGAAGCTGTCTTCTGCGGCGTCTGATCAGGGTCTACACTGTTTGCAATGTCCATGTTCACCGGCCCAGTCTACATGGCGCACTGACGTCACAAAGAAAGACTATAGCGCTGCTATAAATAACTGGTACCTAGATTTTTAACATGGTCCGTGATAGTCACGAGGGCAATAGAAGGCGGGAAGCTTCTGTAGTTAGTAACTTTTAGTCAATTAATAATTAATCGACCCAAGCGCGGCGTCTGATCAGGATCTACACGTTTTGCTTATAGTATAGGAATTTAAAGGATAAACGAAACATGTACCAATCCACACTCGAAGACAATCGACCCACCAGTGCTGTCAGTGCTTTGACTGATGTATACATGATTTTTGCAGCACACGATGAGAAAGTTTGATACCGAAAAAAAAACTGTCAAATATGACTTTTAGCCCGCTTTTATTTTACTGAGCGGGGTTGAATTTGTTTGTTTGATTTGAGGTTTAACGTCCCCGTCGACACTGATAGGTCATTTTGAAGACGTTGCTTCCACTTTTGTGGGACTTTTACCCAACGTTGAGATGAAATGACTTCTCAAGCCCTGTCGCCTAATAAACCAATAAGGTTTATAAGCATGGACGGTCCGACTCGCACCGCTTTACTTGGGCAGGCTAAGATCCTCTAAGCGGCTTACCACTATTCGTGTGCGGTCGGATTTCAGCGCTGCGTTGAGGCACCATGCAGCCAATCAATTTCTTCAAGCCCCGATGGGCGGGGCCGTGAAACGATATTGAATGCGCGACGTCCTGATGAGACAGAAAACCCCCTGTCTCTTACATGATACATATGTTTTGGGCCTCTAGTTTTATAGTTCTTGAGAAATATTTGATAAAATTAACATTGGCCAATATAGAGAGAAAGAAGAATGAAAAAACATGTGAAAAAATACACCGAGAAAGGTCATTGACGTTTACACGATACAAGTAAGCCGATAATGACCATAGTCTCACAATGTTATCACATAATTTGCATAATCTGCTTGATGTAAACTTGTTTTTAAAGCGGGGGTATAATGAAACGGGGGTGTTTAACATTAACTGTGTGTATAGGACTTAATATCTCGTAAGTCGAAGTTTCGAGATACTAAGTCGAAATTTCGAGTTAATAAGTCGAAATTTCGAGTTATTCAGCCGAAATTTCGAGATACTAAGTCGAAATTTCGAGTTTATAAGTGGAATTTCAAGTTAATAAGTCGAAATTTCGAGTTAATAAGTTGAAATTTCGAGTTAATAAGTCGAAATTTCGAGTTATAATGTCAAAATACCGAGATACTAAGTCGAAATTTCGAGTTAATAAGTCGAGATTTCGAGTTACACATGTACTAAGTCGAAATTTCGAGTTAACTCGAAATTTCGAGTTATTATGTCTATATTTCGAGATACTAAGTTCAAATTTCGAGTTAATAAGTCGACATTTCGAGATACTAAGTCGAAATTTCGAGATAACTAACAAAATAAAAAAGTATACCTGGCCCTAATGCTCTTTCGTACATATGTCAATTTTTACAACAAAACATTTTGTAGAAACATAACCACTAGCTTTTGAAAAAATTATTCCCGTTTTCCACGTTTTTTGTCAATTTTTTTCAAGTTTTTACCCAAAAATAGACAATTTTCTGTGTACGTATGGAGCTGATTTTTTTCTGTTGCTACTTGACAACAGTTACATGTAATCAATGTCTGGCTATTTAAATCAATTTGGTGTGATATCATGAACATTTTATGAATTAATTCCGGTTTTGGGTGATTTTTATTCAAATTTCAAACATTTCACCCCAAACAAGAAATATCTTTAAAAAAGATATGCGGCGTAGATTTAATTGGAAGGTCGTTTAGAAACCAGTGCTTCAGCTGAAGTGCACGACCCGCCGAATGCTTTTAGCTTGATGAGTGTTACCATATATGGGTATGGCGGCCATTTTGGTCATGTGACCTGGACCTAAAACGGTTCCCCCAATAAATGCGCCTTATCGTAAGGAGTTCCTTTCGCTATATAGACCAACCACGTGAAAATTAGGTCAAAATAGCTATTCACCGCAGCAGTTACAGAATTCACTAGAAACACAATTATACATATGACGTATGGTCATCAAAGAACAAGACGGTGAGCAAGCCGAAACTGTTTATATATTTTTCATTCATGTCTCACATAAAAAACGAAACATTTCCTAGGTTAAAACTTCAGTAAACTGTCGTACTTTTAAGTAGATTTATTTATGCAAATCATTGACCAATGAAATGATCATCTCCTTGGACATGTGGTTTTGTTGACCAATGGGTTAACGAAAAATGTAGGACAAAAGCAAAACTATAACGGCTACGCCGTAAAAATCAATTTTGCCAGGGAATATTTTTGGGGGATTTTTTTTTGCTGTAAGTCAGGACACCGCACTGATTCTGAAAATAGTGAAAACCCTTCTGAAGGAATTTGTTTGAGGTTCGCTACTATTTTGACTGGCCTACAATGCCAGACGTGCGATGCACCATGCTCGTCAAGTAGCTGACAAGGAGATAGACAAAAATATTGACCCCAAGTCTTCAGAAGTAAACCGCCTCGCTAACCAGTTGAGAAAAGAGAACGCTGATGTTGTAGGTGACAAACCAGTAAAGAATGATGCAGGGGAGATGTCAATGAGTGAAGACTCAAAACACAAGGCCTTGTTAGAGCACTACCAAAGGATATTCATTGTTGAGTTTGACTGGGACCCGGATCACCTGCCTGATTAACCACCAGTGGAAAGGCCACACGTCCAAATCACTATGGATATGGTTAAGAAGGCTATGTCTCAGATGAAGACCGGCAAAGCACGGGCCTATCAGGCATGGTGGTGGAGGTGTTACGAGCAGCAGGCGATGCGGGCGCCTCGATAATTCGTCACCTCGCGGCTGCAATAATCGGTGATGGCAAGGTACTGTCTGACTGGGAGCAGAATTTTATTGTCTCTACAAGGGCAAGGGGTGCATTAGACAGGGGCAACTACCGTGGTTTCAAGCTGACAGAGCTGGCCATGAAAGTCCTGGAGAGGATTGTGGATGGCCTCACCAGACCGTTGGTGTCGATCGACAATTCCCAGTTTGACTTCGTCCCAGGCGGAGGCAGAGCAGACGCAATCCGTGTTGTCAGGAAGCTGCAGGAGAAGTATCTGGCTGCCAACAAGAGAATCTACATGGCTTTCGTTAACCTGAAGAAGGCGTTTGATAGAGTGCCTCAGAAGGTCATCTGGCGGGCTCTTGAGAAAACTTGGAGTGGACAGTAGATTGTGCGACTGGTCTAATGCGCGGAGCCGTGTCCGTGTTGGTGACAGTTACAGTGAAGAGTTCGAAGTGAATATCGGTATTCATCAAGGCTCCGTACTCAGCCCTCTGCTTTTTATCATTGTGCTTGAAGTCTTGACACACGAGTTCCGTTCTGGAGTCCCCTGGGAAGACCTATCTGCCGATGACCTTGTTATCTTAGCTGAATCACTCGAGGAATGTGTCACGAGGCTCTTAACATGGATAAAAGCTATGGAGGAGAAAGGGCTTAGAGTAAATGCAGGAAAGGCGAGAATCATGATCTGTATTACTGGCCTTACATGTGTACACGGTGCCAGGAAACTGTACGTCCCTTAGACGACAGACCATAAAAGGAAGTCCATGTCGGACCTGACAAGCTAGAGGTGGTAGCCTCCTTTTGCTACTTAGGAGACATGCTTTCTGCAGCCTTCGACCACATAACGTGTGAAAATAGCCAGGAAGAAGTTCAAGGAGCTGCTACGAGTTCTCTCTTCCGCCACCTCTCGTTCAAGACACGTGTCCGTGTGTACAGCTCTTGTCGCGGAGCGCAATGCTCCATGCCAACGAGACTTGACCATTGACAAAGCGGAACATCCAACGTCTGCAGCGGAACGACAGGCCAATGACAAGACAGATCTGCAATTTCAAGCCGCAAGATATTGTCTCCATCAGGTCCAGTCAGCTACTTGCGCGGCTTGGCATTGAGGATCTGGACCTCAAGCGTAGGCTCCGTTGGTATTGACATGTGGGGCGTTCAATGGGTGCAGTTTTTGTTTGTTTGATTTGCGGTTTAACGTCCCCGTCAACACTGTAAAGGTCATTTTGTAAACTTTGCTTCAGTCAAGCATGACCGCGATGAAATATGATCATCTCCAGGTCGTGGGAACAAAAACTGGAAAGTTTCATCAAATCCCTTGAAAAATCTATGAGGAGTTGTGGAGACAAGAAGTTCTGATGACAGCATGGCTAAAACCGACAAAAGGGACATAACTCTGGTAAAAATCAGTTGAGCGTGACCTTGATGAAATATGAGTGAAATATAGATATTTCTAAGTGAAATAAAAAAAATAGCATCACTGTTTCTAATAGTGAAGATCCAATTTTTTTTTTTTTTTTTGTGTGTTTCACTGCTTGTGAATTTGATAAATGGATAAGAATGGAAAACTGCTCCTTAAATTCACAGGTATATCGTAAATATACATGCATTGTTCAAACCTCTTTGTTTTTATGTGGTGGGTTTGAAAGTCAATATCACTTCTTCTTCGTATGTCCTACGTATTGGGATATTAGAAACTGATACTTACCGCAAGATTTACAAAACTATCATACGCGTGATTTACTCTGTGGGAAAGACAATACTAACTTAACCGAAAATGAAATACTATTCACCGAAATCCAAGATTTTTTTCTATACTGTAGCACATTCACAGAAGAAAGTTACTGGGTGGCTATATTATACAGTTTCCTGCAGCTTGCATTACTCAAGTGGTGTAGTTAATAGTGATGAAGTCGGTCAGTATACATATTCTTCTTGTTTTACCTTTTTTAATGCACACAATGCACAGAATACATCATGCTGTCAGCTGAAGGTAGACAGCTAGTACACAGTGCTGTCTTTCAAAACGGCATATGATTTGGAAGATGAAAGATTTGCTTACCTGTTTACAAAACTGATTCACGAATTATCGGAACAGATGCATGCTAAACGAAATGTTACAAAATATCGAAAAATTTACATACACATGTCAAATTCAAACTTCATTTCACCAAATCTCATTTGTTGTCCGAAGTTCACAAAACTTCCGTAGGAGATGGGTGGTGTCAAGGGCTTTTAAAATTCGCAATTTCTGACATCATACATGGCTTTATAGTCTCTTTATTTCGAGTGCATCAACTTTCCCCGTGCATCAACTATCCCCGGTCTCCCCTACCCCCAGTTTTAGCTGAATGAAGGTATAAATATTTTGCTATTATATGAAAACCAAAATGGATTCATACTGTGTTTGAGCAAAAATATTGCACTAAAATGTTCTATTTAAATTCAATATCATATCCGTAAACAATAAATGACATGTTGCTCTTTTGTGTGAAAATGCAGTGTTTTAGTGTCTTTTTTTCTCTTCTTTATTCAAGCTAGTCAAGTATGTTTTTTTTTTGGAATTACGATACCCGAGTGGCATAGTGCAGTTTTTCACAATTTCCTAAATTGCTACTTTTCTGATGAAAATTTGTGATATTTTTGTGATCTTTACTTCAAAGGTAGGCTGTGGGTGCTCGTTAGAACCGCCTCATTGAGGCGGTTCAAACGAGTACCCACAACCTATGTCTTGGAGCAGAAATAAGAAAAATAATGTATACCCCCGTAAACCCCAGTTTTCCTATATAAAGTGGGGTTTAGGGGGATCTTCATTTCACGGACGTGTTCACGTGATGGTTTTTACAAGCTTCAGGCGGGACATCTTTTTTTCATTATTTACCACACTCATTACCACACTCGTCTCCTCATACTGTTATTTGATTGAAGTATAGTAAAATTCCGCTTTTAAGACCACCTAAAATTAATACTAATTCTCCTTTAAAAAGCTTATTAAGAAAGGTGTAGTTATTCTTTATTTGAATTTCCTGCGCCGAATGTCCCCTGGTCAGAGACCACGTTTGGGACTGTTCAAACGTGGTCTTAAAGACCACTTTTGAACAGTGCCAAAGGTGGTCTTGATATTGGAAGTTTACTGTATATCAGCCGAATATTGTGGCATTTTCTTATTAAGATTTAGGATTCTCATTAAACTCGCCAGAATCATTACAATAACACATCCGTGCAATATAGTGCATTTTTTTCACATTTCAAAAATTGCTTCTTTTCTGGTGAAGATCCGTGACATTTTTCACATTTATACTGCAACCATATCTTTGTATGTGCTCATTAGAACCGGGCTTCGAACGAGTACCCACAACGTATGACTAGGAGCAGAAATAAGAAAAATAATGTATACTGTCTTCATCATAGTGTAGATTATATTTTCTTGTCCTTTGGGATCATTGATTCCATTGTGGAATTATGAAAATATCTGAGGGTCACTGATGAGGCCTAATTGGCCGAAACTAGCTAGTATGGCCCAGAAAACATGTACACTCCATATTTTTTTGGTTCTGTGGTGTATTCCTTGCTTCCAAAGGATAACCCTTTTATAGAACATATTCGTAAACCCCAGTTTTCTCTATATCAAGTGGGGTTTATGGGTTGTTCATTTCACACACGTGTTCACGTGATGCTGTGAAACACACACACACACACACACACACACACACACACACACACACACACACACACACACACACACACACACACACACACACACACACACACACACACACACACACACACACACACACACACACACACACAAACGGACAACAATACTATAACACATTCATGTACTTCCAGAAACAGTATTTTTCGAATGCAAATCATCACGTGAAAAAGTCCGTGAAATGAATACCCCCCCCCCCCCCACCCCCCCCAAGCCCCACTTTATATAGAGAAAACTGGGGTTTACGGGGGTGTACATTATTTTTCGTAGTTCTGCTCAAGGACATAGGTTGTGGGTACTCGAGGTATTGTTTTGTTTGATTTGAGGTTTAACGTCCCCGTCAACACTGTAAAGGTCATTTTGGAGACGTTGCTTCCAATTTTGTGGGACTTTTACCCGACATTGAGATGAAATGACATCTCAAGCCATGTCGCCCAACCAATAGGGTTTATTAGCATGGACGGTCCGCATCGCACCGCGGTTCCTGGACAGGCTTAGATCCTCTAAGCGGTTTACCAGTACTAGTGTGCGGGCCGGATTCAGCTCTGCGTGGAAGCATCATGCAGCCCATTTATTTCTTCAAGCCCCTATGGGCGGGGGCTAATAGTACGAGGCGGTTCTAACGAGCACCCACAACCTATGGTTTCAGTATAAATCAGAAAAATGTCATGGATTTTCATCAGAAAAGTAGACATTTTGGAGATGTGAAAAAATGCACTATGTCGCACGGGTGTGTTATCAAAATGTGTTCAATAGTTTTGTAAGTTGAGTTTTAAAATCCAGTTTCTATGTCATTACATTTCTACTTCCGGTACTGGCTAGCGTTATTCCACTCCCGCTGTTCGTTCGCTGCATAAAATAATCCAAATGAACTCGTGAAAACTAATTTTGCAGGCATGGAACGTCTTTCAAAATATTTCATATAACGATTGAATATAAATTGGCACAGAAAGACTAATTCTGAAAAGAAAACAATACTCTGGGACTATTTTTCTACGCGTTTATGCAACTGGTTTGAGAATTTACTCTTTCATCCCTGAGTTTCTGAACACGACTCTTCTCGCTTTAAATATATTCTATAAGAAAGGGATTTCTGAGTAGTTCATTGACATGATGGCAAACAGTGTTAATGTAGATTCTGGCGAGACGTGCTAGCTACGTGCCGTCTTATTAGGATCTGCAAGGTTTGCATAGATACAGTGTATTTCTACCTCGGCGTCTGCATCGGTCTACGGGGTTAAAAGGGTTAGCTCGCTTCTCTGTGACTATACAACCCTTTACAGACCGACGTAAACCAGGGATCGCAGGATCGATCCCGGGCTTCTCCAGACTTTCGGATGAGTCTTCAAACCGAGGTCCCGTCTCCGTATGACCTTAGCTGTTGGTGGGACGTAAAACTAAAACTCACTCACTCACTCACTTTACAGACCGACATCGAACACAGTCATTTACCTGCTTTCGAGAGCTCTTATCACAAAATATGTGTCGTTTAAGGCTTTAAGCTGTGAGTTTTAAATCAAGTTCCGTACTTTAAGCAAATAGTTAAGACAACGATCAGACGCTACATTCTGTTGCCTCTAATCTGTCTTAACTGTTTCCGAATGCCAAAGTATTGAAACAATTGGCATTTATGGGTTAATGGTTCCATACAGGTTGGAATAAACGTATTTTAGTTCGCCTTGGGTAGTCGAAGTTCGCTAAAGGTGGCGTCTGATCAGGGTTATAATGTCTAAATGAAATGGTTTAAAAATGATCTTTTTTCCGTCAAGTTATTCTCCCCACGCCAGAAGGAACATAGCTCCGAGCGGCTGCCCAACGTATGTGCATCTTCGTATCAACGCGACGTTGATGCGACGTTGCTAAGATGTCATGTACCCGCTAGGAGAACTTCTCTGTAAGATTATTAGCAGATGAGACAAGCACAGAATGTACAAGCCTCCGTGGTGTAGTGCTTTCGCTACTTGCCTTGTAAACCAGGAGTCGCAGGATCGATCCCGGGCTTCTCCAGACTTTCGGATGAGTCTTTTAACCGAGGTCCCGTCTCCGTATGACCTTAGCTGTTGGTGGAACGTAAAACTCAAACACTCACTCACTGAGCTAATCTATACATTTATGGTTTTACCATGAAGAAATTAACAGACACGTTTATATTTCTTCCTTTCTTCCTTTTTTCGTGGGGTTGGTTGGATAAGGCAAAGGTGATGTGTATCTTGTGTCATTGGGGAGTCCAGCTGATATTGACTTACATTTGGGCAAGGCCTGTTGTCCTTGCAGCAGGTAACGGTAGATGGGGTGGGGGATGGGTAGGGGTGGGGGTTGTTGTTGTTTCTTCTTTTTCTACACTTCCATTCAAACTCTAAACAATCGATTAAACTTTTGTTTTTCTTCGTCGAATGTTTGCAACCCTCTGGGACCTTGCTAACAAAATATCTAGATAACTGCTTGATCTACGACTGACATTGTTATTGACCGGCCCCGATAGCTCAGTTGGTAGAGTGTCCGCTCCGGGGAACGGGAGGTCACGGGTTCGATCTCGGGCCGCGACATACCAAAGTCGTTAAAAATGGTACTAGCTGCTCCTCGCTTGGCACTCAGATTTACGGGGTAGAGCTTGGACTGGTCGACCCAGTGTCAGGATAATGTGACTGGGTGTGATATTATGTAATGTGTCTGGGACATGATACTTCAATGGACCGTCCATGCTAATAAACCCTATTGGTTTCATTGGACGACAGGGCTTGAGATGTCATTTCATCTCAATGTCGGGTAAAAGTCCCACAAAATTGGAAGCAACGTCTCCAAAATGACCTTTACAGTGTTGACGGGGACGTTAAACCTCAAATCAAACAAACAAACAAAACTATAAAAGTGAGCATTGAGCTCCCTGTCGCAACCAGACACCGTCGTGATATGACTGAAAAATTGTTGAAAGCGACGTTAAACCCGAATTCACACACACACACACACACACACACACTGACATTGTTATCATAATAATTATTCCCCATAAATCAACTTTCCTCAGTACTTTCAGTACTTTGATTCTTATTTCTTGTCCAAACATAGATTGTTGTATCTCAGTTCTAACGAGTGCCAAAATGTTATGCTTCTGAGAAAATAATTAGAAAAAAAAAATGGTTTTGTTTGTTAGATTTGAGGTTTAACGTCTCCGTTAACACTGTCTCTGTTAACACTGTCTCCGTTAACACTGTAAAGGTCATTCTGGAGACGTTGCTGCCAATTTTGTGGAACTTTTACCCGGCATTAAGATGAAATGACATCTCAAGCCCTGCCGCCCAATGAAACCAATAAGGTTTATAAGCATGGACTCGCACTTCTTTGCCTCGGCAGGCTTAGATCCTCTAAGCGGTTTACCAGTACTCGTGTGCGGGTAGGTTTCAGCTCTGCGTGGAAGCATCCATTTCTTCAAGCCCAGTTGGGCGGGGGCCGAATTAGAAAAATAATGTATTCCCCAGTACACTCCATTTGTTTGTAATGTAAAGTGGGAGAGAAAGGGTTTTTATTGCTAACCTCATACATGTCATTGTTATTAAGGGGAATGGGAACACCTCCAGGGGAGGCAACTCCTGCAAAAGTATTTTGTCTACCATGACAATAGGGGTCAACTCTTAAAGGAACGAATTTGATCCTAAAATGGAATCACCAAAATCCATAAGAGAAAACAGATTATATAATCCCCGCCAAGCGAATTTGTGTCTTCCAGCATTCCGTCATGACAATTTTTGACTGCGCATGCACAGCCATTCATCGGGGCCAGGGATATGGCTTTCTGTTTTGAGGTTACTCTTGATTCACTGTTTGTATGAGCGGATGCGCAGGCTCGCCTGAACCTTCGCTGCTCGCATAGGCGGTAAGTACCAAAATCGCTTGACGGGGCCCATATATTATAACTACACTGTATTTGTTATTAAACAATTAAATTTTCTCTGCGTTTGACAATGGTATCTATCGAGCTGATCAGACAGAAACGTATGCGTATTGACAAAACATATCGTCGGTTGTTTGTTGTTCGATTTGATCTTTAACGTCCCCGTCAACACTGTATAGGTCATTTTGAGACATTGCTTCCAATTTTGAGGGACTTTAACCAAACATTTAGATGAAATGACATCTCAAGCCCTGTCGCCCAATGGAACCAATATGGGTTATAAGCATGGCAATCCGACTCGCACCGCTTTCCCTGGACAGACTCAATAAAACCGAGTCTGCTATTTTCGGTTATTTGGTGTATTCCTTGCTTCCAAAGGATCTAACTTCAGAACTTATTTATTTTCACTGTAGCTGGTGTTGTGCCGTGTGGCGGCCGTAAAACGTCTCCTCGTACATCATCATAGTGCAGATTATATTTTCTGGTCCTTTGGGATCATTGAGTTCATTTGGTATCATTTTGAAAATAGAGTCTGCTAAAGCCGGTGCTAGAGGGCGTGGCCGGTGTTGCACAGTTCAGTACTGGTCATGGACAGACTCAATAAAACCGAGTCTGCTATTTTCGTTGATTTGGTGTATTCCTTCCTTCCAAAGGATCTAAGTTCAGAACTTATTTAGATCCTCTAAGCTGTTTGCCAGTACTCGTGTGCGATCGGTTTCAGTTCTGTGTGGAAGCATCATGCAGCCCATCTGTTTCGATGGGCGCGGGCGAAAACTATCGCCGTCAGCATTCTTAAAACGGCATCATAGATTTTCTATATTACATGCATAACAGAGAAATACCATGATTTCTTGGTATTTTTTCCTTTTCTAAGAACTTTTCCCTCACGGCCGGGAAAATAAATCTCTTCTGCTTGAACTCCTTTTGAACAAGATATAAGATACTGTTTTGAAATAAAATCGTTATATGTGAACGCGGGGAAGTTTCAGTAAACGCTGACGGTATTCTTAACGTCACCTTATCCAGAATGACGTTTTATACGAATGGAACGTTGAAACATAGATTAATTGGAGATTGCCATTAAATAAGAAGTACACTATGCTTCCTTAATCTCACATATGCTTTCTCTAATGTGATCCATCTGTTTGGATTAAGAACTGCAGAAAGCGCTTTTAAATGGCGTCCGTCCAGTTTTTATGTATCACTGATTGAACTATTAACATGAACTGTACCGATAACTGTATTGAAATTTTAAGGTGCAAAACGCTCCAAAAGTCTATCAAAATACTAGAGTATGAAAACTCACCCGTGCGACATAGTGCATTTTTCACATGTCCAAAATGGCTACCGTTTTCTGATGAAAATCCTTGCCTTTTTTGTTATAAATGGTCATAACATTGATTGTGGGTGCTCAGTGAGGCGGTTCCCACAACTTATGTCTTGGAGCAGAAATAAGAAAAATAATGTATACCCCCATAAACCCCAGTTTTTCCTATATAAAGTGGGATTTAGGGGGGGGGGGTGGGGGTCTTCATTTCACGGACTTGTTCACGTGATGTAATATACTGTTCATTTGTTTCTCCTGTATTATATGGGGATTTATAAACCCCGTGATATAAAAAAGTCGATAAAGTCACTCGAGCTTCGCACCCGTTTCTTTATCTGTTTTTTTTTCTCTCCCTCTGTTTAATGAATTTCATATTTAAAATAGGTATTTGCATACTGTATTTATAAACCTCGGGGCATCCGCCCATCGGGACTTGAAGAAAAAGCTGGACTGCATGATGCTTCCACGCAGAGCTGAGACCGACCGGACATAATTACTGGTAAACCGCTTGGAGGATCTAAGCCTGCCCAGGAAAAAAAACGGTGCGAGGCAAAGCGTTGCGGACCGTCCATGCTTATAAACCCTTTTGGTTAAATTGGGTGGCAGGGCTTGAGATGTCATTTCATCGCAATGTCGGGTAAATGAACTACTATACAGTGTTGCCGGGGACGTTAAACCTCAAATCAATTAATCAATCAATTTATCAACTTCGGGAAGGGGGGGGGGGGGGGAATTCGATAATGTGCTGCAATGCAGTTAATATAGAGGGTAACTGATAATGTATGTTTCAACTCGATCTATATGCTGTAGTTTCAGAATACTGGTGAAACGCCATAAAATTGCATTTAAAATGCAGGATTAATTGACGAATACATGAATATAGATTTTAAACAGCCATGACCCTGACAAACCGTATCGAACAGATAGGACTTAGCAAAACGTGAAGACCCAGATCAGACTGCTCCTGACTAAAAGGAGCAGTCTGAACAGGGTCTGCACTATTTGCCATTCCGTCTCCACTTTTTGGACTCCTCGCTGGCTCTTGAAACAGATTTGTTAAAATTTTAGGCGAATTACAGTAAGTTATCGAGGTGTGCGAATTTTACAAGTTCGGTAATTGAACACATTTTAAACCCCTCTTTATTTAGAGAAAACTGGGGTTTACAGGGATATACATTACTTTTTCTTATTTTAGCAGTTCTAACGAGCACCCACAACCTATGTTTATAGTATAAATAAGCCTCGCATGGAAAACACACATATACACATACATTGTAAATTCACTGGCCTTTGTGGCCTAGTGGAATCTTAATCATTAGGTCTCTCACCGCTGAGGTTCGAGCTTGGCTCGGGTCACATGTGAGACGCCACGTTCTGCAACGGAAGGTCGGGTGGTTTTTCTCCGGGTACTCCGGTTTTCGCCCACCTCGGATTAACGTCTCTCTCTCTCTCGATATACGTGAAATAATTTCGAAAGGGCCGTAAATCCCAAACCATAATGATAATAATAATACATTGTAAATTTAAATGATTAAAAGAAGAACGAAAAAGCGAAGATTATAAGTTGAAGAAAAGGTGATATTTTGTTGTTTCTGTTCAAAATACAGATTGTGGGTACATGTTACAACCGCCTCATCGAGGCAGTTCTAATGAGTACCAATAATATATATTTCAGAGCAGTTATAAGAAATATAAGGTTAACTACTGTAAACCCCACTTTTACTATATAAAAGTTCAAGGGGCTATGAATCATATAGCCGAGGCGCACTTTTGGAATGCATGGGCAACTTCAAAAGGTGCTGGTGGCTTTAACCCATTCTGTACTAAATGGAATCTTCCTCCTTATATAAAGCAGGATTTCATTTCAAAATGTAGGGGTTACAGGTTGTGTTTTCATCAAATTGTATTTGGAAAATGACTGAACTTTTAGCAAACAGTGGAGCGTTCTGCGGCGTCTGATCTGGCCCTGCACTGTTTGCCAGGATACCCGTTTTTGGGTTTCTGGTACCAAATGGGTAAACCCATTTTGTACTACCTTATATTTATCAATTCAGGGGCGTCAGGACCAGTCATCTATTACTTAAACGGTTCAGCTTTCTGCAAACAGTCAATGTCGAGAGCAGACGCCGCGTTTTACAGCGTCTGAACTGGGCATTCACTGCTTGCTTGCCACGAAATTCGGCCCCCGCCCATCGGGGCTTGAAGAAATATATGGGCTGCAGGATGCTTCTACGCAGAGCTAAATCCGACCCGAACACGAGTACTGGTAAACCGCTTAGAGAATCTAAGACTGCCCAGGCAAAGCGGTGCGAGTCGGACTGTCCATGCTTATAAACCCTTTTGGTTTCATTGAGCGACAGGGCTTGCGATGTCATTTCATCTCAACGTCGGGTTAAAGTCCCACAAAATTGGAAGCAACGTCTCCAAAATGACCTTTACAGTGTTGACGGGGACGTTAAAAACAAACAAATTGCCACGAATACCGTTTATAATACTTTTTGACGGTCATAATTAATGTGTGGCAAACAACTAAGAATTAATTAACTATTCCTTTGTTCAATTTATAACGACTGTACATAAATACGCATTTGAAGACAGCTGGATATCTCGAGATTTAAAGATATCATGGATTTTCAGCTATTTTTCGTAAACATGTGTTTTTACATACGTGAACATTTGTTTATCTAAGACAATCAGTCGTTTACCAAACAAAGCAATTAAATTCTGGATTTAACCATCATGTAAAGCGCACAGTTAATATGCCATTATTTTCAGCCAATATGCAATTCCTGCAAAATGTAGCTATGGCTCAGAAGAGTCTGTGCGTAACTGGAGTTTCCTGAGAGCATTGACTGCTTGCAGACATGTAGAAGAGATCCTACATAGAAAAGATCCTGCAATCGGAAACTCGTCTTGCCATATATTCGATTAAGATAGGTGCGCCTTTGCATCGGCCATCTTCCATGCGTCAGTTAAACACGTGTCCATTTTGTTTGTTTGATTTGAGGTTTAACGTCCCCGTCAACACTGTAAAGGTCATTTTGGAGACGTTGCTTCCAATTTTGTGGGACTTTTACCCGACATTGAGATGAAATGACATCTCAAGCCCTGTCGCCCAATGAAACCAATAGGGTTTATTAGCATGGACGGTCCGCCTCGCACCGCGGTTCCTGGACAGGCTTAGATCCTCTTAGCGGTTTACCAGTACTAGTGTTCGGGCCGGATTCAGCTCTGCGTGGAAGCATCATGCAGCCCATATATTTCTTCAAGCCCCTATGGGCGGGGGCTAAAACACGTGTCCATGTGACATTGAACTACATTACAGAAGTGCATTAACATAACACGTGAAAACAAAGTACAGGGCATTGCAGACACTCAGCGTTGACTCAAAGTTAAATCGACGTCGCGTGCCTGCAGGAATGGTAAGTGTGGCTTATCAGAATAGAATAGAATATTTTTATTCGGCATACCATCTACAAAGAGGGTGTTCACCACATGTAACAAACAACAATACATAACAATATATAACAATATAATATAACAATTTAGAATGCATGTATATCGGCAAATAATATATTTGAGAGCCAATTATAGCTTGTTGTAGTTAAAGCAAGAGAAAGCTCTTGCAAAAGGTTGTCCATGTTTGCAAACAGGAACAACCATTTGAAAGAGTTCCCCGTCGTCTAGCATTAATCAATGCAAAAGTTAAATGCTCTATAGAACAGTATACATGCAGACCAACAGACTATCTGACCATCAGAGCATCTGATATAAACTTACAGATCAGTTTTGTCTCGTTTTCATTAGTTGGGTTGACCAACTTTGAGAATATTGTAAAAGCCTCTGCCGAGTTTGGTCCTTGAGAATGCCAATTAATATTAAGGGTATTTAATAAAGTGGATCTGAGGTTGTTATATTTCTTACAAAATAACATGAAATGCATTTCATCTTCAACTTGTAAGCATTCAGAGCATCATTTTGCCCCGTTTTCAACATAGAAATATTTTTACCCAAACAAAATAGATTTAATACGTCCGCAAAGTCTGCGCGGTGTGACGGGACTTTTTAGGCCTTATACCATTACGAAATTCCGCCCATGCAAATATATGGAAAAAATTACTAACCAATCAAAGTACTGAAAGTACTGAGGAAAGTTGATTTATGAGGAATAATTATTATGATAACAATGTCAGTCGTAGATCAAGCACATCACGAAAACACGCCTATATCATTTTGGCCCCCTTGAACCCCACTTTTATATAGTAAAACTGGGGTTTACAGGGAGTAAACTTTATTTTTTTATTTCTGCTCTAAACTATAAATTGTGGGTATTCGATCGAGGCGGTTCTAACGAGTACTCAAAAACTATATTTTGAGCAGAAATAAGAAAATGTCACAATTTTTCATCTTAAAATGTTTGTTTTTACGGCGGTAAAGTTTACAATGTATTTATATAGGCATGTTTTCGTAATGAGTTATCAAGATCTTTTGTTAACAAGGTCCCAGAGGGTTGAAAAATTCGACGAAGAAAAAAAAAAATGATTCATCGATTGTTTTGAGTTTAACGACAGGTCAACCCTAGTGGATCATTTTGTCTTCTCCAAGAGAAAGGGAGAAAAGAGATAGAAGAGATAGTAGAGGAGATAAAAGTGAGGGACAGAGGAGAAAGGGGAAAATGAACGGAAGTGTAGAAACAGAAGAAATAACAACAAAACCCCCACTCTACCGTTACCTGCTGCAAGGACAGCAGGCCTTGCCCAACTGTAAGACAATATCAGCTGGACTCTCCAGTGCCACAAGATACACATCACCTTTGCCTCACCCAACTACCCCCACGAAGAAAAAAGGAAGAAAGAATGAAAGAAAACGTGTCTGCTAATTTCTTCATGGTAAAACCATAAATTTCTAAAGTAGCTCAGTACATTTTCTACTAATAATTTTAAGAGAAATTCTACTAGCGGGCACATGACGTCTTAGCAACGTAGCAGGAACATCGCGTTTATACGACGATGCATATACGTTGTGCAACTGTTCCTTCGTGCGTCAGGACATAAAAAGGTGAATAACTTGACGAAAAAAAGATCATTTTTAAACCATTTGATTCAGACATTATAACCCTTATCAGGCGCCGCGTTTAGCGAACTAAAAATACGTTTATTCCAACGTGTACATTAACCCATAAATGCCAATTGTTTCAATACTGGGACATTCGGAAACAATTAAGACAGATTAGAGGCCACAGAATTTAGCGTCTGATCGGTGTCTTCACTATTTACTTAAAGTACGGAATTTGATTTAAAACTCACAGCTTACAACACATGTTTTATTATTATAGCTCACGAAAGCAGGTGAATATCTGTGTTTGATGTCGGTCAGTAAAGGGTTGTTTAGTTACGGAGAAGCGATGTAACCCTTTTAACCCTGTAGACCGGTGCAGACGCCGAGGTAGAAATACACTGTATCTATGCAAACTTGTAGATCCCGATAAGACGGCACGTAGCTAGCACATCTCGCCAGAATCTACATGTACACTGTCTGCCATCAAGTCAGTGAACTAATCGGAAATCTCTTTCTATAAGAATATATTTAAAGCTAGAAGAGTCCTGTTCAGAAACTCAGGGATGAAAGAGTAAAATCTCAAACCAGTTACAACAACTAAACAAGTAAAAAATTGCTCCATGTTGGAGCAAAGGAGGAAGCGCTGCGGAAACCAACTTTTTTAAACCCGCTTTTTCGAAGAAAAATCGGGTATATTTTTTTCGTGTCAGTCGACTGTCTGTCAGTCCGGGGGTCTGCATGTATGTGTATGTATGTATGTATGTATGTATGTATGTATGTATGTATGTATGTATGTATGTATGTATGTATGTATGTATGTATGTATGTATGTGTGTTTGTACATACGTCCGTCGAGTTTCTATGGAATGGATCTCCTCTGAAACCGGTTAAGATACATTTTTCAAACTTTGCCTGTGGATACTACATGGAATGTAGATGGCACTTGGCTAGTTTTAGCGTGACCTTGACCTCAACATGACCCCAAGGTAAAAGGTCAAAAATATTATTTTGCCATATCTTCTAAACTATTGGGGTTACACTTCTGGAACTTTGGTTATTGGATGGCCCTTGGAATATAGAATAAACTGGGTTACTTTTGGTGTGACCTTGACCTCAACATGACCAAACGTCAAAGGTAAAAAAGTATGACTTTGTCATATCTTCTAAACTTTCGGAGTTACACCTCTGAAACTTTGGTTATTGGACGGCCCTTGGAATATAAAATATATTGGACTACCTTTGGTGTGACCTCGTTCTCAACATGACCCCAAGGTCAAAAGTATGATTTTGCCATATCTTCTAAACTATTGGAGTTACACTTCTGAAACTTTGGTTATTGGATGGGCCTTTGTATATAGGATAAATTGGGATACTATTGGTGTGACCTTGACCTCAACATGACCCCAAGGTTAAAAGTAAAAAAGCATGACTTTGCCATATCTTCTAAACTATTGGTGTTACACTTCTGAAACTTGGTTATTGGATGGCCGTTGGAATGTAGGATAAATAGGGATTATTTTGGTGGACCTCAACATAATCCCAAGGTCAAAGGTCAAAAAGTAAGACTGCCATATCTTCTAAACTATAAGAGTTACACTCCTGAAACTTTGCTTATCAGTTGGAATGTTTTTTGCAACTTTTTTTAAATTATAAGTAGTTTTGGCTGGCTAATACATAGTCATTAGTGTTATACATAGAAAAAGCGGGTATTTGCGATGGTATACCATCGACTGCGCGATCTAGTTTACCTTTAATTTCATTAAAAGTTTTCATAATTGTGCATGTCTTTAAAGGGTTGGACCTAATACATGCGAATGAGCCTTTTCTTACCGATTCGTTATAGGAAAGGTTTTCTAAGGCCATTCCCTATTGCGGGCAGTACAAATCATAAACAGAGAAGGTGGAAAAAGAGTATGAAACATCGTCATAAAGAACATACATTTCGCCGCAAATAAGCAAAAGAATACTTTAAGAATTTTGAATGACTTCAGAATTATAGCTTTGAGATCTATCTGTCACCAGTCAATGACACAATACATGATTGTTAGTTATTATCCCCTCGCAACAAAGTTGCGATCGATACCATGCGTCCGTGTGTGGGTGTCCGTGTGTCCGGAAACTTGTGAACAGGATTGAAGACAATGCCATCATCGGAGAAGCATCATACCTTCCATAAATGTTCCCCATGGGAAGAGAATAAATCCTATTGATTTTCAAGGTCAAGGGTCAAATGCCAAGTTAACAATGGACTTGGCATTGAAAACATTGTGAACAGGATAAAAGACAAAACTATCATCATTGAAGTATCAAGAATTCCACAAATGTTTCCCGTGGAGCGATGGTGAACACTATAGATTTTCGAGGTCAAGGGTCGAATGTCAAGATCGCAATGGACTTGACATTAAAATCCTTGTGAACAGGATAGAAAACAAAGCTATCATCATAGAAGCATCAAATCTTCCAGAAAAAGTTCCCCAATGGACAGAGGATGAACCCTATTGATTTTCAAGGTCAAGGGTCGAATGTCAAGGGCACTATGAACTTGACATTAAAAACCTTGTGAACAGGATAAACGACAAAGCTATCATTATAGAAGCATCAACCCTTCCATAAATGTTCCCCATGGACAGAGGATGAACCCGTTTGATTTTTAAGGTCAAGGGTCGAATGTCAAGGACACAATGGACTTGACATTAAAAACTTTGTGAAGAGCATAGAAGACAAAGTTATCATCATAGAAGCATCAAACATTCCGGAAATGTTCTCCGTGGGCAGAGGATGAATCCTATTGATTTTCAAGGTTAGGGGTCGAATGTCAAGGGCACAATGGACTTGACATTAAAAAACCTTGTGAACAGGATAGAAGACAAAGCTATCATCATAGAAGCATCAAACCTTCCACAAATGTTCCCCGTGGAGAGTGGATGGAACCATTCATTTCAAGGTCGAAGGTCAATGACACAATGGAATTGACATTAAAAATCTTCCGAATAGGATAAAAGACAAAGTTATCATCATAGAAGCATCAAACATTCCGGAAATGTTCTCCATGGAAAGAGGATCAAGCCTATTGATTTGGAATGTCATGGGTCAACGGTCAAGGTCATTATCGACTTGAAATTAGAAACCTTGTCAACAGGATAGAAGACAAAGCAATCATCACAGAACATCAAACCTTCCACATATGTTCCCCATGGAGAAAGGGTGAACCCTGTTGATTTTCAAGTCAAGCGTCAAGGGTCAGTGTCACAATAGACTTGGCATTAAAACATAATGAACAGGATGGAAGACAAAGCTTTCACCATAGAAGCAGCAAACCTTCCATAAATGTTCCCTATGGAGAGAGAATGAACCCTATAGATTTTCAAGATCAAAGGTCAATGTCAAAATGGACTAGCAAACCCTCAACAAATATTGCCCATGGAGGGAGGATGAACCCTATTGATTTTCAAGGTCAATGGTGAAATGTCAAGGTCACAACAGATTTGACATTAAAAACCTTGTGAACAGGATAGAATACAAATGCTATCATCATAGAAGCACCAAACTTTCCATACATGTTTCCCATGGAAAGAGAATGAACCCAATCGATTTTCAAGGTCAATGGTAAAAGGTCAAGTTCACAATGGACTTGACATTTAAATACTTGTAAAAAAGATAGAAGAAAAAGCAGTCATCACAGAAGCATCAAATCTTCCACAAATGTTCCCAATGGAGAGGATAAACCCTATTTATTTTCAGGGTCGAAGGTCAAGACCACAATGGATTTGACATTAAAAAAAACTAAGAACAGGATAGAAGACACAGCAATCATCTTTAAATAATCTAACCTTCAATTAATGTTCCCCGTGGAAAGAGGATGAATCCTATTGATTTTCAAGGTCAAGGGTCAAATGTCAAGGTCACCTTCTGAACAGGATAGAAGACAAAGCTATCCTCATAGAAGCACCAAAGGTAATCGTTTAATGCTTAATAGGTCTAACATATTCACATGGTGAGTTGTATGCAGTTGCGAGGGGACGTTTTGTTTCTTTTTATTTTCATGTACTATATAATAAGTTCTTATTTCAAAAGTAACGTATCATAAGCAACTCCTGCATGCAAAATGAATGCATGGAATTCTTTCGCCGAAAGCATCGTGTGAAAAACATTGAAGTGTCCTATGCACTCTTAGGTGAGTGACTCTATATTTGCCTTCTGGAATGACCCTAGGAAATGCTGATTCTTCCCCATCGGTAAAGTCACATACCAGAATCAGCATTCGGAATTATTACTGAGGATACGTCAAATGCCATTCAAAATCAGGACCTGTGAAGTTAGTCCCTGGCTCTCACGATTAGCTTCAGTATTATCAGCACCTTCAACTGTGGAAATGATCGAATCGGAAAGAGCATTCCACTCTCTAATGGTCCGACGGAAGAAAGATTCTTTGTACACACGGGACAATTGGGATCATCATGCCTCATGTCAAATCAAGGGACTTTACCTGTACTGGCATTTTTCCAGCTCCGAAAATTCCGAAAAAAATAAAACAATCTCAAAATGACCCAATTTTTTTTTTATTTGTTTTTCTAAACATTGGATGAAAGAAAAAATAATTGTTCTACTTAAATTTTCAGTCCCATTTTTCATTGCATAATGAATGTTTTAAATACTGTAGTTTAAAATCAGTATGAGAATACCAATAAACCAGCAGGCACACGTCGCAAGGGCAACGTCAACTCAACGTCGGTGCAATGTCACGACGTTGCACCGACGTAGATGTGACGTTGCATAAAAGTCATGACGTTGCACCGACGTTGATGTGACGTCACAATTACGTCAGTTGCCTGATGGGAAGTAACCAGCAATGTCGGAAATCACTGTTAATTCCACCCCTCCTAGACCCACACAAAAACACTTTTTGGGTCGATTGTTTGCCAATGGACCAAAGTTACTAAGCACACAACTTTCAACGTTGCGCTCTTGTGACTATCACTCTTTACTAAAGAACACTTATTCAAATACATTGAAAATGTGACCGTCAAAAAACTGAAAATTTTCAGATAGAAGAAAATCTGTTATTTATCATATTTCTGTTCAAAATATAGATTGTGATTACTCGTTAGAACAAGCTATTTTTAATCAGAAATAAGAACAAATAATGGGTATCACCGTTAACTCCAGTTTCACTATATAAAAGTGGGGTTTTAGGGGGTCAAAATTATATAAGCGTGTTTTTTTAGGAAATCAAGGTAGGGGTCATTTACAAAAAAAACGCCCCCGCCCATCAGGGCTTGAAGAAATAGATGGGCGGCATGATGCTTCCACGCAGAGCTGAAACCGACCCGCACACGAGTACTGGTAAACCGCCTTGAGGATATTAGCCTGCCCAGGCAAGGCGGTGCGAGTCGGCCCGTCCATGCTTATACACCCTATTGGTTTCATTGGGCGGCAGGGCTTGCGTTGTCTTTTCATCTCAATGTCGGGCGGCCCCGCCGCTCGGGACTTGAAGAAATAGATGGACTGCATGATGCTACCACACAGAGCTGAAATCCGAGCCCACACGAGGACTGGTAGACCGCTTAGAGGAACTAAGCCTGCTCATGTAAAGCAGCGCAAGTCGGACAGTCCATGCTTATAAAACCTATTGGTTTCATTGGTCGACATGGCTTAAGATGTTATTTCATCTCAGTGTCGGGTACAAATCCCACAAAATTGGAAGCAACGTCTCCATAATGACCTTTACAGTGTTGACGGGGACGTTAAACCTAAAATCAAACAAAACAAAACAAAAGAAAAAAAAACAGCCGCGTTATTTACATCTTAGAGAATCTGGACTGCAATCATTTGTTGGGTTTTGCAAACAGTGTAGACCCATATCAGAACGCGGTGTCTGATCAGGGTCTACATTGTTTGCTTAGGGTAAAGGGTTAAACGAAACAGTTTAAGTTCCCCTTCAGGGCCATTTTTTCATTCTACACTAAGAGATACTCCGACCATCAGTGTTTCGATTTATTTACACCCTTCAAACCTTCCACCCCTGAGTTATCGGCGTGGACTCTACCATCACTGACGTTGGGCACGTCCATTCTACTTTATTCAGTAACTAGCTTAAAAGAGTCATCAGGATAACAAGTTACATATCCCTATAAGGTTGCTCATTATGCGCCATCTCATCAGGATCTACATGTTTGCATAAGTATCTGTGCCGGGCTTCAGGGTTGAAAGGGTTAACCTTTGCTGTAGTAACAGGCTTAAATATTGCGCAGTAAACAATCATTGGAATCGAAAGGGATACGTTTAAACCGTAGATTGTACCATTCTGTGTAGAAGCACTGTCATCTATTTTAAACACACATAAACATACTGTCATCCATTTCAAACAATGCATTTTTATTTTGGGATAATTCAACAATGAAATATCAGGAGTATATTCAGGACTGTACTGACTGAAAATAAAATAATAATCAAAACCGAATACCCTTTCGATGATTAAAACAAAAAACATAGTTCGTTATTAAATATCCAGAATGTATCAAAAATAGAATGCGAATGGCAAAATTCAGATTTCAAATGTATAATTGAATGTAGTAGCAAATTAAAATTGTTAATGAAAGTGTTTTAATTTTATCAATAACGCAAACTTCTGTAACTGACAATTCGCTTACATCACTGAAAAGTCAAGTTTCATGATTACATAGACCGTGTCTCAAACTCATTACAAATGGCGCTGCGTTGGTACGCAGCGCAATAAAGCGAGAAGAGTCCTGTTTAGAAACTCAGGGATGAAAGAGTAAAACATAAATATTACCGAAAAGCGCGTAGGAAAATAGTTCCAGAGTACTGTTTTTTTTTTCAGAATTCGTCTTTCTGTGCCAATTTATATTCAATCCGTATTAAGTCTCGAAAACTGAAATATTTTGAAAGACGTTCCATGCGGGGCCGGCCTGCAAAATTAATTTTCAAGAGTTCATTTGGATTATTTTATGCAGCGAACGAACAGCGGAAGTGGAGCGACGCGGTCCAGTACCGGAAGTAGAAATGTAATGACAAAGAAACTTGATTTAAAAAATTAACTTTCAAAAACTGAAAAATTTCAGGCGAAAAAAACATTTTTCTTATTTCCGCTTCAAACAGTAATATTTTTTTTTGGGTTCGGGTTTTTACGACCCTTTCAAGACTATTTTACTCATACCGAGTCGATCGTTATTCAGAGGTGTGCGAAAACCGGAGTACCCGGAGAAAAACCACCTGACCTTCCGTTGCTGAACTCGGCGTCACACACGTGGCCCATACATTGTGGGTACTCAATAGAACCGTCTTAATGAGTCGGTTCTATCGAGTACCCACAACCTATGTCTAGGGGGCAGAAATGAGGAAAATAATATTTACTCCCCCCTTAAACCCTAGTTTTACCATATAAAAGTTGGATTAAAAGGGATCAAAATTATATAGGCGTGGTTTCGTGATGCGATTGCGTGTTCGCCTTTTCCGGCCTTCTAGCTGCGCAGTAAAGAGTCTTCGCTGCGCGTATATGCGTTAAGTACCGTTTTCGCTTATGCCGGCTTACTATATAGAAATTAGCGTTATTCATTTAATTGAATAGATTGATATCTCAAGCCTTTCTTTTATATTACATCATTTATAACAATACGGAACAATAGACATGACTAGATAACAATGGCAGGTATTGCGAAACGTTTTTTATACGACATCGGCCGTTCTACCCAGAAGCCTCCGTGGTGTAGTGGTTACGCTACTCGCCTTGTAAACCAGGGGTTCGCAGGATCGATCCCGGGCTTCTCCAGACTTTCGGATGAGTCTTTAAACCGAGGTCCCGTCTCCGTATGACCTTAGCTGTTGGTGGGACGTAAACCTCAAACACTCACTCACTCACTCGGACGTTCTAACTACGATTTTGCATACGTACACAGAGAAACGAAGAATGGACTGCGCCCCGGGAAAAAAAGTAAAAGTAGTACGCAAAAGGGGAAAGAACAACAAAATGATAAACGGATGATAATTAGCGTTATTATCCTTAAAATGTTAGTGAAAGAAAAAAATCGTTGACGCGACGTTGGTGCAACGTTGTATACCACGGCGTCTTATACGCATGTGCGTGTGTACGCGCTTGTCCGTTTTATGTCCAACCAACGACTAAGGGCATAGCGGAGACGGGGTGACATATAAAGCTTGTCCGGAGCGTACCTCTGATAGTTTTAAAGGTAATTTAGTGAAACTCGATACACCGATGGGGGGCTATGAGAGAAATCGCGGAATGCAATAAACATAACCATGCTAACACTATTTACGGAGTTACTGCCCTTCTTAAATAGGACCCCCACACAGTATTGTGGGTGCCCAATAGAAATCACCGAGTCAGTCAGTTTGTCGCACCTAAACCAAAATATTTATCGGTCATAACTTCAAAAGTATTTACCCTACGCTCACGAAACTTCGCATACATACCATCACAAGACCCTACATTCTGACAAACGGTCATAACTGTATTGATTTTGAGTGCGCGTTTGTCAGGCCAAAACCAAACGACTTAAACTCAGTCATAACTTCGAAAGGATTTGTCCTGCTGTCACGAAACTTCACACACACATACTTACCATCACAACGGCCCCCGCCCATAGGGGCTCGAAGAAATATATGGGCTGCACGTCGCTTCCACGCAGAGTTGAATCCGGTCCGCACACTAGTACTTGTAAACCGCTTAGAGGATCTAAGCCTGTCCAAGCAAAGCGGTGCGAGTCTGTCAGTTCGCGCTAATAAACCCTATTGGCTTCATTGGGCGACAGGGCTTGAGATGTCATTTTTATAACCGACCAACGACTGAGGGCATAGCGGAGGCGGCGCGATATATGCGCTCGATCAGGGTTAGCTCCGTTTGGTCAGGGGCAGTCGGTCAGTCGTTCATGCAAATTGTTGCGCGAGTTAAACGAAACGACGTCGTTTTAACGTTGTACGCGCGGCGTGTGCCAGTGCACGGCAGCAGCACTCTTCCAGTCCAACATTTAGGATATAACTATTGTCAAACGCTGGTGCGGTGTCATGGTCAGCTTAATAAGTGGGATGTTTGGCCTAGACCCTCTAAGCGGTTTACCAGTACTCGTGGAGGTGAAAGACACGTGCGGCCCGGTCTATTTATTTGAGCCCTAGAGGGGCGGGGAGCTAAATATCCCGTACAGAGGGCCCTCGCTATAACGACAGTATTTGTTCCCTTCTATGGCACCGTTATAAAGAATCCCGATTTGGAGTATGACGGGTACATTTTAACCACAGCTACCACCACCACCACCACCACCACAACCACTCCCACCACCACAGCAACCACCACCACCACCCACCACCACCACCACCACCACCACAGACACCACTACAGTCCCCACCACCACAGCCACCACCACCACCCACCATCACAGCCACAACCACAGACACTACAACCAGCACCACAGGCACCACCACAACAGACACCACCACCACCACCACAACCACCACCACCAACCACCACCACCACAGCCACAACCACCACCACCACAGATACCACCACGGCCACCACCACCAATACCCGGTGTCTCTCCTCTTAACTCATTCGAGATAACAACTGGTCCCAAAAGTTCGATTGGGAAAATCGCTTTCTTCTTTTCACGTTATGACTAATCGGATACGGCTAAGCTAAGGGTCTCATCTCTCAGATATTCTGTTACAAAAGCGAGTAAGTCTTTGAACCACTTTTCGTAAAACTCAACATCTTTCAAATACATGGGACTTTTCTCTCCGGACGTAGGTATCGAATACAGCTCTCCCGTACTCAGCTTATATCTGATGGGGTAGTCGCCGCTATTCGTCGGTGGAGTTCTTGCAGCGACTACCCCATCAGATATAAGCTGAGTACGGGAGAGCTGTATTCGATACCTACGTCCGGAGAGAAAAGTCCCATGTATTTGAAAGATGTTGAGTTTTACGAAAAGTGGTTCAAAGACTTACTCGCTTTTGTAACAGAATATCTGAGAGATGAGACCCTTAGCTTAGCCGTATCCGATTAGTCATAACGTGAAAAGAAGAAAGCGATTTTCCCAATCGAACTTTTGGGACCAGTTGTTATCTCGAATGAGTTAAGAGGAGAGACACCGGGTATTGGTGGTGGTGGCCGTGGTGGTATCTGTGGTGGTGGTGGTTGTGGCTGTGGTGGTGGTGGTTGGTGTTGGTGGTTGTGGTGGTGGTGTCTGTTGTGGTGGTGCCTGTGGTGCTGGTTGTAGTGTCTGTGGTTGTGGCTGTGATGGAAGGTGGTGGTGGTGGCTGTGGTGGTGGGGACTGTAGTGGTGTCTGTGGTGGTTGTGGTGGCTGTGGTGGTGGGAGTGGTTGTGGTGGTGGTGGTGGTAGCTGTGGTTAAAATGTACCCGTCATACTCCAAATCGGGATTCTTTATAACGGTGCCATAGAAGGGAACAAATACTGTCGTTATAGCGAGGGCCCTCTGTACGGGATATTTAGCTCCCCGCCCCTCTAGGGCTCAAATAAATAGACCGGGCTGCACGTGTCTTTCACCTCCACGAGTACTGGTAAACCGCTTAGAGGGTCTAGGCCAAACATCCCACTTATTAAGCTGACCATGACACCGCACCAGCGTTTGACAGTAGTTATATCCTAAATGTTGGACTGGAAGAGTGCTGCTGCCGTGCACTGGCACACGCCGCGCGTACAACGTTAAAACGACGTCGTTTCGTTTAACACGCGCAACAATTTGCATGAACGACTGACCGACTGCCCCTGACCAAACGGAGCTAACCCTGATCGAGCGCATATATCGCGCCGCCTCCGCTATGCCCTCAGTCGTTGGTCGGTTATAAAAATGACATCTCAAGCCCTGTCGCCCAATGAAGCCAATAGGGTTTATTAGCGCGAACTGACAGACTCGCACCGCTTTGCTTGGACAGGCTTAGATCCTCTAAGCGGTTTACAAGTACTAGTGTGCGGACCGGATTCAACTCTGCGTGGAAGCGACGTGCAGCCCATATATTTCTTCGAGCCCCTATGGGCGGGGGCCGTTGTGATGGTAAGTATGTGTGTGTGAAGTTTTGTGACAGCAGAACAAATCCTTTCGAAGTTATGACTGAGTTTAAGTCGTTTGGTTTTGGCCTGACAAACGCGCACTCAAAATCAATACAGTTATGACCGTTGGTCAGAATGTAGGGTCTTGTGATGGTATGTATGCGAAGTTTCGTGAGCGTAGGGTAAATACTTTTGAAGTTATGACCGATAAATATTTTGGTTTAGGTGCGACAAACTGACTGACTCGGTGATTTCTATTGGGCACCCACAATACTGTGTGGGGGTCCTATTTAAGAAGGGCAGTAACTCCGTAAATAGTGTTAGCATGGTTATGTTTATTGCATTCCGCGATTTCTCTCATAGCCCCCATCGGTGTATCGAGTTTCACTAAATTACCTTTAAACCTATCAGAGGTACGCTCCGGACAAGCTTTATATGTCACCCCGTCTCCGCTATGCCCTTAGTCGTTGGTTGGACATAAAACGGACAAGCGCGTACACACGCACATGCGTATAAGACGCCGTGGTATACAGCGTTGCACCAACGTCGCGTCAACGATTTTTTTCTTTCACTAACATTTTTAGGATAATAACGCTAATTATCATCCGTTTATCATTTTGTTGTTCTTTCCCCTTTTGCGTACTACTTTTACTTTTTTTCCCGGGGCGGAGTCCATTCTTCGTTTCTCTGTGTACGTATACAAAATCGTAGGTAGAACGTCCGAGTGAGTGAGTGAGTGTTTGAGGTTTACGTCCCACCAACAGCTAAGGTCATACGGAAACGGGACCTCGGTTTAAAGACTCATCCGAAAGTCTGGAGAAGCCCGGGATCGATCCTGCGAACCCCTGGTTTACAAGGCGAGTAGCGTAACCACTACACCACGGAGGCTTCTGGGTAGAACGGCCGATGTCGTATAAAAAACGTTTCGCAATACCTGCCATTGTTATCTAGTCATGTCTATTGTTCCGTATTGTTATAAATGATGTAATATAAAAGAAAGGCTTGAGATATCAATCTATTCAATTAAACGAATAACGCTAATTTCTATATAATAAGCCGGCATAAGCGAAAACGGTACTTAACGCATATAAGCGCAGCGAAGACTCTTTACTGCGCAGCTAGAAGGCCGGAAAAGGCGAACACGCAATCGCATCACGAAACCACGCCTATATAATTTTGATCCCTTTAAACCCAACTTTTATATGGTAAAACTAGGGTTTAAGGGGAGAGTAAATATTATTTTCCTCATTTCTGCCCCCTAGACATAGGTTGTGGGTACTCGATAGAACCGACTCATTAAGACGGTTCTATTGAGTACCCACAATGTATGGGTCACGTGTGTGACGCCGAGTTCAGCAACGGAAGGTCAGGTGGTTTTTCTCCGGGTACTCCGGTTTTCGCCCACCTCTGAATAACGATCGACTCGGTATGAGTAAAATAGTCTTGAAAGGGTCGTGAAAACCCGAACCCAAAAAAATATATTACTGTTTGAAGCGAAAATAAGAAAAATATTTTTTTCGCCTGAAATTTTTCAGTTTTTGGTTAGTATTTTTTTCCACATATTTGCATGGGCGGAATTTCGTAATGGTATAAGGCCTAAAAAGTCCCGTCACACCGCGCAGACTTTGCGGTCGTATTAAATCTATTTTGTTTGGGTAAAAATATTTCTATGTTGAAAACGGGGCAAAATGATTGATCCGCCCCGCCCATCAGGGGCTTAGAGCTGCGAGTCGGCCCGGCCATGCGTATAAACTCTATTGTTTTTATTAGGCAGCAGGGATTGACATGTCATTTCATCTCAATGTCGGGGTAAAAGTCCCACAAAATTGGAAGCGACGTCTCCAAAATGACCTAAATTATGTTGACGGGGACGTTAAACCTCAAATCGAACAAACATGTTTGATAAAAACTTTTTCCCGGGCGCAGACCATTCAACGTTTCTCACGCCTTTAGAAATTGAATTGGTAACTGATGATCAAAACGCTATCTTCCAACACCTTCCATTGTCTGTCCGTTTATAATATCGCGCCCCCCATCACTACTACACCGGGTAGTATCTCCCTAAATATCTGCATAGAAGCGCTCGAGCGAAAGGTGCAGACTCCGATCGCCCCGATCTGACCAGGAACAGCAAACCTCGCCATTCCGCGGGAACTTCTTTCGCGCGTCGCCCGAGGCCTCAAACTTTAGGATAATTACGGCGTAATTTACTCGAACTCTCACCCCGATATTTAGGGTAATTTCGTCATCTTCTCCTTTGCCGGCTATCATATCTCACGTTCTTTGTTTATTACGTAATCTATTGTCTTGGGGCCAAAGTGGCGTGATAGCTCAGTGGTTAGTGCACTTGCCTCTGATGCTAGAGGTCCCGGGTTCGATCCCCGGCAGCGGCGATAAAATTTCGGTGTCCGAACACGCTCCATTGGCATCATTTGCAGGGATGAATGTCATTAAGTGCACCGTCCTTCGGATCGGGACGTTAACTGGAGGCCCCCCTGTGCAGGGAGAACCATCCCCTGTGCAGGTTAAAGATCCCTACCGTAATTACATGATTACTGTGTAGGCTTTCATCCTGCAAAACCGGAGTGTATGTAATATACACCTGCGGTAATGGTCAAATGTGACCGACGCAGTATCAGAAGATAGATAGATAGATAGATAGCCCTCCTACTACTACAAGACACTATGTCAAATAAATGACACAAAGCACCGGAAGAACAAAACAACTGGCTAAACTGCCGAAGTTTTTGCAAATGGTATATTCATATTATACCTACTTACCTTCCGGTAAACGACACAAGTCATTTAATCGGTATTTGAAAAAAAAATCATCTAACGAAGAGAAAAAAAAAATAAAAACAAAAATTGGTCGGAATGAAGATTCGATCCACGAATGTATTGATCAGTGGCTTGACGCCGTAGACCCCTCGTCTGTCTAGGTTGTGATATAATCGAGGGCAAATTAAATATATAACAGGACTTCACGGATAAAATTGTCGGCACCTTCCGTTTCACTTTACGGAAATCCCGAAAATAAAACAAAGTTCGCACAAATTCACTATTTTTCAGTTTTACATTTTTCAAACTGATTTGACGGTAGATAGATTGGTCATAATATTGGGTTAATGTTTTCAGAATAGTTCCAAAATATATGACTGAGACCGTAGGTTACTATGAGGACACGTGAAGTATAGGCCGGGTTTCAGGACAGGGCTGGGAAGGAGGAGGAAATCTTAACTAAAGACTTTCTAAGAAAATCTACAGAATCCTAGCACTACAAACAAGGATGAATGCTGATGCGATGAACAAAAAGTGAAATCGATGAGACATGATACAATGAGATGGTGGAACGTGATAGCTCAGTGGTTAGTGCACTTGCCTCTGATGCTAGAGGTCCCGGGTTCGATCCCCGGCAGCGGCGATAAAATTTCGGTGTCCGAACACGCTCCATTGGCATCATTTGCAGGGATGAATGTCATTAAGTGCACCGTCCTTCGGATCGGGACGTTAACTGGAGGCCCCCTGTGCAGGGAGAACCATCCCCTGTGCAGGTTAAAGATCCCTACCGTAATTACATGATTACTGTGTAGGCTTTCATCCTGCAAAACTGGAGTGTATGTAATATACACCTGCGGTAATGGTCAAATGTGACCGACGCAGTATCAGAAGATAGATAGATAGATAGATAGATAGATTATTTTACATTTCAAGAATTGCAGGTCAGTTTTACATGCACGTTGTAAACAAACAATCCTGTGTCATGTGCTTCGGAGACACGCCTCTCGGATGCCGACGTTTGGGCTATGCTATTTTCAACCGAAAAATTCACAACGAAATTCAGAGTTCAAATTGCATAGACTACAGGAGTGATTGCTGACTCGGTGATCTGAGTTCTTGAAACTAATTACTGAATGTATTAGAGCGATGGAAATGTAAACTCCAATATTGGATCGACGGAAATTTCGATACCTAGTTGTTTACAATTAGAAAGTGTCATAATGTGTACACACAAGTGACGTATGTTTGGTCAATCAAGTGTACAAATAATGACAGTCAGCTGATACTCAAAACACATGACAGTTGCAAGGTCAAAAGAAAATGTACCTTATTGCTAAAATCCGTCCATCCATAATAAATTCACTAAAAGTCACACAATTCTATATTCACAAGTTCCTGATCACTAAAGATGATCTTGATACTCCAATGTAATATTCACCACGCGAAGAATCCACCCTGAATCACCGTTGGGTTACCAATCATCGGATGCATCCAGTAAGATCCGTGTCTGGGCCCAGAAAATTATATGCGACACAATGAATATAAACAATGATGGAATTCCAATAAATGTCCCCTGTGCGTACGCGCTTGACAGGAATCACTGCTTTGACGTCACGTCGTAGAAGCACCTACGTCCGAGGCACAATACACCAATGAAAAGGTATATCCCACACTGTAGATCCTGATCAGAATGTCCAAAACTGGCCACCAATGTCGACGCCGATACTGCTTTCACGGAGATGTTGCACTGATGAGTTAGGAGGCCTTCATGCGGACTGAACAAATTATTTGTCTAAATCGCGGCGGAAGTAAGGGCGAGGATTGTGGCCACGTAAAATCGATTTAAGCCCCCCAGTGGAAATCTTCCACTGACCGTTCCAAGGCGGCTCTTCCGTGGCGATTTATTTATGTTGTTGTTTGTTACTTACTGTGTGTATCACTTGTGTCTTTTAATTTTGGATGGCCATATGGCCATTTTGTGGGAAAGTAACTGTCCATATGGCCTTCCTTTGTTTAGGTTTCCATTATGGTCTGGTCGCTTAATGTTTGTATTTCTTTCCCTTTGGTGTCTTTTATGGATGGAGTAAGTTAATTGTATCAATTCCTGATCTTTGTTTTACTTCTACTTCCCATACTATATATGTGTAAAGTAGCTTCTTTCTGTGTGAGCTCTCATTCTGAGGTCTACATGAACTGGGAAGAAAAACTCTGCAACAAATGTAATACCATATCACATTTAATGATAATGAAAAAATGCATATATTATGAGCTATTATGGAAAGTTCATTGTTCAATACAATGACATGGAGATGTGTTTCATTGAATGTAATAATCTCCATATGGTAAAACACTAAAAATGGATGGACAGGTGACTTCATTGTTTACAAACATGAAATGCACAATTTCAATCCGAAATAGACAAATATCCATTTCAAAATATGTTACGAAAATTATGTCAAAATGAAGGAAAATGACAAGACAACATACCTGCAACAAATGTAATACCATATCACATTTAATGATAATGAAAAAATGCATATATTATGAGCTATTATGGAAAGTTCATTGTTCAATACAATGACATGGAGGTGTGTTTCATTGAATGTAATAATCTCCGGTACCTAACTTTTAAGAAATACATGGCTAACGCGACCTACCTGGGGAAACGGACTACCTACACTACAGGAGACTACTGAAACGGACTACCTACACTACAGGAGACTACTGAAACGGACTACCTACACTACAGGAGACTACTGACACATTGGGCTCAAAAGGGCATTTTATGGGAAAGCCAGGAATGTTGTCAGACAGCGTACATATAAAAAATAGTACCCTGTGACATATAGCAGGTTCATGTAGGTCTTGGCAGTCATGCACTAGCATTCATTAGGGTTAATATGTATATTTGTATAAATACTTAAGGGTGTAGGGTAACCCCGTGATAGCCGGTGCATTGGTGTCTGGACAATTGTGTAGTAGTCATTCGACTTTCCTTGGAGACTCAACATATACAGGTGTGGCAGTCTGGATTTACGATGTCTCATGGATTATGTAGGTTGTCCATCAAGGCATTGTAAATCCTATTAAGAAATATTGTCGAAGTTCGTGATGTCCGAACTTATGTACACTCTGTGTTATGACATTTTTGTTCATCTTGAATTCCATTCTCCAGCGGAGAAATAACTTACAGTCAGTATATTTCATAAATCTATGTGTTTTTCCGTCATACTTGGCTATTCTGGTCTAGTATCAACGCCCAGATTCGTTGATATTTTGTTGGAAGGCCGCCACTCATAAATTGCGTCTGCTTCTTCGGAAACTTACGGAAACTCCCGAGTATTCCGAAGTCGACAGTTCGGTACGGTTTTATGGGATGCTCTCCCTTTACTTGACGCTATGTCTGTCGTGGGTGCAGTGGGTGAATTTATGACGTGTCGACTTTCTTGCAAAGGTAAAGAAATTGGAAAAATAAGCTATTTTATACATTATATTAGGTTTTGAGCAAAGGAATCGTCTTGTATCATATCACTTTATAACGAGAGATCAATCTATGGTCTTAACCTTCATGAAATAATATTAGTCCAATAGACTTGTGGCGGTTTTCGAGTCAATTGCGGAGACAGATCACAGCTGGAAACACTCCAGAAAGGGGCTGATAAATACTGCCTGCACAGGTGGTTATCTTGTTCCCTTGGGTTTGACATACACCCCTACATGCATTCTGCCAGAGTGTTGGGGGTGGCTGTACAATAATTTCTTTCTTATATGTTATAAGGATGAAATTGTTATACTCTTTCATTGTCTTTCATTGTAAACTAATTCATTTAAAGAAGGGTTTATCGTGAAGATTTAGTTTGCTTTTTCTAAACAACAACTTAACAGTAATCTGGTTTCTTTATAGTGAGGTTTTACTCAATGAAGGATTTCTTTTGTGTAAGAAGTAATATGTTCCTTCGTTGGTAATGCTTCTCGTGAAGATCTAGTTTGCTTTGTCTGAACAAAAACTTGACGGTAATCTTGTTTCTTTATAGTGAGGTTTTGCTCAGTGAAGGGTTTCTTTTGTGTAAGAAGTAATATGTTCCTTCGTTGGTAATGCTTCTCGTGAAGATTTAGTTTGCTTTTTCTAAAATAATTTGACAGTAATCTGGTTTCTTTATAGGGAGGTTTTACTCAATGAAGGGTTTCTTGTGTGAAAGAAGTAATATGTTCCTTCGTTGGTAATGCTTCTCGTGGAGATCTAGTTTGCTTTGTCTTAACAAAAACTTGACAGTAGACTGGTTTCTTTATAGGGAGGTTTTGCTCGATGAAGGGTTTCTTTTGTGTAAGAAGTAATATTTTCCTTCGTTGGTAATGCTTCTCGTGAAGAGTTAGTCTGCTTCATTGTGTAGTTGATTATGACTGTTGCGCACCAACAGTTTCATATTTCAAAAAGGAAACCTTCGTTAAACATGTCATGATGTGCAATTACTAACAAAGTGCTTTCTACCTTTCTCTCTTTGCAGATGAAATCTCCAACCTAGAAATTTGAAATTATTTATTCTCTAGACAGCTAAAATATATTTACATTTTTCATGTTAATATGTCTTCTGTCTTACTGACTCAGAACACTTATTTCCTACACCCAGTGTCCGAATTTTAGGGGCAGTAACCACCCCGTTGCGTGGGATCTAACTTCGGGTCGGTTAACTGCATAGTTGACCGGTCTGCTGTTTGATTCTTATATCGGGCTTAAATCTTAGCCTATCGGGCAGGTGACTGATACGCGCTTGATTGGTGCCTGAGAATTGTTGGCGACCGATCTGCCGTGTAGCAGGTATCTGATATATAGTGACCGGGATCAGCCGATCCCGAGCACTTTGGCCGTCTCATCATTCTAGTCCGGTTACATTTGGCGCTGCGAGCAGGGTGTGGCGATAATTTGTTGTTCTGAGTCTTAATTAGAAAGCACTTTGGTTTTTGGTATAATGAATTCAAGAACTACTTCAGACTTTATGCCGCGGATGATAAGCACGCCCGCCTGGGGATTCCCCACTTTTGAAAGTTCTGAAACGAGTTCGTCTTTCCAGACCCATTTATCCCCAATAAATCCAAATGACACGTTTGGGACAAGACCTATACTGAACCCTGGGATTCCTTTTCCTCCATTCCCTATTGGGGCTTTGGGTCAGCCAACTTCCTTTGGAGTTAACCATACCCCTATAGTAACAATGGCCCAGTCAATTCCCTTTACAATACTCCCGCCCTCTTGGCAAAACAACTTTGGAGGTTTTGTTAATACTACTACCAGAAGTGTAACCTTTTCAACTCCCAGTAACACTGCGTTTGGAAACGTTACAACGCCTAATGTTACTAATGTGCCTGAAACAGGGTTACCTCTTATCCCGATGCAATATCTCTCAGGCAATGTAATCAACAATACTCAGAGGCCAGTATATGATATACCGCCCTCTTCCCAAATGTGACCCAGTCCACAGCTCTTAGTTGCCATTCATGTCATAAAAATAGAGTAGATCCCCCAACATATAATGGTAAAGAGAAATGGGACACCTTTATTTCCCTGTTTGAAAAGGTTTCAGATATAAACAAATGGGATGGTTCTGAAAAGTGTAAGCGGCTTTTGGTGTCATTAAGGGGAAGTGCCTTAGAATTTGCTGACACTTTGCAACTTAGGATTACTAATGACTTTGACTATTTAAAAGACGCCCTTGCCGGTCGCTTTGGAATTGCTTCAAACGAATCTCTGTATAGAGTCAAGTTTAAAGGAAGGCGAAGGAATAATAATGAGAGTTTTGATAGATTTCTGCAAGAATTACAATACTTGGCCGAAAGAGCATACCCAAATGAGAAGCGGGAAATATACTATAGGCTTATAATAGAGCAGTTCATAGATGGGATTAACAATAAAGAATGTAAGAATTACTTAAGACTTAATCCTAATATGTGTCAATCCACTGGTAATGTCTTAATCCAGCAAGTTCTTAAATACTCCCATAATTATGAATCAGTAATGGGTAGGACAGACCAAATCCCAAAACCCCATAATGATACAACCAATGCTGTGAGACAAGATAATGACTCCAAAACAAAGCAACAAAATACAAAGCAGTATCAGGGTAATAAAAATCAGGGTAATAATCATCAAAGAAAGTTAATTTGTTTTCACTGTTCAGCCGAGGGTCATATTGCATCACGTTGCCCATTAAAACAGGCACAAGAACAGCAGGAAAACTACACGGGGCTACACTAGAGGCCAATAGGGTAGCCAAAGAGCATGATAGGCCGCATACTCAAACAAAGACAAATATAAGTAGCAATCACAGTTGTTCATTGGTCGCTCCGATACACACGGTATCGTTGGATAGTAGTACAGATAGATCAGAAATACAAAATCAAAGTACACAAATGTCTGAAACGCACATAAAGCAAATGAACAAGAGCACACAACTAATTTCAAATTGTGGGTTAGTAAATGCTCACTGTGGTAGAAAAGAAAACACTTACTTAGATAATCAACAGAGTGAAATCTTACCAAACTGTGACCAGAATAATCAACGTAACCATGTGTCAGAGCTATACATTACTCTTTCAGCACCTCAAGAGGCATCAGAAATTCATAACAGTGTTGACAGACAGTGTCAAAGTGCCGTTGGTACTCCTGTCTACAACACTTCCCCTCATAAAGCTGTTGTTGGATTATGTAATCAAAACAGGGATGTCGGATGTAGTCAAAGTGCCGAAGGTACTACTATTTCAGACATTTCACAAAATAAAGATAAAATAAGGTCTGATGATGTGAAACAGGCTGAGAGTGTGATTTGTCACCAAAACGCTCATAGCAACGCAATCAGTAGCCAAAATGATCTTTCCGGAAGTTCCAAGTTCTCGGAAAATTTGCTTTATTGTAAATCTTTGCCAAACAAAGTAAATACTAAGGATAGTAATTCAGTAAGTGGTCCACACTCAATTAACAAAGCTACTGTAAACCAACCTATAACAATCAGTCACTTATCTAATGCATGTTGGTATTTCCATGCCAAGATAGGGGATCTTCAAATCCCATTATTATTTGACACAGGTTCTCCTGTGAGTATAATTTCGAAAGAAACCTACAATAAAATGTCACCCAACAGGCCCAGTTTAGTACCAGCTGACAACAATTTGAAAACTGCCAATGGGTCTATGTTAGAATTGCTTGGTCAAGGGGTATTTAAGTTTGAAACTGAGGTCAAAACTTATGATTGGAAATTTTTGGTTGCTAATATAGAAGGGAACATGGGTATTGTAGGCCAAGATTTTATAGACTCACAAGGAAGGTTTTTAAAGTGGAAAAATCTTACCTGGCGTACTAGAGCTGGTGTGATTCAACTTTTAAATTACACTCAAACAAAGTGGCCAAGATATTAGTGACAGAACCTGTTAGGATCCCACCAGCATCAGAGACTTTCTTAACAGCAAAACCAAACTATCCTTTATATGAAGAGTTATCTATGATAGAGCCATCCCTGAGCTATCAAAAAGGTGGTCTTTTAGTAGCCAAGTCTCTATTAAACCTATCAGGTTCATCAAAGGTATTGGTTATGAATATTACAGATAAAAATATTAATCTGAGACCAGGAGATGTCTTAGGCCATGCATGTCCAATAAAAGAAGTCCATTGTCCAGATTCGTGTGATACTTCTAAAGCAGAATTACCCGATCATTTGCGCCCTTTAGTTGAAAATGTCTCTGAAGAATTGACTGAGGATGAAAGACAACAATTCAGTTGTTTGATAGCTGAATTTTAGGATATTTTTGTTGGTCCTGATGGCAAATTAGGGAGAACTGATATAGCTACTCATTCAATTGATGTCGGAGATGCTAAACCAATTAAAATACCTCCGAGAAAATGCCCTATAGCTCAAAGAGAAGTGATTGAACAAGAGCTAGAGAAAATGTTAGAACAAAACATTATAGAACCAAGTGATAGCCCATGGTCTGCACCAATTTGTCTAGTAAAAAATCAGACGGCACATACAGATTTGCCATAGATTTTAGGGGTCTTAATTCTGTCACTGTCAAAGATGCTTATCCCCTACCAAATATAAAACAAATCTTCGACACGTTGGCCGGTTCAAAATGGTATAATACAATTGACTTGGCTTCTGGTTATTGGCAGTTAAATATGGACTCAAAATCAAAGAAATTAACTGCGTTCTCAACCCCTACTCATGGTTTATTTCACTTTTTAGTCCTACCTTTTGGCTTATGTAACGCTGGCGCAACGTTTGAACGCGTAATGGAGCGTGTCTTGGGAAATCTGCAATGGGAAAAATGCATCTGCTATTTAGATGACGTCATCATTTTTGGCTCCGATTTTCAAACTACTTTAAATAATCTTAAAGCAGTATTTTCCCGATTGAGACAAGCCAATCTGAAACTAAAGCCCTCGAAATGCAAGTTTTTTCAACGGCAAGTAGCCTTTTTAGGTCACATTGCCACCGAAGATGGAACAATGTGTGATCCAGAAAAAACTGAAACTGTATTGACTTGGCCGCGGTCGAAGTCGAGTAAAGAAATCAAGTCCTTTTTGGGACTGGTGAATTTCTATAGAGCGTATATACCCAATTGCGCTGAACTTGCATATCCACTCAATCATCTGACCAAGAAAAATGTTAAGTTCAAGTGGGACGAGAAATGTGAAACGTCCTTTAATGCGTTAAAACACAGTGTGACTTCCCCTCCACTACTTGCTTATCCTACCTCTACAGGCAAATTCACTTTACAGACTGATGCGTCTCTGTATGGGATAGGAGCAATATTATCGCAGGAACAAGACCATAAGGACGTTGTTATAGCCTACGCGAGTAAGACGCTTAACAAATCTCAACAGAATTATTGCACGACGATGCGTGAGTTGTATGCAGTCGTATATTTCGTCCGTCATTTCAAACATTATTTAATGGGACGTCATTTCAAGATCAATACCGATCATGCTAGTCTTACATGGATAAAAAAATTCAAAGATGCTGATGGAATGCTCAGCCGTTGGCTCACGGTATTAGACACTTATGACTTTACTATCCTGCATAAAAAAGGATACCAAATGAAGCATGTCGACGCGTTAATTAGAATTCCTCCTCGGAAGTGCAAGTACGGAGCGTGTGTAGACTGCAGTAAGAAGTCTTCCGCTATGCCAGTGAACCCGAGTTCAGCTGGACAGGAAGTCGACCCCTGCCAGCACGTTTCTTTTTCGCAGTCTACGGATGAGGACGCGTCGATATGTAGCGCATTAAGTGCTACGCGCGCCGAGGGGTCTTCCTCATCCAGCGCGACCGGTTGTTATGAAAACCCCATTCCAAATTGGATAGACTGTAAAACAAAGGAGGAATTACGCGCTCTCCAAATGGCTGACCCAGAAATTGCAATAATCTTGCAGTGCAAAGAAAGTAATGAAAGGCCCTCTAAGGAAACTATAAATGGTTATTCCCAAAATACTAAAATTATCTTGCAACATTGGGATTTGTTAGTTATCAAAGAGGGACTTCTATATAAAAAGTATGAAGGGGTAAATGGTCAAGAACACTTAGCATTTGTTACACCAGAGCCCTTAAAGATAGACATTTTTAAGGAACTTCATACTAAGCACACAGCCGGACACTTTGGTCGGGACAGAACTGTAGATCTTATAAAACGTAGGTTCTACTGGCCTATTATCACAGACAGTGTAAAAAGGTGGTGTGTCTCATGCGATTTATGTGCTAGAGGAAAACCTGGTCCAGGTGTGGGCAAATATCCCTTACAACAGGTGAAAGTTTCTAGGCGGTTTCAGGTTGTTGCCATAGACATATTCGGTCCTCTACCCCTTACTGAAAATGGAAATGAGTATATCATTGTGATCGGGGATTACTTTACCAAATTTATTGAGGCGTTTGCCATTCCTAATCACACTGCTTTGACTGTAGCTGATGTACTAGTCACTCAGGTCATTTGCCGATATGGTTGTATGGAACAATTGCATACTGATATGGGAAGAGAATTTGAGTCTGCTCTTTTTAAAGAAGTCTGTCATTTGATAGGGATTAAAAAGACAAGGACTACACCCTACAGACCTCAAAGCGACTCAGTAATTGAACGATTTAATCGTACTCTTAAACAAATGCTTGCGATATTCTGTTGTGATAATCAGAAAAACTGGGACAATTATCTTCCATACATAATGATGGCTTATAGAGCTTCTGAACAAAGTTCAATCAAATGTACTCCAAATCTATTAATGTTTGGGCAAGAAATTAACTGTCCCGTAGACTTGATGTATGGCCCTCCCCCAGATAATCCCAAAATAGAGTGCCCAATACAATATGTTGAATGGCTGCAGTCAGCCATGAAAATAAGTTATCAAACAATTTATGAAAACCTGAAGGTAGCAAGTAAACGACAGAAAAAGTGTTATGACCAGAATGCATCTGAGGCTGAGTTCAAAATAGGGACTTTTGTATGGAGATTTTACCCTCCATACGCAAGGAAAAAGTTAGAACTTGGTTGGATAGGTCCATATCTCATAATACGCAAGATTTCTGACGTAACATATTCTCCACAGAAAAGTCCATCAAGTCCTGTCATCAATATTCATATTGACAATATAAAGTCTTACAGGGGAGAAGATAATCTTATTCCTTGGGTGGACCATGAAGGGAATCCTATTGTTATAGAACAAGGAAATAATCAGTCAGCAGACCCTGACCTGATACAAAGTGAGGATGACCCTTCTATTCTTTTTAACGACCCGGTTGGTGGACAAGATGAGGATGATCTTTATTCTTCTGAAGGTCATGAACCCAGTATAGATGAGGATAATGAATCTGAAGATTTAAATGAATCTGGCCCTGACCCCATTCCAGTCCCTTATACTCCAGTGAGGACCCGGGCGGGCCGTGTGATAAAACCCCGCAATATTTATTCTCCATAGAAATTTATACAGTATACAGTCGTCAGTAACGCCGGGGAACAAAATAACTCCTGTATAGGAAGTTGTACATAGATTTGTCGCGTTTTGTATTGTCATTTATGTCTCATCTTTCCTTTGTAATATATATCACCACAATGAATCCAGGATTCTCATCTTGTAATAGAATTTTTTTGGCATATATTAGTATATGGCATTGGGAGAATGTCATTTCATATGTCTGTTAAATATTGATTTGAGGATGACTTAGTCCTGTTATTTCATTGTCTTGCTTTGGTGATGACTTCTTTTGGTTCATCTTATTGGACTAGTAGGAATATGTATCACCTCTGTATCACAGTATACCAGTATGAAATGAATCTCAAAGTCATTTGTATATATCTTCATATATTGTCTCGTCTACGAAGTAATGTCTCAAAAGAATTCGGCACTTATGTCAAAGTGTAAAAAAAAAAAAAAAATGAAAATGAATTTAACATTTGAAAATTCATTTTCCTTTTTTATCCGTAGGAGGTTAGAGTGTGGCAGTCTGGATTTACGATGTCTCATGGATTATGTAGGTTGTCCATCAAGGCATTGTAAATCCTATTAAGAACTATTGTCGAAGTTCGTGGTGTCCGAACTTATGTACACTCTCTGTGTTATGACATTTTTGTTCATCTTGAATTCCATTCTCCAGCGGAGAAATAACTTACAGTCAGTATATTTCATAAATCTATGTGTTTTTCCGTCATACTTGGCTATTCTGGTCTAGTATCAACGCCCAGATCCGTTGATATTTTGTTGGAAGGCCGCCACTCATAAATTACACCCTTTGGTTTGCGTCTGCTTCTTCGGAAACTTACGGAAACTCCCGAGTATTCCGAAGTCGACAGTTCGGTACGGTTTTATGGGATGCTCTCCTAAAGTGCATTTACCCCACCCCGCAACTAACTTGAGACTTACCGGGTCTGGCGGTCGTCAGTTCCGTTGCTGCTAGGCTCTTATCCAAGTCTGAACTGATTGTCCTCGCCTGTAGCTTCAGTATAAAAATGGCGCCTGCACGAGCTTTTTGTCCCAGAAATCATAGCGCTTTTTGTCCCAGAAATCAGCCTGATACGTCACTTCCGGGTTCGCCTTTTAGATAGACTTTTCGCACCCCAGGACACCCAAATTCACCACACTCCTCCCCACTTTATTTTTGGAGGACTGACGAGCCGCCTGTTGTCAATTCGTGAGCGAGCCTAGAAGCCTCACGGTAATCTTGATGACCCTCTGTTTATCTGGATTTTCCTGAACTAGAAGCCCAGGTGTCGTCTTAACAGGACTAGAAGTCCACGTTAATATGGGATCTGTCGTCTTAACAGGACTAGAAGTCCACGTTAATATGGCATCTGTCGTCTTAACAGGACTAGAAGTCCACGTTAATATGATCTGTAGTCTTCAAAGGACTAGAAGCCCTTGTTGATATGTGAACTAGAAGCCCACGAATCTGTTTATCTTCTGGAAACCTCAGGACAAGAACAAGAAATGTGGTATCACCAGCCATTTTCCAGGAACTATTTGAAATCTTCTCCAAGATCATAATACGAAATAACTGCACCAGAAATAAGTTCAAGTAATAGATAGGTCACGAGGATTAGAAATCAACTCTATGCCCTCTATTCTTCCTATCCATGGGGATTAGAAACCCACTCCATATTCACTACTGTACTTGGCCATGGGGATTAGAAATCAACTCCATGTCCTCTACTCTTCTTGGCCATGAGGATTAGAAATCACTGCATGTCCACTTACTGTTCCTGGTATAAGTGCTTGGCCTTCCGTACTGTGATGTCCAAGAGATGGTCGGTAGAGAATCCTGTGTATTCAGCTACAGCCTTGGCTACTGTGAACAACTGACCTGGTGATGACATCTGGGTCCCCATACTTGGGAAGTAGGGCGCGTCTGATTCTAGTAGAAGGCGAGTTTCTTCTATAGACTTCAGGGCCTCTATCTGGTCTGGTCTGAAGGTCTGCACCAGGTTCGTAAATCCAAAGTAGGTCCTTGGATAGACTTCTAACCACCTCTGGAGCACATAGGGGTTCCCTGCAAAGCAATGAAGATGAATAGGATGGTTCGGCCTCACATGCTGCTGTAAAACATGTAGTAGGAGGAGATAAACCTCTGTTCCACAATCATTCATCATTCCTCTGCAGTGAATTACCAACACATGATGGTCTTGGAGCAGTGGAAGCACCTTGTTCAGCAGATCCACCTGGAGATGCCAGTGTCTCATTGGCTCTGTATGGTCCAATCCAATTTCCCCTAAGGCCTTCACTTTCTGGTTCTTGAGGAGCCTGGACAGATCCCTAACGGAGTCTTCAATGAAGCGATGCCCTCTGTGAGCATGTCTTGGATGGATGCCAGCTGCAACATGCATATCATTCGGTAGGTCGACAAGACACTGACCCGAAGGATATGTAAACGGATCGCAGAAAACGGCGACGGTACCAGTAAGCTGCACACGTTCTTCCTCGTTCACGTGAACAGCAGCCAAAACATCATCCAAGGATCCACGGGGAGATAGTCCACACCTCTGGAGTGATCTGTCCAGGTGAAAGTGACTGTCGAAGGCCAAGGGAATAGTCCTCTCTGGTTCCTGACGTTCCACTTCCTCAGTCGTTTCCGGTTCTGGGTAACTGTCACGCCAGTACCTCCTCTCTTCATCATCCAAACTAGCGGCAATGAGAAAAATGGCCTTCCAGTGGATCAAAACACTAGGTGAAGGTACAGGCACCAAGGTGAAATCATTCGGAACAGGACACTGAGGTATCTACACATATCCACCATAGCCGTCTTCTGTAGTGGAGAAATGCAGGAGTTATCGGCTGGAACCAACAAACGTTGAATATTGACGAAGCGCAATAACTCATCCAGTGTGCCTGGTCGATTCAGCAACCATCTTGCAGCCTGCATCAGTGCTTTCTTCCTGCCTCTGAGAACTTGAAGGTCACTAGAGGGGAGTGTCTCGCTGAAGATCCCAGGGATGTGCAGCCGCAAGGCGTGGGCCTTGACATATTTATGCTGGAACTCTTCACATCCGGACACCCAACAAGAATGGTATCTCACTCTCCTTGGCATCTTCTTTGAGCTCTCGGTTTGCTCTAGCTCCTCTTCCGATTCCTCCATAGGCGACAGAATATCATCCATCCGTTGCTTCTTGGAAGTAGACAACAATGGTTCAGCAACGCGTTTTCCAACTGGTTTTGGTGATGAAGGATACTCTATCGTCATTCCTCTTCCCAGAGTGACTATTCTTTCCACTGGTCTCTGGAGCACAAGACCGGAACTAGAAGCTGCGACGGACTTCTTGTGACTCCGTGAGACAAATTTCTGGCTGGTGATTCTTGTATCCTGAGGTTTCTGTTGTGTCCTCTTTTCCTGACGTGATCCTTGTCGTTGTCCGGACTCCCTACCCGAGCGATAAGAAGCCACAGGTTTGGGAGTGCTGGAAGATGACTGTTGGGGTGATCTGTAACGATGACGTTGTTCCAACTCCCAACCCGAGCGAGAAGAAGCCACAGGTTTGGGAGTGCTGGAGGATGACTGTCTAGACGTTCTCGGTGATGGGTCCACTGTCACTTGTCGAGAGGCACCAGTATCGTGACTAGAAGTCTCCGATAACTGGGCCTTCACTGGTTCTGGACGTCGTCTACTGGCAATTCTGGGGGACCGTCTTGGAGATGGAACAGGAGATGGGGCTGGACTGGCACTCCTTCGAGGACTCATTAGTAGGGCGTCCTCCTCTTCATTGGTCAATTCCACTTCCAGAACATCTTCCTGTCGTGCTGGATCCACCACGGTGGCAGAAGGATAGAAACGGATGTCTCGTCTGCCAGCCATGGGGTCGTAGTATGCAGATTCCTTGATCTGACGTTCCGGAAGGGTCTTCACATGCTCGTTGATCCATCCCCTGTCTGCAACCTGGTAAGCTTCCAGAGCTCTCGCTGCTTCTTTCAACCACTGTTGCCAGGATTTCTTGTTGCGGGCGGTAGCTTCCTTCTGCTTGACCAAGTTGACCATCCTCAGGATTGCCGGAAGAAGATGCTTAGACTTCCAAACACCGTTGTAGCGCTGACACAGGCTCATCTTGAAAATAAACTCCTGCGCTGGCTTGTACACGTCACCGTTACGTAGATACTGGTCGATCACGTCTTGGAAATCTGTTGCAGTAGCCATGGTTGCTGTATAAACAAAAAGAATACCCCATTAGCAACGTAAGCCAACCTAAACCCTACTCTTGCAGGCTTTGCACTTGTATTTGTCAATGCTTAAGGCATCAGTCACCGTTACGTTGACACATGAACCATGGTACCATTCATCACAGTAATCACACTGAATCATGAATCTTCCATTCCAGGGTTTCTTACAGAAACAATACTCCTCACTGTCATCATCTGACTGTGGAAAATCCTCTGAATGATCCGGTGATTCCTTGAATTTAATGATCCATTTAGGCAATTTTCGATCCCTGCAAGGCATCATTTTGTCATGGTTGACCACAAAAACTGCTTTCCTCAGCTTCACCCTGTAAATGTAAGCTGACAACTTGTTCAATATTATGGCAGGTCCTTTCCAGGGGGAACTTAATTTGCGAGATTTTCCTTTGGTGCTGGCGCTATCTAGAAGATACACAATATCACCTACAGCATATGGTGTCAACAAAACTTTAAGGTCATAATTGCGCTTCATACGCTTTAATGACTCTCCTAGAGTATCCCTGGCTATGGTGTGTGCTCTTTCCAAGTTCAACAGTAATTTTGACACATACTCGACATACTCCTCTGGCCTCTCACCTCTAGCATTGGGGAGCATAAGTTGTGCTGGTGTATTCACCTCTCTCCCAAGCATTAGTTTGTTAGGCGTGAAACCAGTACTCCTGTTAACTGAAGCTCTTATAGCCATGGCAATCTGTTGGATGTTTTCATCCCATTTATCTTGAGATTTTCCCAGGAAACATCTGGCAGCATCCATCAAAGTCCTGTTGAATCTCTCTACTTGACCATTGGCTGATGCCCTGTATGACGTAGTCCTTGCTTTGTGGATTTGCAAAGCTTTGCACAGTGTCTCGAACAACTTACTGTCAAAATTGCGGCCTTGGTCTGAAAATAACTGCAAAGGAAAGCCGAAGCGCGAAAAGAAGTTATCCACAGCGGCTTTAGCCGTTTCTTCTGCCTTCTGTGATGGTAAAGGAACACATTCAATCCATTTAGTGAATTGATCTACCATCATCAGACAGTGCTCATTTCCCTTTGCTGTCTTTGGCAATGGCCCCATAAAATCTATGTGCACACGCTCCATAGGTGCTCCCGCTTGGTATTTTGTAAGCGGAACCCTACCATACACCTTATTCTTCTTGTTTTTACTGCAAACTGAACAGGATAAGACATATGACTCCGCATCTTTAGAAAGGTTGACCCAGAGGAATTTTTCCTTTAACTTTAACTTTGTCCTAGCTACACCCTGATGACCAGACGATGGTATGTCGTGATGTAGAAGCAACGCAGTCGACTTAAGACCCTCAGGCATCACTAAAAGGAGATCTTGATCTGCACCCAATCTTTTACGGAATAATACCCCGTCTAGCAATTTAAACAGCTCCTTGTTTAACCAATAGTACTTCGCCTGAGGACTTGATAGGAAAAGAGTACCCTCTTCTGGTTTCTTCCCGTCCTTCAACCAATCCCGAATGAAGTCTAGGTCCCTGTCTTTAGCCTGCTCTTGTTGTAGGTCTTCGAGAGTAAAGCCCCAACATGTCTCATCTGATGTGCTTGTTGTACAGGTAGTTATTTCGCACACTCTGTCTGGACCAGATATGACAATATCAAAATGTGCCTCACTCCCTTGTAGCCCCACAGTATCTACTAGCAAAACAGTATCTAGAAGACAAACTTCTGGCTCAGTTCGATCTAGAAGACCAATCTGTCTATCCTTTATACACGTAGTAGATACTTCTTCTGACGATGGGCTATTTCCCAGAGAATCGGAGCAATCTGCAATCCTCACACATGACACTTCTGTTGACTTGCCTCCTTTCGTCCCCGTAACCGCCTCCTTTGGGTGCTCTACCTTCCAGATTGTCTTCCCTCCCTGACCAGCCAAGTTGATAGCATCATCCACTTGCTCTGTGAATTTAGACCATTGCATATCAGCCCTGGTACAGTAACGACAACCTCCACATGGCAAATCTACGGGACGCATTCCAGCTAAATATGCTGTACACGGTGACAAAGGATCTGGAATCCTGGAGAGCGAATCCGCATTTCCGTGTTTAGCTCCTGCCCGATATGTCACTATCATGTTGTATTGAGATTTTTTTTTTTTTTTTTTTTTTTTTGGTTTGGGTTTTACGGCCCTTTCAAGATTATTTCACTCATATCGAGCCGATCGTTAATCATAGGTGGGCGAAAACCGGAGTACCCGGAGAAAAACCACCTGACCTTCCGTTGCAGAACTTGGCGTCTCACACGTGACCCGAGCGAGGCTCGAACCCACGGCGGTGAGAGACCTAATGACTAAGAGTCAGCGCTCTTATCCATTAGGCCACGGAGGCCCGTTGTATTGAGATAGTTCCTCAATCCAACGGGCTAGCTGACCCTGAGGCTCCTTGAACCTCAACAGCCAAGTCAGACTTGAATGATCTGTCCTCACTGTAAAGATCCTACCTAGAAGATAATATCTGAAGTGTCTGGTGAACCGCACTATAGCTAGAAGCTCTTTTCTGGTTGTGCAATAATTCTTTTGCTCCGGAGTCAAAGAGAAACTGCTATAAGCCACTACTCTTTCCTCTCCATCCTGAACTTGCAAAAGTTCGGCTCCAATAGCCGTGTCAGAAGCATCCACGTCCAGAATAAAGGAATCTGTATTATTGGGTAAGGATAACACTGGAGGCGTTGTCAGAGCTTTCTTCAGTGCTTCAAAAGCCTCCCTCTCCTTATTTCCCCATTTAAATTGGTTCTTGCCTGTCAAACAATATAGCGGTTGTGCCATTTCGGCAAAGCCCTTGATGAAAGCTCGATGATAATTAGCTAACCCCAGGAATCTCTCCACATCTTTTGATGATGTAAGAACTGGCCAATTAGCAACAGCTGCTATGTCTTTAAAATTCATAGACAGACTATTCCCACTGACCGTTCTTCCTAGGAATTCCACCTCTTTCTGAAAGAAGATGCACTTTCTTGGTTTAAGCTTCATACCATGCCTTCTAAATCTCTCCAAAGCTTCTGCCAAGTTGTTTAGATGTTCTTCAAATGTCTTTCCCATCACCAATATGTCATCTAGGAAAGCCAGGATTGTTTTCCAGGTAAGGCCGCGGAGAATCAAGCTAACCACACGAGAGAACGTGGCTGGAGCATTTGTTAAACCAAATCCCATTTTCACATGTTCAAACAAGCCAAACTTAGTCAAAAAAGCTGTTTTCTTCTTATCCTCATCTTTTACGCGAACCTGCCAATACGCAGAATTAGCATCTAATTTAGAAAACCAGATGTTTCCAGCGAGTGTATCCAGGCAATCTTCAATCAGCGGTAAAGGAAAAGTGTCTTTCACTGTCACATCATTAAGTGCACGGTAGTCTACGCACCATCTCACTGATCCATCCCGTTTCCGGATCACCACTGGAGATGAAGCCCATTCAGAAACTGACTCCTGAATAACTCCTGCATCAAGCATCTTCTTAAGATGTGCTTCCGCTTCATCAACAAAACATGCTGGGGTTCTTCGCATATGCTGCTTCCCCGGTTTAGCATCTTTGGTGTCAATACTGTGCTCTATCGCAGTGAAATTACCCAGATCAAAGTCATCTTTGGCAAAAACATCAGCATATTCACATAATTGTGTAGCGAGTTGCTCTCTCTGTTGACTATCTAAGTGATCTACTGACGATTTAAACACCTCTTGTAAATGAGCTGGAACCCTGTTTATTGTTTCTTCAAGTTCCCGAAAAGCTTCTTTACACTTTTGCTCATTTTCATCACTTTGCACTGTTTTCAATATTTTTTCAAAGTGGCTAGAAGCCTCCTTTGAAGCTGTATCTTCACCCTTAACCGATCCAACTTGATAAGCTTTCCCTGAGCGACTAGAAGCCGGTTCAGAAATTATGCCTTTTTCCAACACTTTTCCCAAGTGACTAGAAGCCGCCTCAGAAATTGTGTTTTCATCCAGAACAAATTCAATTTCGTATGCATTAGCTACAATCTCTCTTCTCTTGAAGGTTTTGAAAGACTGCGTAGGATTTACTAGACAAACAACAGGTTCTTCTCCACATGATCTTACTATGTGTGGCATCAGAACATCTTTCTGCATCAGCTCTTCCCTTGGCTCTATCAAATAATCACCAAAGTTAGCGTCCATCTTGCATGGCACACGAATAGCTGAATTGGGCGGGACCACTGTTCTCTTCAACAATGCTATCTTTGCCACAATAAGTTTTCCATCTTTAAAAATGGTCTCCACTGGGATCCTTTCCCCATTCAGAATCAATGTATTAGACTGCATATCTATTAACACACCGAGATGATGCAGTAAATCATGTCCTAATAACATTTCATCACTGATGGGTGCAACATACACCTTTTCTTCAAATGATTGCGATCCCAGTTGTAACTTCAGCGGTTGGATCTGGAAACCTCTCAACACGTTTTCTTTGTCTGCTGTTTGCATAATGATGTCCTTTATCTTTCCTGACTTTTCTTTCAAGCTATTATACACTTCAGAAGATAATATTGATACTTCTGCACCTGAATCAATTCTTGCTCGAATCACTTTGTCGCTTACTGTCAACTGTACAAATGAGGAACCGGCACACACCTGATGTACACTAGTTCTATTAAGTTCCTCCTGTTCAATTTCTTTTTCACTTTCAGTAGACACAGAATTAGAAACCCTATGACTACTCTGCTTTGATTCATTCTGTTTAACAAAATTTGTCTTGGACCTTGAAGTCATTTTTTCTGCTGCTGGTGGAGGACTAGAAGTTTGAGCAGTTTTCTTCATTTCATCTGTTGGTTTTACTGATGCCTTTACTGTTGGCTCTATTGGATGAACTGATGTTCTAGAAATAGGCTCATATGTATTAGTTTTCCTAGTTAATTGCGGACTAGAAGCCTCAGCAATTACTTTGTTTTGTAAGACTGAAATTACTTTTTCATCTGGCTGTTGTTGTTTGCCACTCATATCTTCTTTTGCTTTACTATGATGTTGTAGGCCACAAGTGTTTTCTTTATCTTGAGGCTGAGATGGGTGGCCCATCCTCCCAGCCCTTAGCTGTTTAAATCATCTGGCTTTTGACCTCCTCCTGTAGTATCTTTTCTCTTTTTGGGCATCCAGATTTTAAACACTTTACAGTCTTAGGAGGCCTCCATGCGGACTGAACAAATTATTTGTCTAAATCGCGACGGAAGTAAGGGCGAGGATTGTGGCCACGTAAAATCGATTTAAGCCCCCCAGTGGAAATCTTCCACTGACCGTTCCAAGGCGGCTCTTCTGTGGCGATTTATTTATGTTGTTGTTTGTTACTTACTGTGTGTATCACTTGTGTCTTTTAATTTTGGATGGCCATATGGCCATTTTGTGGGAAAGTAACTTTCCATATGGCCTTCCTTTGTTTAGGTTTCCATTATGGTCTGGTAGCTTAATGTTTGTATTTCTTTCCCTTTGGTGTCTTTTATGGATGGAGTACGTTAATTGTATCAATCCCTGATCTTTGTTTTACTTCTACTTTTCTTCATATGGCCTTTTTTCTTACAGAAGAAACACTCGATCTCACTCAGTGGAATTTTTGAAGGACTTGATGGTGTTTCTGACTTTTGAGTAGATGGACTTTCCAACTTTTGAATTTTTGAAGCAAGACCATCTATTGCCTTAGCAATCATTTGTTCCACTCTTGCTTCTGAAAGTGAGCCAACTGTATTCACCGAAAAATCATCTCTCTTTCTAGAGGACTGCTTTCTTTCTTCCACAGCTTGGGATATGTATTGATGATGTTTCACTGCATCAAGGGCAGCTTGCATACTCCTTGGGTGTTCGAAACAAGCATGCTTGGCTGCTTCTTTATCAGCACATCCCTGGCAGAATTTAGAAATACCTTCTCGCATTCGATGGCTTTCGGGTAAGTCCCTAAATGCGGCGGTAGCAAGGGTCATCACTCAGTCCGCCCAGTCTTCCAAAGATTCATCATGCCGTTGAAATGACTGCTGGAATTTAGCTCTTGCCGTCTCAGTCAATTCTTTAGAGCCAAATCTGTTTTCCAATTTCTTCATAATCTTGTGGTAGGGAAGATATTCTCCCAGTCTTGTAGTGATTGTAAAGAAATCTAAAGCTTTGCCCTCTAAAGACCAATTTAAATAATCACGACATTCACTATCAGACCAACCCAACACTGATCTGTAACTTTCAAACTTCTGTTTAAAAGACATCCAGCTCATATTTCCGTCAAACCTAAGATTCTTTGGAAGCCTCTTAGGATCACCACGCTTCTCCTTCCTGTAGTGTCTAGAAGACTCCTCAGGATGTGAAAAGTAGTCGTCATCACTGTCTTCATATCTCTTGTGGTATGATTTGGAACGATAATTGCGATATGTTGGTGACCTTGACCTTGATGCACTAATATAATAGTGTCTTGACCCTCTTAGCCGTGAAGCTGACCTTGAATCAGAACGTGACCTTGACCTCTTGTGTCGTTTATGTGCCTTCATCTTGTCATGCCTTCTTGATGGGGATCTTGACCTGTCGCGCCTTCTTGAAGGAGTTTTGGATCTGTCGCGCCTTCTTGAAGGAGATTTGGACCTGTCGCGCCTTTTTGAAGGAGATTTGGACCTGTCGCGCCTTCTCGAAGGAGATCTTGACTTGTTGTGCCTTCTCGAAGGAGATCTGGACTCGATGTGCCTTCTCGAAGATCTGGACTCGATGTGCCTTCTCGAAGATCTGGACTCGATGTTCCTTCTCGAAGATCTGGACTCGATGTTCCTTCTCGAAGGAGATCTGGACTGGTGCCTTCTCGAAGGAGATCTGGACTGGTGCCTTCTCGAAGGAGATCTGGACTGGTGCCTTCTCGAAGGAGATCTGGACTGGTGCCTTCTTGAAGGAGATCTGGACTGGTGCCTTCTTGAAGGAGATCTGGACTGGTGCCTTCTTGAAGGAGATCTGGACTGGTGCCTTCTTGAAGGAGATCCGGACTGGTGCCTTCTTGAAGGAGATCTTGATTGGTGCCTTCTTGAAGGAGATCTTGATTGGTGCCTTCTTGAAGGTGTCCTTAATCTGTCAGGTCTTCTTGAAGGAGATGACCTTCCATGCCTACGAGTAGGTGTCGATTCATGCTTTTTGTAAATGTCCCTAATGCTTTCTGTCTTCTTGAAGGTGATCTTGACCCTTCATACCTTCTTGAAAGTGAACTTGACATTTCCTGTCGTCTTGAAGGTGGACTTGACCTCCGATACCCTCTTTAAGGTGAACTTGACATTTTATGTCTTCTTGAAGGGGACTGTGACATTTCACGTCTTCTTGAAGGTGAACTTGACCTTCCATGCCTTCTTGAAGGGGACCTTGACATTCCAGGTCTTCTTAAAGGAGACCTTGACATTTTATGTCTTCTTGGTGGCGAACTTGACATTTCATGTCTTCTTGAAGGCGTACTTGACCTTCCATTCCTTTCTGGAGACCTTGACAATCCATGTCTTGAATTTGTCCTCGAATTCGCCTCAGCATGTCTTCTTTCACGACCGCATGAATCATATTCACTGGCATTATTCCCATCTTTTCTGTATTTATCAGGCACATTCTTATTTAGTTCAGGATAGGCTGAAGACTTTGTTTTTTCATGTGAAATAAATTTCTCAGACTCCAACTGATGTCGGGCAGAGCCTTCGTGTCTAGAAGACCCCAAATACTCAGCCCGATCACCAATCCGAATCGCATCTGATTCCTTCAACCATGATCTTTGATCTTTTAATTTTTCAGGTGAAATTCCTTTCTCATATGTTGACTGATGATAACGGCCGGAGCCCTTGTGTCCAGAAGACAGCAAACGCCCAACCGGACCACCAGTCTGATAAGTATCAAACTGTTTCCCCCTTGATTGCAGATCTTGCCTTTTTTCAGGTGAAACAACTTTTTCATGTTTTGTCTGATGATGTCGACCGGAGAGCTTGTGTCTAGAAGACTCCAAACACCCAGGGGACTCATCTGTATGATCAGAATCACTGTATTGTTCTGTCAATTTTAACTTTCTCATCATTTCACCTGAAGTTATGTCTTCATTTCCTGACTGATAGTGTCGACCAGAGCGTTCGTGCCTAGAAGACTCCAAACGCCCAGTCGAGCCATCAGTCTGGTCAATAATCCTAGCCTTTCCTGTTGAGGACTTCAAGCTCATCATTTCTTGTTTAACTTGTTCCTCCATCTGCTTTAAGACTGTAAGACTCAGCTTTTCTGCTCTTGCCTGGTCTTGTTCAAGAGTGGTCTGAATTTGTGGTGGTCTTAAAGCAACTTCCGCCCGGTCACGTCTGGTTCTGCTCTTCAAGGTGTTTGTCTGCCCTTGCATTCCACTCAACCGTCTATTTGGTTTAAGCACAGCCTTGGACTCAGCGTCAGAATCTTCACTTTCTGAAAAGCTCAGCTTAGTTCTAAAAGAACTAGGTTTTGCTGTCTCTGGCATAGGAAGAGATGCTCTCAATTGCTGTCGTTCACTCCAGGTTTCCTGGGGTTTACCTTTCACACCTGGGTAAGTATAAGAAAGCAACTGGTCTAGTGTACTGCGGGCTTCGTCTATTTCTGCCTGTAGCTCTGAAAATTCCACTGTATCCACTGTCCCTCCTCTGGCTAGAGGCCTGCTAGGTGGGGTAGGTAGCCTATCCATAGTTAACCCACTAAATCCGGCCGGTGGAGTAGGTAATCTATCCATAGCCAACCCACTAATTCTGTCAGGGGGAGTAGATGGCAGAGAAAAGTCTAGCACACTCAAGACCTCTTCCGTTAAATCACCCATCATTGTTAAAGACAATGCTTCTTTTGTAATCCTTCCATGCTGGGTCCTAAAGGCAATTAAGGCCTCGGCTTTTTTCCTTCCAATTCTAGGAATTAGTTGGAGATCTTCCACAGAAGCTGTGCTTATGTTGATTTTCATCTTTGCAAGGGGTGACAAATACAAGTGCAAAGTGCTTTTGATATTTCAGGACTAATCCTTGTGTATAGAATACTCCAAAGATTCCTTTCCTGAAATATTTTCTAGTGATTTCCGCTTTTTGACAGGTAAGATACTTTTCAATAATTTTCGCGTATAGAATACTGCGAAAATTCTAGAAAAGTCTATCTTAATTAATAAGCTGTTCTTTTTCAACAATTTTGGGTATAGAATACTCCTAAAATGTTAGAACAATATTTTTTCAATAGATAGCTGGCTACTCTTTTGCAATAAGCAATTCTTTTTTAACAATTTTGGGTATAGAATACTCCTTAAAATGTTAGAAAGCTTTTTCAATGAATGGCTGTTTGCCAATGCTTTTTCTTTCTACGAAAATTGAAGAAAAACACTATTTTCGGTTTAGAAAACTCAAGAAAATTATTTTTCTCCAAAAATGTAGACAGCCAGCTATACTTCATGTACAGAATACAATGAAAAATGACGAGAAATGATTTCCGGTTTAGAAAACACAGGTAATCACTTTTTCTTGTTTAGAATATGCCGAAAAAGGCTGAAAACTATATTTCCGGATTAGAAATCAACAGAAATTACCTTTTCGTGTCTAGAAGACTCCGAAAAAGGTCAAAGAACAATATTTCCGGTTTAGAAAACACAGATATTACCTTTTCGTGTCTAGAAGACCCCGAAAAAGGTCGAAAAATAATATTTCTGGATTAGAAATCAACAGAAATTACCTTTTTGTGTCTAGAAGACTCCGAAAAAGGTCAATACATTAATTCTGGATTAGAAATCTACAGATTTTACTTTTTCGTGTCTAGAAGACTCCGAAAAATGAAGGAAAACAATATTTTCTGTTTAGAAAACACAAGAAAATACGTTTTCCCCTACAATTCAGACTAGTAGGATAATTCTGCCTTTTTCAGCTTGGAACTCGACCACCCGATCAGATAATCCCTAACTGGCAAAGGTCAATTCAGAATTTTTTCAAACCCAAAATTGCCCTAAGAAGAAAACTGGCAGAAGGCAAACAAAAATCAATTGAATCAGTGATTTGAATTAATTTGAGACTGCCTTAAGAATTATTTATTCAGCAAATAGCCAAATAAAGAGGGGTGTTGCAATGTTGAACAATATAAGGAAACAAACCAGAAGCTGAAAGCTCCAAATTTACCTGCTCATTTGTTTAACGTGTGGGGTAATTACTTGGACCCTTCACTATTCCCTTCGCTAAAAAAACGAAAGAAGTAGCGTACTTTTCTCAAAGAGAAAAAATGTCCACCGGCAATCACATGAAAGTGAAAGAAAAATTGCAGACGTAATGCCTGGAAATATTCTAGCCAGTTTACCTCGTCGCCATAATAAAGTGCATTTACCCCACCCCGCAACTAACTTGAGACTTACCGGGTCTGGCGGTCGTCAGTTCCGTTGCTGCTAGGCTCTTATCCAAGTCTGAACTGATTGTCCTCGCCTGTAGCTTCAGTATAAAAATGGCGCCTGCACGAGCTTTTTGTCCCAGAAATCATAGCGCTTTTTGTCCCAGAAATCAGCCTGATACGTCACTTCCGGGTTCGCCTTTTAGATAGACTTTTCGCACCCCAGGACACCCAAATTCACCACACTCCCTTTACTTGACGCTATGTCTGTCGTTTTAACGACTTGGTGCAGTGGGTGAATTTATGACGTGTCGACTTTCTTGCAAAGGTAAAGAAATTGGAAAAATAAGCTATTTTATACATTATATTAGGTTTTGAGCAAAGGAATCGTCTTGTATCATATCACTTTATAACGAGAGATCAATCTATGGTCTTAACCTTCATGAAATAATATTAGTCCAATAGACTTGTGGCGGTTTTCGAGTCAATTGCGGAGACAGATCACAGCTGGAAACACTCCAGAAAGGGGTTGATAAATACTGCCTGCACAGGTGGTTATCTTGTTCCCTTGGGTTTGACATACACCCCTATATGCATTCTGCTAGAGTGTTGGGGGTGGCTGTACAATAATTTCTTTCTTATATGTTATAAGGATGAAATTGTTATACTCTTTCATTGTCTTTCATTGTAAACTAATTCATTTAAAGAAGGGTTTATCGTGAAGATTTAGTTTGCCTTTTCTAAACAACAACTTAACAGTAATCTGGTTTCTTTATAGTGAGGTTTTACTCAATGAAGGATTTCTTTTGTGTAAGAAGTAATATTTTCCTTCGTTGGTAATGCTTCTCGTGAAGATCTAGTTTGCTTTGTCTGAACAAAAACTTGACGGTAATCTTGTTTCTTTATAGTGAGGTTTTGCTCAGTGAAGGGTTTCTTTTGTGTAAGAAGTAATATGTTCCTTCGTTGGTAATGCTTCTCGTGAAGATTTAGTTTGCTTTTTCTAAAATAATTTGACAGTAATCTGGTTTCTTTATAGGGAGGTTTTACTCAATGAAGGGTTTCTTGTGTGAAAGAAGTAATATGTTCCTTCGTTGGTAATGCTTCTCGTGGAGATCTAGTTTGCTTTGTCTTAACAAAAACTTGACAGTAGACTGGTTTCTTTATAGGGAGGTTTTGCTCGATGAAGGGTTTCTTTTGTGTAAGAAGTAATATTTTCCTTCGTTGGTAATGCTTCTCGTGAAGAGTTAGTCTGCTTCATTGTGTAGTTGATTATGACTGTTGCGCACCAACAGTTTCATATTTCAAAAAGGAAACCTTCGTTAAACATGTCATGATGTGCAATAACTAACAAAGTGCTTTCTACCTTTCTCTCTTTGCAGATGAAATCTCCAACCTAGAAATTTGAAATTATTTATTCTCTAGACAGCTAAAATATATTTACATTTTTCATGTTAATATGTCTTCTGTCTTACTGACTCAGAACACATATTTCCTACACCCAGTGTCCGAATTTTAGGGGCAGTAACCACCCCGTTGCGTGGGATCTAACTTCGGGTCGGTTAACTGCATAGTTGACCGGTCTGCTGTTTGATACTTATATCGGGCTTAAATCTTAGCCTATCGGGCAGGTGACTGTTACGCGCTTGATTGGTGCCTGAGAATTGTTGGCGACCGATCTGCCGTGTAGCAGGTATCTGATATATAGTGACCGGGATCAGCCGATCCCGAGCACTTTGGCCGTCTCATCATTCTAGTCCGGTTACACAGGACTTTCGTGTTGAACAGACTTTTTGGATACCTTCATGGTGATTGTGTTTCCGTCATTACAGTGTGCCGCTGTGATCGTGATTAACAAATAAGGGTGAAATTTGACTTAATTTATATATGGCCGCCAACATTAAGTAAATTATTCCAAGCTTATTCTTTTCGCTTCATGGTTGCTGACGATACTAGGAAGGCTACTTGTGATCACATCTGCCGCGAGGACATGAACCTAAGTGCCAAGGGACTTTATGTCGTACTGCCCTCTACAACATGCGGTCTGGGATTATGCTGCCTCGTTATGTAATAGTAAAGTCGGTTAACTCATGAAGAGAACGTATATAATACGGTGACCCTACCAAGGGTGGAACTCCACAGTAACAGTAACAGTAATGGTAGAATGCAACTGCAGTATTCAAAAATAATACAAGTTCTACTAAATACAGATACCATTCTCTGGACGGAGTGATATTTATGCCCCAGGAATCTAAGAGATTCGGGGGCATAAGGATTTAGGAGTGTGATAGCTCAGTGGTTAGTGCACTTGCCTCTGATGCTAGAGGTCCCGGGTTCTATCCCCGGCAGCGGCGATAAAATTTCGGTGTCTGAACACGCTCCATTGGCATCATTTGCAGGGATGAATGCCATAAAGTGCACCGTCCTTCGGATCGGGACGTTAACTGGAGGCCCCCATGTGCAGGGAGAACCATCCCCTGTGCAGGTAAAGATCCCTACCGTAATTACATGATTACTGTGTAGGCTTTCATCCTGCAAAACCTGGAGTGTATGTAATATAAACCTGCGGTAATGGTCAAATGTGACCGACGCAGTATCAGAAGATAGATAGATAGATAGATAGATAAATAGATAGATAGATAGATAATAGATAGATAGATAGATAGATAGATAGATAGATAGATAGATAGATAGGTCGGTCTGTCTGTCTGTCTGTTTGTCCGCTTGTCTGTCTACAAAAACCTTAACATTGGGCATAACTTTGGAATGGTAATAGAGAGCTTTCATGTTTCGAAGAATCAGAATCAGAATTGTTACTGGTGACACGTCAAATGACATTCATACACCATGTGTATACCTTATCACAAAACCTTTCCAGTGGTACCATAATTTTTGATCTCGTGACCCTGACCTTGGCCTTCTTTTTTCATTTTTTTTAGAAATTTTAACATTGGCCATAACTTTAGATTGGTAATAGATGGAGCTTTCATATTTCACATGTGTATTCCGTATCACAAGACCTTTCTAGCGGTACCATAATTTTTGACCTCCTGACCTTGACCTTGACGTCTGATCTTCTTTTTAAAAACTTTAACATTGGCCATATTTAACTTTCGATTGGTAATTGATAGGGCTATCATATTTCACATGTGCATTCCTTGTCACAAGACCTTTTTAATGGTACCATAAATTTTGACCTCGTGACCTTGACGTTTGACCTACTTTTTAAAAACTTTAGCATAGTCTATAAATTTTTATTGGTAAGTGATAGGGCTTTCATACTTCACGTATGCATTCTTTTCCACAAGACCTTTCCAGTGGTACCATAATTTTTTACCTCGTGACCTTGACGTTTGACCTACTTTTTAAAAACTTTAACATTGGCCATAACTTTCGATCAGTATGTGTAAGGGCTTTCATATTTCATATGTGCATTCTGTGTCACAAGACCTTTCAAATGATCCCATAATTTTTTACCTTGTGACCTTGACCTACTTTTTAAGACTTGAACATTGGCCATACCTTCCGACTGCTTAGTGATACTGCTTTCATATTTAACATGCGCTGTTCGGGGGCATCAGTGTTTCACAAACACATTGTGTTTTTAGCTCACCTGTCACGTAGTGACAAGGTGAGCTTTTGTGATCACTTTTTGTCCGTCGTCCGTCGTGCGTCCGTGCGTCCGTGCGTGCGTCCGTGCGTCCGTAAACAATTTCAAATAAGTATATCTCTAATACCCCATGGTCAATCTTGATCAGATTTCATGAGAAGCATCATCAGGAAGGGGGAAAGGCTGCATAAGGTTTTTGGGCTGATCAGATGGGAATTGTGGTTGCCATGGCAACATATAGCTCCCATAGACTTACAATGGAAAAAATTTAAATATCTTCTTCTCTGAAACCACAGGGCCCAGAGCTTAGATATTTAGCATGTATTAACGGCCAGTGGTCACCTACATAATTCCTGCCAATCATGCCCCTGGGGTCCAAATTGGCCACGCCCTGGGGCCCCTTCGCTCCCATAGACTCATAATGGAACAAAAAGCTTAAAAAATCTTCTTCTCGGAAACCACAGGGCCCAGAGCTTAGATATTTAGCATGTAGCAATGGCCAGTGGTCACCTACATAATTCCTGCCAATCATGCCCCTGGGGTCCAAACCGGCCACGCCCCGGGCCCTTTAGCTCATATAGACTCATAATGGAAAAAAGCTTCAAAAATCTTCTCTTATGAAACCACAGGGCCCAGAGCTAAGGTATTTGACATGTAGCAACGGCAAGTGGTCACCTACATAATTCCTGCCAATCATGCCCCTGGGGCCCAAATTGGCCACACCCCGGAGCCTCTTAGCTTCCATAGACCCATAATGGAAAAAAAAAGGTTCAAAAATCTTTTCTGAAACCACAGGGTCCAGAGCTGAGATATTTAGCATGTAGCAATGGCCAGTGGTCACCTATATAATTCCTGCCAATCATGCCCCTAGGGTCCAAATTGGCCACGCCCAAGGGCCCCTTCGCTCCCATAGACTCATCATGGAACAAAAAGCTTCAAAAATCTTCTTCTTGGAAACCACAGGGCCCAGAGCTTAGATATTTAGCATGTAGCAATGGCCAGTGGTCACCTACATAATTCCTGCCAATCATGCCCCTGGGGTCCAAACGGGCCAAGCCCCAGGGCCCTTTAGCTCCTATAGACTCATAATGGAAAAAAGCTTCAAAAATCTTCTTCTCTGAAACAACAGGGCCCAGAGCTGAGATATATGGCATGTAGCAACGGCAAGTGGTCACCTACATAATTCCTGCCAATCATGCCCCTGGTGTCCAAACGGGCCACGCCCCGGGGCCCTTTAGCTCCTATAGACTCATAATGGAAAAAAAAAGCTTAAAAAATCTTCTTCTCTGACACCACAGGGCCCCGAGCTGAGATATTAGGCATGTAGCAACGGCAAGTGGTAGCCTACATAATTCCTGCCAATCATGTCCCTGGGGTCCAAATGGGCCACACCCAGGGGCCCCTTCGCTCCCATAGACTCATAATGGAAAAAAGCTTCAAAAATCTTCTTCTCTGAAACCACAGGGCCCAGAGCTGAGATATATGGCATGTAGCAACGGCAAGTGGTCACCTACATAATTCCTGCCAATCATGCCCCTGGTGTCCAAACGGGCCACGCCCCGGGGCCCTTTAGCTCCTATAGACTCATAATGGAAAAAAAAAGCTTAAAAAATCTTCTTCTCTGACACCACAGGGCCCCGAGCTGAGATATTAGGCATGTAGCAACGGCAAGTGGTAGCCTACATAATTCCTGCCAATCATGTCCCTGGGGTCCAAATGGGCCACACCCAGGGGCCCCTTCGCTCCCATAGACTCATAATGGAAAAAAGCTTCAAAAATCTTCTTCTCTGAAACCACAGGGCCCAGAGCTAAGATATTTAGCATGTAGCAACCGCCAGTGGTCATCTACATAATTCCTGCCAATCATGCCCCTAGGGTCCAAATTGGCCACGCCCCGGGGCCCCTTCGCTCCCATAGACTCAGAATGGAACAAAAAGCTTCAAAAATCTTCTTCTCAGAAACCACAGGGCCCAGAGCTTAGATATTTAGCATGTAGCAATGGCAAGTGGTCACCTACATAATGCCTGCCAATCATGCCCCTGGGGCCCAAACGGGCCACGCCCGGGGCCCTTTAGCTCCTATAGACTTATAATGGAAAAAAGCTTCAAAAATCTCCTTCTCTGAAACCACAGGGCCCAGAGCTGAGATATTTGGCATGTAGCAATGGCCAGTGGTCACCTATATAATTCCTGCCAATCATGCCCCTAGGGTCCAAATTGGCCACGCCCAAGGGCCCCTTCGCTCCCATAGACTCATCATGGAACAAAAAGCTTCAAAAATCGTCTTCTTGGAAACCACAGGGCCCAGAGCTTAGATATTTAGCATGTAGCAATGGCCAGTGGTCACCTACATAATTCCTGCCAATCATGCCCCTGGGGTCCAAACCGGCCACGCGCGCCCTTTAGCTCCTATAGACTCATAATGGAAAAAAGCTTCAAAAATCTTCTTCTATGAAACCACAGGGCCCAGAGCTAAGGTATTTGACATGTAGCAACGGCAAGTGGTCACCTACATAATTCCTGCCAATCATGCCCCTGGGGCCCAAATTGGCCACACCCCGGAGCCTCTTACCTTCCATAGACCCATAATGGAAAAAAAAGGTTCAAAAATCTTTTCTGAAACCACAGGGTCCAGAGCTGAGATATTTAGCATGTAGCAATGGCCAGTGGTCACCTATATAATTCCTGCCAATCATGCCCCTAGGGTCCAAATTGGCCACGCCCAAGGGCCCCTTCGCTCCCATAGACTCATCATGGAACAAAAAGCTTCAAAAATCTTCTTCTTGGAAACCACAGGGCCCAGAGCTTGGATATTTAGCATGTAGCAATGGCCAGTGGTCACCTACATAATTCCTGCCAATCATGCCCCTGGGTTCCAAATGGGGGATGCCCCGGGGCCCCTTCGCTCCCATAGACTCATAATGGAACAAAAAGCTTCAAAAATCTTCTCGGAAACCACAAGGCCCAGAGCTTAGATATTTAGCATGTAGCAACGGCAAGTGGTCACCTACATAATTCCTGCCAATCATGCCCCTGGGGTCCAAACGGACCACGCCCCAGGGCCCTTTAGCTCCTATAGACTCATAATGGAAAAAAGCTTCAAAAATCTTTTTCTCTGAAACAACAGGGCCCAGAGCTGAGATATATGGCATGTAGCAACGGCAAGTGGTCACCTACATAATTCCGGCCAATCATGCCCCTGGTGTCCAAACGGGCCACGCCCCGGGGCCCTTTAGCTCCTATAGACTCATAATGGAAAAAAAAGCTTCAAAAATCTTCTTCTCTGACACCACAGGGCCCCGAGCTGAGATATTTGGCATGTAGCAACGGCAAGTGGTAACCTACATAATTCCTGCCAATCATGTCCCTGGGGTCCAAATTGGCCACACCCAGGGGCCCCTTATCTCCCATAGACTCATAATGATAAAAAGCTTCAAAAATCTTCTTCTCTAAAACCACAGGGCCCAGAGCTAAGATATTTAGCATGTAGCAACCGCCAGTGGTCATCTACATAATTCCTGCCAATCATGCCCCTAGGGTCCAAATTGGCCACGCCCCGGGGCCCCTTCGCTCCCATAGACTCAGAATGGAACAAAAAGCTTCAAAAATCTTCTTCTCAGAAACCACAGGGCCCAGAGCTTAGATATTTAGCATGTAGCAATGGCAAGTGGTCACCTACATAATGCCTGCCAATCATGCCCCTGGGGTCCAAACGGGACACGCCCGGGGCCCTTTAGCTCCTATGGACTTATAATGGAAAAAAGCTTCAAAAATCTCCTTCTCTGAAACCACAGGGCCCAGAGCTGAGATAATTGGCATGTAGCAACGGCAAGTGGTCACCTACATAATTCCTGCCAATCATGCCCCTGGGTTCCAAATTGGCCACACCCTGGGGCCCCTTAGCTCCCATAGACTCATAATGGTAAAAAAGCTTCAAAAATCTTCTTCTCTGAAACCACAGGGTCCAGAGCTTAGATATTTAACATGTAGCAATGGCAAGTGGTCACCTACATAATTCCTGCCAATCATGCCCCTGGGTTCCAAATGGGGGACACCCCGGGGCCCCTTCGCTCCCATAGACTCATAATGGAACAAAAAGATTCAAAAATCTTCTACTTGGAAACTACAAGGCCCAGAGCTTAGATATTTAGCATGTAGCAACGGCAAGTGGTCACCTACATAATTCCTGCCAATCATGCCCCTGGTGTTCAAACGGGCCACGCCCCGGGGCCCTTTAGCCCCTATACACTCATAATGGAAAAAAAGCTTCAAAAATCTTCTTCTCTGAAACCACAGGGCCCCGAGCTGAGATATTTGGCATGTAGCAACGGCAAGTGGTCACCTACATAATTCCTGCCAATCATGCCCCTGGGGTCCAAATTGGTCACACCCCGGGGCCCCTTGGCTCCAATAGACTCATAATGGAAAAAAAGCTTCAAAAATCTTCTTCTCTGAAACCACAGGGCCCAGAGCTTAGATATTTAGCATGTAGCAACCGCCAGTGGTCACCTACATAATTCCTACCAATCATGCCCCTGGGTTCCAAATCGGCGACACGGGGGCCCCTTCGCTCCCACAGACTCACAATGGAACAAAAAGCTTCAAAAACGTCTACTCGGAAACCACAAGGGCCAGAGCTTAGATATTTAGCATGTAGCAACAGCAAGTGGTTACCTACATAATTCCTGCCAATCATGCCCCTGGGGTCCAAACGGGCCTCGCCCCGGGGCCCTTTGGCTCCTATAGACTCATAATGGAAAAAAGCTTCAAAAATCTTCTTCTCCGAAACCACAGGACCCAGACCTCAGGTATTTGGCATGTAGCAATGGCAAGTGGTAGCCTACATAAATCCTGCCAATCATGCCCCTAGGGTCCAAATGGGCCAGGCCCTGGGACCACTTAGCTCCCATAAACTCAAAATGGAACAAAAAAACTTCAAAATTATTCTTCTCTGAAACCAAAGGGCCCACAGTTTAGATATTTGGCATGTAGCAAGGACAATTGGTCACCTACATAATTTCTGCCAATCATGCCCCTGGGTTCCAAATGGGCAACGCGCCTGGGCCCCTTTGCTCCCATAGACTCATAATGGAAAAAAGCTTAAAAAATCTTCTTCTCTGAAACCACAGCGCCCAGAGCTTAGATATTACGCACATAGCAATCGCAAGAGGTCACATACATAATTCCTGCCAATCATGCCCCTGGGATCCAAAAGGGCCACGCCCCGGAGCCACTTAGCTCCTATAGACTCATAATGGAAAAAAAGCTTAAAAAATCTTCTTCTCTGAAACCACAGGGCCAAGAGCTTAGATACTTAGCATGTAGCAATGGCAAGTGGTCACCTACATAAATCCTGCCAATCATGCCCCTGGGGTCCAAATGGGCCACACCCTGGGACCCCCTTAGCTCCCATAGACTCATAATGGAAAAAAACTTCAAAAATCTTCTTCTCTGAAACCACAGCGCCCAGAGCTTAGATATTTAGCATGTATGAACGGCAAGTGGTCACCTTCATATTTCCTGCTAATCTTGCCCCTTGGGTCAAAATGGGCCACGCCCCGGGGCCCCTTCGCTCCCATAGACTCATAATGGTAAAAAGCTTCAAAAATGTTCTTCTCAGAAATTGTGAAGCACAGAACTTAGATATTTAGTATCTAGCAACATAAAATAGCCAGCTACATAAATCCAGCTAACCCTGCCCCTGGGGTCAAAATTGGCCTCGCCCCAGCTCATCACCTCCAATAGACTTATAATGGAAAAAAAAACTTGAAAGATATTCTTCTATGAAACCATAAGGCCCAGAGCTTAGATTTTTAGTATGTAGCAACATCAAGTGGCCACCTACATAAATCCTGCCAGTTATGCCCCTGGGATCCAAATTGGCCCCACCCCAGGGCTCTTTAGCTTCCATAGACCTAAAATTGGAGAAACTTCAAAAATCTTCTTCTCTGAAACCACAGGGCCCTTATAATGACAAAAAAAAACTTAAAATGGGGAAAAAATCTTCAAAAATCTTCTTCTCTGAAACCATAAGTCCCAGAGCTTAGGTATTTAGCATGTAGCAATGTCGAGTGGTCGCCTACATGAATCCTGCCAATCATGCCCCTTGGGTCCAAATCCTGTGGCCCCTAAACTCCAACAAACTTATAATGGAAAAGGCTTCAAACATCTTCTTTGGAACCATGAAATACAGTCCTTAGATATTTAGTATATAGCAACACAAAATGGTCCCCTACATAAATCCTGCCAACCATGCCCTTTGGGTCAAAATTGGTGCAGCCCCAGGGCTCATTAGCTCCTATAGACTTAAACTGGAAAAAACTTAAAAGTATCATTTTTCTCCAAAACCATAAGGCACAGATTTTGTTTGATTTGTGGTTTTACATCCCCATCAACACTGTATAGGTCATTTTGGAGATGTCTCTTCCAATTTTGTGGGACTTTTACCAGACATTGAGATGAAATTACATCTCAAGCCCTGTTGCCCAATGAAACCAGTAGGGTTTATAAGCATGGGCACCGCTTTGCCTGAGCTTTGATATTTAGTATGTAGGAATGTCAAGTGGTCTCCGACACTAATGATTTTCTGGTACACAGGTGAGCGATATAGGGCCATTGGGCCCTCTTGTTGTATTAGCTCACCTGTCACGTAGTGACAAGGTGAGATTTTGTCATCACTTTTTGTCCGTCGTCCGTCGTGCGTCCGTGCGTCCGTCCGTGCGTCCGTAAACAATTTCAAATAAGTATATCTCTAATACCCCATGGTCAATCTTGATCAAATTTCATGAGAAGCATCATCAGGTAGGGGGAAAGGCTGCATAAGGTTTTTGGGCTGATCAGAAAAAATTAAAATATCTTCTTCTCTGAAACCACAGGGCCAAGAGCTAAGATATTTAGCATGTATTAATGGCCAGTGGTCACCTACATAATTCCTGCCATTCATGCCCCTGGGGTCCAAATTGGCCACGCCCCGGGGCCCTTCGCTCCCATAAACTCATAATGGAACAAAAAGCTTCAAAAATCTTCGTCTCGGAAACCACAGGGCCCAGAGCTTAGATATTTAGCATGTAGCAATGGCAAGTGGTCACCTACATAATTCCTGCCAATCATGCCCCTCGGGTCCAAACGGGTCACGCCCCGGGCCCTTTAGCTCCTATAGACTCATAATGGAAAAAAAGCTTCAAAAATCTTCTTCTCTGAAAACACAGAGCCCAGAGCTGAGATATTTGCCATGTAGCAACGGAAAGTGGTCACCTACATAATTCCTGCCAATCATGCCCCTGGGATCCAAATTGGCCACACCCCGGGGCCCCTTAGCTCCCAAAGACTCATAATGAAAAAAAAGCTTCAAAAATCTTCTTCTCTGAAACAACAGGGCCCAGAGCTTAGCTATTTAGCATGTAGCAACGGCCAGTGGTCACCTACATAATTCCTGCCAATCATGCCCCTGGGTTCCAAATGGGCGACGCCCCGGGGCCCCTTCGCTCCCATAGACTCATAATGGAACAAAAAGCTTCAAAAATCTTCTTCTCGGAAACCACAGGCTCCAGATCTTATATATTTAACAGGACGCAACGGCAAGTGGTCACCTATATAATTCCTGCCAATCTTGCCCAAGGGGTCCAAACGGGCCAAGCCCCGGGGCCCTTTAGCTCCTATAGAGTCATAATGGAAAAAAGCTTAAAAAAATCTTCTTCTCTGAAACCGCAGGGCCCAGAGCTGAGGTATTTGGCATGTAGCAAGGGCAAGTGGTAATCTACATAAATGCTGCCAATCATGCCCCTAGGGTCCAAATGGGCCACGCCCCGGGCCCCTTAACTCACTAAACTCATTAGGGAAAAAAAACACTTCAAAAATCTTCTTCTCAGAAACCACAGGGCCAAGAGCTTAGATATTTAGCATGCAGCAACGGCAAGTGGTCACCTACATAATTCCTGCCAATCATGCCCCTGGGGTCCAAACGGGCCACGCCCCGGGGCGCTTTAGCTCCTATAGACTCATAATGGAAAAAGCTTCAAAAATCTTCTTCTCTGAAACCGCGGGGCCCAGAGCTGAGATATTTGGCATGTAGCAACGGCTAGTGGTCACCTACATAATTCCTGACAATCATGCCCCTGGGGTCAAAATTGGCCACAACCCGGGGCCCCTGAGCTCCCAAAGACGCATAATGAAAAAAAAAGCTTAAAAAATCTTCTTCTCTGAAACCACAGGGCCCAGAGCTTAGGTATTTAGCATGTAGCAACGGCCAGTGGTCACCTACATAATTCCTGCCAATCATACCCCTGGGTTCCAAATGGGCGACGCCCTGGGGCCCCTTCGCTCCCATAGACTCATAATGGAACAAAAAGCTTCAAAAATCTTCTTCTCAGAAACCACAGGGCCCAGAGCTTAGATATTTAGCAGGTAGCAACGGCAAGGGGTCACCTATATAATTCCTGCCAATGTTGCCCATGGGGTCCAAACGGGCCACGCCCCGGGGCCCTTTAGCTCCTATAGACTCATAATGGAAAAAAGCTTCAAAAATCTTCTTCTCTGAAACCACAGGGCCCAGAGCTGAGGTATTTGGCATGTAGCAACGGCAAATGGTCAGCTACATTAATTTTGCCAATCATGCCCCAAGGGTCCAAATGGGCTACGCCCCGGGGCCCCTTAGCCCACATAGACTCATAATGGAAAAAAAAGCTTCAAAAATCTTCTTCTCAGAAACCATAGGGCCCAGAGCTTAGATATTTAGCATGTAGCAACAGTAAGTGGTCACCTACATAATTCCTGCCAATCATGCCCCTGGGGTCCAAACGGGCCTCGCCCCGGGGCCCTTTAGCTCCTATGGGCTCATAATGGAAAAAAGCTTCAAAAATCTTCTTCTCTGAAACCACAGGGCCCAGAGCTGAGATATTTGGCATGTAGCAACAGCAAGTGGTCACCTACATAATTCCTGCCAATCATGCCCCTGGGGTCCAAAATTTGGCCACGACCCGGGGCCCCTTAGCTCCCAATGACGCAAAATGGAAAAAAGCTTCAAAAATCTTCTTCTCTGAAACCACAGGGCCCAGAGCTGAGGTATTTAGCATGTAGCAACGGCCAGTGGTCACCTACATAATTCCTGCCAATCATGCCCCTTGGTTCCAAATGGGCCACGCCCCGGGGCCCCTTCGCTCCCATAGACTCATAATGGAACAAAAAGCTTCAAAAAATCTTCTTCTCGGAAATCACAGGGCCCAGAGCTTAGATATTTAGCATGTAGCAATGGCAAGTGGTCACCTACATAATTCCTGCCAACCATGCCCCTAGGGTCCAAAAGGGCCACGCCCCGGGGCCCCTTAGCTCCTATAGGCTCATAATGGAAAATAAAAAAACAAAAAAATTCAAAAATCTTCTTCTCTGAAACCACAGGGCCCAGAGCTGAGATATTTGGCATGTAGCAACGGCAAGTGGTCACCTTCATAAATTCTGCCAATCATGCCCTTGGGGTCCAAATGGGCCACGCCCCGGGGCCCCTTAGGTCCAATAGACTCATAATGGAAAAAAGCTTCAAAAATCTTCTTCTCTGAAACCACAGCACCCAGAGCTTAGATATTTAGCATGTAGCAACGGCAAGTGGTCGCCTACATAATTCCTGCCAATCATGCCCCTGGGGTCCAAAAGGGCCATGCCCCGGGGCCCCTTAGCTCCTATAGGCTCATAATGGGAAAAAAAAACTTCAAAAATCTTCTTCTCTGAAACCACAGGGCCCAGAGCTGAGATATTTGGCATGTAGCAACGGCAAGTGGTCACCTACATAAATTTTGCCAATCATGCCCCTAGGGTCCAAATGGGCAACGCCCCGGGGCCCCTTAGCTCACATAGACTCATAATGGAAAAAAAAGCTTCAAAAATCTTCTTAACAGAAACCACAGGGCCCAGAGCTTAGATATTTAGCATGTAGCAACGGCAAGTGGTCACCTACATAAATCCTGCCAATCATGCCCCTGGGGTCCAAATGGACCACACCCTGGGACACCCTTAGCTCCCATAGACTCATTATGGAAAAAAAACTTCAAAAATGTTCTTCTCTGAATCCACAGGGCCCAGAGCTTAGATTTTTAGCATGTAGCAATGGCAAGTGATCACCTACATATTTCCTGCTAATCATGCCCCTGGGGTCCAAATGGGCCACGCCCCGGGGCCCCTTAGCTCCCATAGACTCATAATGGAAAAAAGCTTCAAAAATCTTCTTCTCAGAAACTGTGAAGCACAGAACTTAGATATTTAGTATCTAGCAACATAAAATAGCCATCTACATAAATCCTGTTAACCCTGCCCCTGGGGTCAAAATTGGCCACGCCCGAGCTCATCACCTCCAATAGACTTATAATGGAAAAAATCTTCTTCTATGAAACCATAAGGCCCATAGTTAGATTTTTAATTTGTAGCAATGTCAAGTGGCCACCTACATAAATCCTGCCAGTTATGCCCCTGGGATCCAAATTGGCCCCACCCCAGGGTTCTTTAGCTTCCATAGACTTACAATTGGAGAAGCTTTAAAAATCTTCTTCTCTGAAACCACAGGGCCCTTATAATGAAAAAAAAGAAAGAAAAAAAAAAAAACAAACAAAAAAACTTAAAATGGGGAAAAAAATCTTCAAAAATATTCTTCTCTGAAACCATAAGTCCCAGAGCTTAGGTATTTAGCATGTAGCAATGTCGAGTGGTCGCCTACATGAATCCTGCCAATCATGCCCCTGGGGTCCAAATCCTGTGGCCCCTTAACTCCAACAAACTTATAATGGAAAAAGCTTCAAACATCTTCTTTGAAACCATGAAGTACAGACCTTAGATATTTAGTATATAGCAACACAAAATGGTCGCCTAAATACACCTGCCAACTGTGCCCTTTGGGTCAAAATTGGCCAAGCCCCAGGGCTCATTAGTTTCTATAGACCTATACTGGAAAAAACTTAAAAAAATCTTTTCTCCAAAACCATAAGGCACAGATTTTGTTTGATTTGAGGTTTTACATCCCCGACAACACTGTATAGGTCATTTTGGAGATGTGTCTTCCAAGTATGTAGCAATGTCAAGTGGTCTCCTACACTAATGATATTCTTGTACACAGGTGAGCGATATAGGGCCATTGGGCCCTCTTGTTGATCTGATTCTCATTAAACTTGTTGGCCCCCGCCCATCGGGGCTTGAAGAAATAGATGGGCTGCATGATGCTTCCACGCAGAGCTGAAACCGACCCGCACACTAGTACTGGTAAACCGCTTAGAGGATCTAAGCCTGCCCAGTTAAAGCGGTGTGAGAGTCGGACCGTCCATGCTTATGAACCCTATTGGTTGCATTGGGCGGTAGGGCTTGAGATGTCATTTCATCTCAACGTCGGGCAAAAGACCCACAAAATTGGAAGCAGCATCTCCAAAATGACCTTTACAATGTTGACGGGGCCGTTAAACCTCATATCAAACAAACAAATTTATATTTTAATCATTAAACTTGTAGGTAATGAGGACAGCCATAAAATCTTGGATAATTTCGAACTTGGGGCCGATTGATTATTCACATGAGAGTTACTTGCCCTTTCATCTCCCATAGACATATAATGGGGAAAATATTGTCCAAGTGATAGCGACTTTAATTTTGATCTGATCCTCATTTAATTTGTAGGTAATGAGGAAAGCTATAAAATCTTGGACAGGTTCAAATTTGGGCCAGTTTGGCTTATTCACATTTGTGTTACTTGCCCTTTTGTCTCCCATAGACATACAATAGGGAAAATGTTGTCCGGGTGATAGTGACTTTATTTTTGATCTGATCCTCATTAAACTTGCAGGTAATGAGGACAGCCATATACTCTTGGAAGAGTTTGTTTTTAGGGCAGATCGGACTATTCATATGAGAGTTTAGTTTCCTGCCGTTTTGTCTCCAATAGACATAAAACTGTCTTGCTAAAACTGTTTCGTTTGATATCCATCTTGAAATTCTTCAAATGACATCTCCTGTCAAACAGTAAGTCAGGAGTTAGATTGGACTTGATGAGAGGCATCAGCGTGGCATGGAGATTCAGAATTACTAAAATTTTTGTATTCTGATAGCCAAGATGGCCGTCATGGTAGCCATTTTGAAAACATTCAAACCACATCTGCTCATTAACCTTTGGTCTGATTAAGCTGTAAGACGGTGTGAGACAATGGGTGCAACATGGAGTTTCAGAATTGCTAAAATCCTTGTTTCTTCCTGAATCCAAAATCAGACAAAGTTCTTTAGGCATCAAGACAACATGCAGATTCAGGATTGCTAAAGGCAATGTGATCTGATAGACAAGATGGCCACCAAGGCCATGTATGATCAGCTTCATCCAGGTGAGCGATATACTTAGGGGATTACTGTATTCAAAATTGTCATTTGGGGAGGTAAATCGGTGGTTTTACGGTCGGAAATTTCGTTTTACGGCGACGCGTCAGCGGAGCCGTAAAACGGAATTTGCGACCGTAAAACCACCGATTTACCTCCCCAAATGACAATTTTCAATACAGTTATCCCCATTCTCATGCAATTATTCGGTTGTTTTGTTAAAAACTGAACTATTTTGCACAAAGCGGCAAGCGCTTTGAGCTGCGTAAAACCAAATACTAGCCAATGAAATGCGACGTTACGTGATGACGTCGGGTTTCCGACAGTATATCGCAGAATATACCGTCGCAAATTTTTGACGTTATCCAATCAGACGTCACGTTACATACGCAAGTGCATTAGAATGGCCAACTTGGGCCTCTAGTTATGTGGGTCATTCCAACATCCTGCATGTTTACAATGTGCACATATGAGAGTCAAACAGAAAGTCACAATGACTGGTGTAGTATTTTAAATATTTTAAGAATACAGATAGATCAAAGGATTGTGTTTACAATGGTTTGCTGACTAAAACAAGGTATTTTATGATTTTGACCGTCTACACTCTAATGGTTTGTACAACTTCCCATCAAGTTGGACGCTTCATTATCTGCATGGGATTTATGCAGTCATTTGTTTACATTTCAATAGTGTGAGTGGCAGAATTGGACTTAGATTTTATCGAAAAATTTACAAATTGTTAAAAGTTTATTGGATTAAAGCAAAGAGTATATACTTCTGGTGGCTGTCTCCTTTACGAGAAATTAGCGAAGCTTCTCTTCCACAACTTTCTCGCTGGGTGCCATGATCAAAAATAAAACTATTTTAAAATGGGCAAATAAGATAAAAAAAATCTACTTTATTTTCATTCAAAGTCTTGTTAAAAATGAACTGTTAACCCATTTGGTACCGGAAACCCCTAAAGAAGTACCCTGGCCAACAGTGCAGGCCCAGATCAAACGCCGCAGAACGCGTTGCTGATCAGGGCCTACACTATTTGCAAAAAAGTTCTGCCATTTTCCTAATCAGTTGTGAAGAAAACACAACCTGACACCCCTAAATTTTGAAATGAACTCCTGCTATATACCGGTATAAGGACAAAGATTCCATTTGGTACAAAAAGGGTTAAATAAACAGACATATGTCGTAGTCCAAATAGGAATTTAGCCAGATCCGGAATCTGGCTAGGCCAAATAGGAATTCTTATTTGGCCAAGGCAGATTTCGGATCTGGCTCAAATAAAATTTAGTTTAGCCAGATTCCGGATCTGGCTAAACTCTGTTTAGTTCAAATAAGAATTCCTATTTGGCTAGGCATATTCCGGATCTGGCTAAGCTGGTCAGACCAGATAGGAATCTTGGTTTAATGCTAAGAGACCTTCATTGAATATTTATCAATTGGTAACAGTTTTACAGAACATATTAAAAGTATAAAATTTATGACACTAATTTTTTTGTCTTGAATGTTTACACCACACTGGCTTATTACTATAATATTAACAAACTTTTCATCTTCTGAATTTTTTTGTCTTACATGCTTCATTGATAAGCTGTCTGTTTTAAATATGTGTGAAAACAATCAAAGACAATTTCTATGCCAATAAAGATGAAAGAAAATTTCTTATTTGTTTATGTCCTAAAGTTTAACCCCACAAATGGTTTTAAAAACAAACTTGCAAATGACAGATCCTATGTATCGTCATTATTAAGTATCTAAGATTTCAGTTTAGAACTGTACATGAGAGTGTCTTGGAGTATGAAGCTGAGGAGCAGTATCTTCATCACTGTAGGTATCAATGGAATGGGAATGTTTTCAGTTTTCTAATTTCTGCTCTAAAATATAGATAATCTAAGGAAAAAAATGCATTAGAGTAGATATAAGAAAAAACAGAAAATTATCAATATTCCATGCTTTAATTGAGTAGATAATAACAATAGTTCATGATGGAAGGTAATTGTTTTTGAATTTTTTCTTATAAAAAAAAATGATAAAATTTTATTATACCTATTTGTCTTTTAAAACATGAGACCAACCTTAAAATATTTTTTGCTGTCTCTCTGCTGACTCAGTGAAACTTAACTACCTACTCTAACAATTTCATGGCTGTTTGTGAAAAAGATGTTTTTTTCTCAGAATGGAATTTTATATCTTGTTTCTCCTTTTATTTCCTCAAACAATCTTTTAAAGGATGTACCATAACCCAAATTCTGTCCCTAACACCAATATGGAAAGAATTAAAGGTTTTCCGCCATATATTATTGATAGAATGACACGATTCCTATTTGGTCTTACCAGCTTAGCCAGATCCGGAATCTGCCTAGCCAAATAGGAATTTTGTCTCCCCCGAAATTTTTTTTTTCGGAGAGACATATTGTTTTTTTCCCGCGGGCGTCTGTCTGTCCGTCTCTCTGTCTGTCACACTTTCGTGTCCGCTCTTTAACTTGAAAACCGTTCGAGCTTTCGTCACGAAACTTAGTATAAATATAAATCAGCATTAGACGACGTGCAGTGCACAAGAACTGTAACTCTTGCATTTATACTTTTTGAATTATCTCCCTTGGAAGTTTGTTGGTATGTATATATGTATGGGCAAATCGTGTCCGGTCAATAACTTTCTTATTTTCAAATGGATTTTAACATTATTTGGCAGAAATATTAACAACCATAAGACAATGTGTGGTGCGCATGAATCAGGTCGGTACCTCAAAGGTCAAGGTCATACTTAGAGGTCAAAGGTCAAAAAAGGGGCCTTTTTTCGTATTTGGTCAATAATTTTCTTATTTTGAGATTGATTTTAAAATTACTTGGCAGAAATATTAACAACCATGAGACTACGTGTGGTGTGCATCAGGCAGGTCAGTACCTCGAAGGTCAAGGTCATACTTAGAGGTCAAATGTCAAAAAAGGGGCCTTTTTTCGTGTTTTTTTTCAATAACTTTCTTATTTTGAGATGGATTTTAAAATTACTTGGCAGAAATATTAACAACCATGAGATGATGTGTGGTGTGCATCAGGTAGGTCAGTACCTCAAAGGTCAAGGTCATACATAGAGGTCAAAGGTAAAAAAGGGGCCTTTTTTGTTTGTCAATAACTTTCTTATTTTGAGATGGATTGTGAAATCACTTGGCAGAAATGTTAACCAATATAAGACGATGTGTTGCGTGCAAGACCCAGGTCGGTACCTCAAAGGTCAAGGTCAAACTTAGAGTTCAAAGGTAAAAAGGGGCCTTTTTTTCGGGTTTTGTCAATAACTTGCTTATTTTTAGATAGAATTTGAAGTTGCTTGGCAAAAATGTTAACTATCATGAGACGACGTGTTGCATGCATGATTCAGTTTGATACCTCAAGTGTCAAGGTCAAACATAGAGGTTAAAGGTCAAAAAGGGGCCTTTTTTCGGGTTTGGTCAATAACTTTCTTATTTTTAGATGGATTTTGAAATTGCTTGTCAAAAATGTTAAACACCATGAGATGATGTGTTGCACGCATGACCCAGTTTGGTACCTGAAAGGTCAAGGTCATACTTAGAGGTTAAAGGTCAAAAAAGGGGCCTTTTTGTGTTCTGTCAATAACTTTCATCTTTTTAGATGGATTTTGAAATTACTTGGCAGAAATGTTAACCACCATAAGACGATGTGTTGCGTGCATGACCCAAGTTGGTACCTCAAATGTCATGGTCGTACTAAGAGGTCAAAGGACAAAAAGGGGCCTCTTTATGCCTCCAACTGTTGGAGGGGCATATTGGTTCTGGTTGTTGTCCGTCCGTCTGTCCGTTACGCTTTTGATGCATAGCATAACTAAAGAACTGTGTATGCTAGGGTTTTGAAATTTCATATATGCATTCCTCATTGATGATTAGCTGACTCGTATTTTTTTCTCGTCCGGATTATGCCCCCTTCAAGAGTTATTGTCCTTTGAAATTTTTTTTAATAAAATCTTGTCAGCAAGATTTCTCAAAAACTATTGGAGTTAGAGCTTTGAAAGTCGGTGAATATATTCGTGGTGATGAGTAAATGAAGTGATAAAATTTTGACAAAATTCCAAAAAAGACTTTGTGAGTTACAGCCCTTTGTCATTTTGGTAATTTGTGCCCATTGTAATGTATGCTAAAAGTGATGCATAGCATAACTTTAGAACCGTGTTTGCTAGGGTTTTGAAATTTCATATATGGATTTCTCATGGAAAATTAGCTGACGCTTATTTTTTTTCTCGTCTGGATTACGCCCCTTTCAAGAGTTATTGCCCTTCGAAATTTTTTTAATAAAATATTGTCAGCAAGATATCTCAAAAACTATTGGAGCTAGAGCACTGAATGTTTGTGAATAAAGTGGAGGTGCTGAGTAGATGAACTGTTTAACTTTTGACAAAATTCTGAAAAATACTTTGTGAGTTATGGCCCTTTGTCATTTTGGTAATTTGTGCCCATTGTACTGTATGCTAAAAATGATGAATAGCATAACTTTAGAACTGTGTATGCTAGGGTTTTGAAATTTCATATATGGATTCCTCATGGAAAATTAGCTGACTCGTATTTTTTTTCTCGTCCGGATTATGCCCCTTTCAAGAGTTATTGCCCTTTGAATTTTTTTTAATAAAATCTTGTCAGCAAAATTTCTCTAACACTGTTGGAGCTAGAGCCTTGAAAGTTGTTGAGTATATTGGTGGTGATGAGTATATGAACTGATTAACTTTTGACAAAATTCCGAAAAATACTTTGTGAGTTATGGCCCTTTGTCATTTTGGTAATTTGTGCCCATTATAATGTATGCTAAAAATGATGCATAGCATAACTTGAGAACTGTGTATGCTATGGTTTTGAAATTTCATAAATGCTTTCCTGATGGTAAATAAGCTGACACGTATTTTTTTCTCATCCGGATTATGCCCCTTTCAAGAGTTATTGCCCTTTGAAATTTTTTTAATAAAATCTTGTGAGCAAGATATCACAAAAACTATTGGAGCTAGAGCCTTGAAAGTCGGAGAATATATTGGTGGTGATGAGTTGATGGACTGATTTACTTTTGACAAAATTCCGAAAAACACTTTGTGAGTTATGGCCCTTTGTCATTTTGGTAATTTGTGCCCATTGTAATATATACTAAAAGTGATGCATAGCATAACTTTAGAACCGTGTATGCTATGGTTTTGAAATTTCATATATGCATTCCTGATGGAAAATTAGCTGACACGCATTTTTTTTCTCATCCGGATTATGCCCCTTTCAAGAGTTATTTCCTTTTGAAGTTTTTTGAATAAAATCTTGTCAGCAAAATATCTCAAAAACTATTATAGCTAGAGCCTTAAATGTTTGCTGAATACACATAGTAGTCGGGGATTTGAAATTCGTAGCACGCGTATTTAAGGAGTTTAATGCACTTTACTTTCTCACACTTAACTATGATACGAATTTATTTAGAGGTCTCTCATCATCTTGAAAATGGAGTTAGAAAATCAAAAAAGTGGGGAAAAAGACATAAAAAGGGGAGATAAATGTTCCTACCCTCTTTTCTCATTTAAACATCAAAACAATTCCAAACGACATCTCCTCTGAAACTACAAGGCCAGTTGGAACCAAATTATATGTGAAGCCGCCATGGGGTGGAAGAACAAACATATATTCTGAATATCTGGCTCACATGACCAAAATGTCCGCCATGCTCATATATGGTAAAAACCTTTGAAAATCGCCTTCTCAGGAACCAATCGACCGATGACCTTGAAACTTGGTATACAATATATGGGACCCGGGCCCTGTCGATTTTGTTCAAATGATGACATTTCGTTGACCTTGAGCTTTCTTACGTCAAGGTCACATGTGGTCACTTAGGATTTTGTATGGAAAAGACAGGGTTTTCTGGTTCTGTTGCAGCTTATGACATCATAGTTGATATTTGCAATCAGCTTAATAATCCTGGGGCCATAAGATTAAATAGTTTTTAATTTTTCTAAAACTACTGGGCTAACTGATACCAAATTACATATACTGCATCAGTGTGGTCGAGAAATCCAAGTTTGTTAGAGGGATCTGTGTGATCCGCACACCAATAAACGGCCAAAAGAGATTTTAAATTCTGCATCTCAGGAAATACAAGACCTTGGTATGCAGCATTTTGGACTCTAGCCCTAAGATGGTTCAAAGCTGACTATAATGTATGCGACGGCAACAAAAGAAAACAATGGTTGATTTCAAAATAATTTGGCATCAATGGTCCTGGGATTGGCCTCTACTAAACCATTATGGTCTGTAAAAATAAATGGCCACCAGGGGTGTGTGTGTGTGTGGGGGGGAATTCATTTTATGCCCACTTGAGCTCTGGTGAGCGTAGTTTCCATTCGGCCGCTTGTTTACAAGTTTGTGTTCAGGGAAAAGTCGCGTAAACTTGATGGCAAGCGTAAACCATATGTAATTGGCGTTGTCATGATACAGCAGTCACAGTTTTCTGCTTTACTGATTGCGCTTGTTTGGTTATCTTTTGTTGCTTACCTTCATAAACATTTTATTAGTGGCCAGTGGTAGTTTGGAATGAAGTTACCATGACAGCAATATCTCTGAAAGACGACAATGTTCAGTGAAGATAACAGCGCTGCCCTATTTCAGTTTTGTTTTTTTAAAGGGTTGGCAGATTTTTGTTCAGTATTTCATAATTGAAGGAAAGTCGTGTTTTAATGAGTTTACGTCTCTGAACAATCAAGCGTCCTTTTGACTGAAGGTGTGCGAAATTTTACTGCGAACAAAAATGAAACATTGTACAGTATTTGGTGGAACGATTTTACTTTAATGTTTTAGAGGTTTATTGTTTTGGCTTTTAACATTAATTTGCTGCAAAAACGATACTCTACTAAATTTGAATATCGGCATCTAATTCTCCAGCTGCGGATTTGATATACTTCAGCTTATTTGCTGATTGAATGACTCTGGTTTTGGTCGATAATATATATTGGTGGTGATGAGTTGATGGACTGATTTACTTTTGACAAAATTCCGAAAAACACTTTGTGAGTTATGGCCGTTTGTCATTTTGGTAATTTGTGCCCATTGTAATATATACTAAAAGTGATGCATACCATAACTTTAGAACCGTGTATGCTATGGTTTTGAAATTTCATATATGCATTCCTGATGGAAAATTAGCTGACACGCATTTTTTTTCTCATCCGGATTATGCCCCTTTCAAGAGTTATTTCCCTTTGAAGTTTTTTTAATAAAATCTTGTCAGCAAAATATCTCAAAAACTATTATAGCTAGAGCCTTAAATGTTGGTGAATACACATAGTAGTCGGGGATTTGAAATTCGTAGCACGCGTATTTAAGGAGTTTAATGCACCTTACTTTCTCACACTTAACTATGATACGAATTTATTTAGAGGTCTTTTAGCATCTTGAAATGGAGTTAGAAAATCAAAAAAGTGGGGAAAAAGATATAAAAAGGGGAGATAAATGTTCCTACCCTCTTTTCTCATTTAAGCATCAAAACAATTCCAAACGACATCTCCTCTGAAACTACAAGGCCAATAGGAACCAAATTATATGTGAAGCCGCCATGGGGTGGAAGAACAAACATATATTCTGAATATCTGGGTCACATGACCAAAATGTCCGCCATGCTCATATATGGTAAAAACCTTTGAAAATCGCCTTCTCAGGAACCAATCGACCGATGACCTTGAAACTTGGTATACAATATATGGGACCCGGGCCCTGTCGATTTTGTTCAAATGATGACATTTCGTTGACCTTGAGCTTTCTTACGTCAAGGTCACATGTGGTCACTTAGGATTTTGTATGGAAAAGACAGGGTTTTCTGGTTCTGTTGCAGCTTATGACATCATAGTTGATATTTGCAATCAGCTTAATAATCCTGGGGCCATAAGATTAAATAGTTTTTAATTTTTCTAAAACTACTGGGCTAACTGATACCAAATTACATATACTGCATCAGTGTGATCGAGAAATCCAAGTTTGTTAGAGGGATCTGTGTGATCCGCACACCAATAAACGGCCAAAAGAGATTTTAAATTCTGCATCTCAGGAAATACAAGACCTTGGTATGCAGCATTTTGGACTCTAGCCCTAAGATGGTTCAAAGCTGACTATAATGTATGCGACGGCAACAAAAGAAAACAATGGTTGATTTCAAAATAATTTGGCATCAATAGTCCTGGGATTGGCCTCTACTAAACCATTATGGTCTGTTAAAATAAATGGCCACCAGGGGTGTGTATGTGTGGGGGGGATTTATTTTATGCCCACTTGAGCTCTGGTGAGCGTAGTTTCCATTCGGCCGCTTGTTTACAAGTTTGTGTTCAGGGAAAAGTCGCGTAAACTTGATGGCAAGCGTAAACCATATGTAATTGGCGTTGTCATGATACAGCAGTCACAGTTTTCTGCTTTACTGATTGCGCTTGTTTGGTTATCTTTTGTTGCTTACCTTCATAAACATTTTATTAGTGGCCAGTGATAGTTTGGAATGAAATTACCATGACAGCAATATCTCTGAAAGACGACAATATTCAGTGAAGATAACAGCGCGGCCCTATTTCAGTTTTGTTTTTTCAAAGGGTTGGCAGATTTTTGTTCAGTATTTCATAATTGAAGGAAAGTCGTGTTTTAATGAGTTTACGTCTCTGAACAATCAAGCGTCCTTTTGACTGAAGGTGTGCGAAATTTTACTGCGAACAAAAATGAAACATTGTACAGTATTTGGTGGAACGATTTTACTTAAATGTTTAAGAGGTTTATTGTTTTGGCTTTTAACATTAATTTGCTGCCAAAAAAGATACTCTACTAAATTTGAATATCGGCATCTAATTCTCCAGCTGCGGATTTGATATACTTCAGCTTATTTGCTGATTGAATGACTCTGGTTTTGGTCGATAATATATATTGGTGGTGATGAGTTGATGGACTGATTTACTTTTGAAAAAATTCCGAAAAACACTTTGTGAGTTATGGCCCTTTTTCATTTTGGTAATTTGTGCCCATTGTAATATATACTAAAAGTGAAGCATAGCATAACTTTAGAACCGTGTATGCTATGGTTTTGAAATTTCATATATGCATTTCTGATGGAAAATTAGCTGACACGCATTTTTTTTCTCATCCGGATTATGCCCCTTTCAAGAGTTATTTCCCTTTGAAGTTTTTTGAATAAAATCTTGTCAGCAAAATATCTCAAAAACTATTATAGCTAGAGCCTTAAATGTTGGTGATTACACATAGATTGGTGTTGATGAGTAGATGACCTGCTTAACTTTTGACAAAATTCCGAAAAATACTTTGTGAGTTATGGCCCTTTGTCATTTTGGTAATTTGTGCCCATTATAATGTATGCTAAAAGTGATGCATAGCATAACTTAAGAACTGTGTATGCTCTTGTTTTGAAATTTTATATATGCATTCCTGATGGAAAATAAGCTGATGCGTATTTTTTTTCTCATCCGGATTATGCCTCTTTCAAGAGTTATTGCCCTTTGAAGTTTTTTTTAATAAAATCTTGTCAGCAAGATATCTCAAAAACTATTATAGCTAGAGTCTTGAAAGTCGATGAAAAGATTGGTGGTGATGAGTTGATGACCTGATTAACTTTTGACAAAATTTGAGTTATGGCCCTTTGTGATTTTGGTAATTTGTGTCTATTGTAGTGTATGCTCAAAGTGATGCATTCCATAACTTTAGAACCCTGTATGCTATGGTTTTGAAATTTCATATATGCGTTCCTGATGGAAAATAAGCTGACACGTAATTTTTTTTCATCCGGATTAACTTAAGAACCGTGTAAGCTAGGGTTTTGAAATTTCATATATGGTTTGCTATGGAAAATTAGCTGACACATATTTTTTTCTCATCCGCATTATGCCCCTTTCAAAAGTTATTGTCCTTTGATTTACTTGTTAGCATAACCTTGGGGCCAAGGCCACACACTTTGAATCATTATTGTAATCATGGTAATTTTCGGTTTTATTGGATGGGTTTTTCAAAAATTCCGTCCTTTAAAATAGCGATGTCCGAACGGGTGGTTGGGCGGGTGGAGGGGCCCCACAGGCGCGACATAGCCTTCGGCGGAATTCTTGTTGTATGTTTTCGAGTCAACCATAGTGCAGTTTATATTTTACTTTTGGTCCTTTGAGATCAGCGTGAATATTCTGAGAAATCAGAAATAAATTATTGGTTTAGACTCATATTCTAGACAGGTTTTTAATTATTTTGCCCCATTTAGATTTTTATCAGTATTTGAAATTCGCAAAATTGTTTCCTCTGGCTTTCTTTGCCGGATCATTACAGGGTCACTGATGAGGCTTTATTAGCCGAAACTACGTAGTATGACCCATCTTCTTTCTGATGAATGTTTTCATTGCTCTTAAAGGAACTCATTTTTTATTTTTATTTAACAATATTTGTTGAATATTTTGCCATCTAGGGACAAGCAAAGGTTGGGGGCATTGTGTTTTAAAAACACCATTTCTAGTTTAGTGTTCAAGGTTGGCAAAGTATTGACCGCCCGGGAAAACCCGCCTGGGAAAACCCGGGGTTTTCCCGGGCTGGGCAATACTCCCTCAACTGGGCAATACTGGGCAATACTTGGTAATATGGTTTTGGGATGGGTTTACTGAAAAGAACCTGTGTGTTTTATTGTATTATTGCTAATTTAAGTTTTCTAAATTCTTAAATGCATTGTAGAGCCATGTATCAGTCATATATTGAAGAGGGCATTATATCAGACTCAGATACATTGGTAAAATATAAATGCAAATTTGACTTTTATTTACAGCTGAACATAACAAATATGTTATCTGTCTGTGTATCCTCTGAGCTACCACAACATTTTAGTTTGTGTGCTTTGAGTCTTTCACTTTTTGCACTAACAATCATTTTGCACCCTTTGCATTTGGCAGTTTTTTTCGAGCCATTTTCAGTTATGTCAAAAAAAATCCAAATCGGATCCTTAGGTTTTGTGTTTGACATAGAGAATGACAAAAATTACTGTTTTCCCTGAAGATTAGATTTTTGTAAAACTGCTCACCAATAGGTATATTAGGTTTATATTGTTGGTTTAACAATAGGTATTATTACAGGTAATCCCTGGCTGTAGGTGCATGATCACAGCCTTTGCAAATGTTAGTATTATACTTTTATACTTTAATATACTCTTTTTCAGAAGTTTCACTTTTAGTTTTGAACTGGATAGAATAATTTGGGACTTTTGAATTTATTAGCAATTGATACTTAAGTCCTGATTCATATTATTTTCAGGTCAAACCAATACATTTTTATCACCCTGACAAATGTAACACCAGAATTGCACAGTATTGCCCGGTATTACCCAGTATTGCCCAGTATTACCCGGGTTTTCCCAGTATTACCCGCCGGGCTGGGCAATACTCATAAAACCCGGCTTTTTGCCAACCTTGGTAGTGTTCAGTCAAGAACTTTCTTTTTCCTGGAAAGATTGTGAAATTACTTGGCAGAAATGTTAACCATCATGAGACGATGTGGTGTACGCTAGACCTAGGTCGGTATCTCCAAGATCAAGGTCATACTAAGAGGTCAGAGGTAAAAAAAGTTTTTTTTGTGTGTGTGTCCAGTCAATAACTTTTTTATTTCTGGATGGAATTTATAAAGTAACCATGCAGAAATGTTCACCGTCATTAGACCATGAGCCATGTACAAGACCAAGGTCCATATACCTCCAATGTCAAGGTCATACCTAGAGGTCAAAGGTAAAAAAGGGACATTCAATATCTTCCTTATTCTTTGATGGATTTTAAAATTACTTGACAGAAATGTTAACCATCATGAGACGATGTGTTGTACCTCAAAGGTCAAGGCCATACTTAGAGGTCAAAGGTAAAAAAGGGCCTTTTTGTGTATGGCCAATAACTTTTTAGCTCACTTGTCACATAGTGACAAGGTGAGCTTTTGTGATCACATTTTGTCCGTCGTCCGTCCGTGTGTCCGTCAGTGCGTCCGTAAACATTTTCAAATAAGTATATCTCTATTACCCAACGGTCACTCTTGATCAGATTTCATGAGAAGCATCATTAGGTAGGGGGAAAGGCTGCATAAGGTTTTTGGGCTGATCAGATTGGAATTCTGGTTGCTATGGCAACATATAGCTCCCAAAGACTTACAATGGGAAAAAAATAAAATATCTTCTGCTCTGAAACCACAGGGCCCAGAGCTTAGATATTTAGCATGTAGCAACGGCCAGTGGTCACCTACATAATTCCTGCCAATCATGCCCCTGGGTTCCAAATGGGCGACGCCCAGGGGCCCCTTAGCTCCCATAGACTCATAATGGGAAAAAAGCTTCAAAAATCTTTTTCTCTGAAACCACAGGGCCCAGAGCTTAGATATTTAGCATGTAGCAATGGCAAGTGGTCACTTACATAATTCCTGCCAATCATGCCCCTGCGGTCCAAATGGGCCACGCCCCGGGGCCCTTTAGCTCCTATAGACTCATAATGGAAAAAAAAAGCTTCAAAAATTTTCTTCTCTGAAACCACAGGGCCCAGAGCTTAGATATTTAGCATGTTGCAACGGTAAATGGTCACCTACATAATTCCTGCCAATCATGCCCCTAGGGTCCAAATGGGCCACGCCCCGGGGCCCTTTAGCTCCTATAGACTTATAATGGAAAAAAAGCTTCAAAATCTTCTTCTCTGAAATCACAGGGCCCAGAGCTGAGATACTTGGCATGTAGCAACGGCAAGTGGTCACCTACATAATTCCTGCCAATCATGCCCCTGGGGTCAAAATTGGCCACACCCTGGGGCCCCTTAGCTCCTGTAGACTCATAATGGAACAAAAAGCTTCAAAAATCTTCTTCTCTGAAACCACAGGGCCCAGACCTTAGATATTTAGCATGTAGCAACGGAAAGTGGTCACCTACATAATGCCTGCCAATCATGCCCCTGGGTTCCAAACGGGCGACGCCCCGGGGCCCCTTCGCTCCCATAGACTCATAATGGAACAAAAAGCTTCAAAAATCTTCTTCTCTGAAACCACAGGGCCCAGACCTTAGATATTTAGCATGTAGCAATGGAAAGTGGTCAGCTACATAATTCCTGCCAATCATGTCCCTGGGGTCCAAATGGGCCACGCCCCGGGGCCCTTTAATTCCTATAGACTCATAATGGGAAAAAAGCTTCAAAAATCTTCTTCTCTGAAACCACAGGGCCCAGAGCTGAGATATTTGGCATGTAGCAACGGCAAGTGGTCACCTACATAATTCCTGCCAATCATGCCCCTGGGGTCCAAATTGGCCACGCCCCGGGGCCCCTAAGCTCCCATAGACGCATAATGGAAAAAAAAGCTTCAAAAATCTTCTTCTCTGAAACCACAGCGCCAAGAGCTTAGATATTTAGCATGTAGCAACGGCCAGTGGCTACCTACATAATTCCTGCCAATCATGCCCCTGGGTTCCAAATGGGTGACACCCCGGGGCCCCATTCGCTCCCATAGACTCATTATTGAACAAAAAGCTTCAAAAATCTTCTTCTCTGAAACCACATGGCCCAGAGCTTAGAAATTTAGCATGTAGCAATGGCAAGTGGTCACCAACATAATTCCTGCCAATCATGCCACTGGGTTCCAAATGGGCGACGCCCCGGGGCCCCTTCGCTCCCATAGACTCATAATGGAAAAAAAAAGCTTCAAAAATCTTCTTCTCTGAAACCACAGGGCCCAGAGCTTAGATATTTAGCATATAGCAATGGAAAGTGGGCACCTACATAATTCCTGCCAATCATGCCCCTGGGGTCCAAATGGGCCACGCCCCGGGGCCCTTTAGCTCCTGTAGACTCATAATGGAAAAAAAAGCTTCAAAAATCTTCTTCTCTGAATCCACAGCGCCCAAAGCTTAGATATTTAGCACATAGCAACGGCAAGTGGTCACCTAATTAATTCCTGCCAATCATGTCCCTGGGGTCCAAAAGGGCCACGCCCCGGGGCCCCTTAGCTCCTATAGACTCATAATGGAAAAAAAGCTTCAAAAATCTTCTTCTCTGAAACCACAGGGCCCAGAGCTTAGATATTTAGCATGTAGCAATGGCAAGTGGTCACCTATATAATTCCTGCCAATCATGCCCCTGGGGTCCAAATGGGCCACGCCCCGGGGCCCTTTAGCTCCTATAGACTCATAATGGAAAAAAGCTTCAAAAATCTTCTTCTCTGAAACCACAGGGCTGTGAGCTAGATATTTGGCATGTAGCAACGGCAAGTGGTCACCTACATAATTCCTACCAATCATGCCCCTGGGTTCCAAATGGGCCACACGCCGGGGCCCCTTTGCTCCCATAGACTCATAATGGAAAAAAGCTTAAACAATCTTCTTCTCTGAATCCACAGCGCCCAGAGCTTAGATATTTAGCACATAGCAACGGTAAGTGGTCACCTACTTAATTCCTTCCAATCATGTCCCTGGGGTCCAAAAGGGCCACGCCCGGGGCCCTTTAGCTCCTATAGACGCATAATGGAAAAAAAGCTTCAAAAATCTTCTCCTCTGAAACCACAGGGCCCAGAGCTTAGATATTTAGCATGTAGCAATGGCAAAAGGTCACCCACATAAATCCTGCCAATCATGCCTTTGGGGTCCAAATTGGAAACACCCCGGGGCCCCTTAGTTCCCATAGACTCATAATGTAAACAAGCTTCAAAAATCTTCTTCTCTGAAACCACAGGGCCCAGAGCTTAGATATTTAGCATGAATCAATGACAAGTTGTCACCTACATAAATCCTGCCAATCATGCCCCTGGGGTCCAAATGGGCCACACCCTGTGACCCCCTTAGCTCCCATAGACTCATAATGGAAAAAAAGACTTCAAACATCTTCTTCTCTGAAACCACAGGGCCCAGAGCTTAGATATTTAGCATGCAGTAACGGCAAGTGGTCTCCTACATATCTCCTGCTAATCATGCCCCTGGGGTTCCAAATGGCCCACACTCTGGGGCCCCTTAGCGCCCATAGACTCATAATGGAAAAAAGCTTAAAAATCTTCTTCTCAGAAACTGTGAAGCACAGAACATAGATATTTAGTGTCTAGCAACATAAAATAGCCAGCTACATAAATCCTGCTAACCCTGCCCCTGGGGTCAAAATTGGCCACACCAGAGCTCATCACCTCCAATAGACTTATAATGGAAAAAAAAACTTAAAAAATCTTCTTCTATGAAACCATAAGGCCCAGAGCTTAGATTTTTTTGTATGTAGCAACGTCAAGTGGCCACCTAAATAAATCCTGCCAGTTATGCCCCTGGGATCCAAATTGGCCACACCCCAGGGCTCTTTAGCTTCCATAGACTTACAATTGGAGAAACTTCAAAAATCTTCTTCTCTCAAACCACAGGGCCCTTATAATGAAAAAAAAGAAACAAAAAAAAAAAAAAAAAAAAACTTAAAATGGGGAAAAATCTTCAAAAATCGTCTTCTCTGAAACCATAAGTCCCAGAGCTTAGGTATTTAGCATGTAGCAATGTCGAGTGGTCGCCTACATGAATCCTGCCAATCATGCCCCTTGGGTCCAAATCCTGTGGCCCCTTAACTCCAACAAACTTATAATGGAAAAAAGCTTCAAACATCTTCTTTGAAACCATGAAGTACAGACCTTAGTTATTTAGTATATAGCAACACAAAATGGTCCCCTACATAAACCCTGCCAACCTTGCCCTTTGGGTCAAAATTGGCCAAGCCCCAGGGCTCATTAGCTCCTATAGACTTATACTGGAAAAAACTTAAAAAAATCTTTTTCTATAAAACCATAAGGCACAGATTTTGTTTGATTTGAGGTTTTACATCCCTGTAAACACTGTATATGTCATTTTGGAGATGTCTCTTCCAATTTTGTGGGACTTTTACCCGACATTGGGATGAAATTACATCTCAAGCCCTGTCGCCCAATGAAACCAATAGGGTTTATAAGCATGGACACCACTTTGCCTGAGCTTAGATATTTAGTATGTAGCAATGTCAAGTGGTCTCCTACACTAATGATTTTCTGGTACACAGGTGAGCAATATAGGGCCATTGGGTCCTCTTGTTATGTTTGCTTTCGACTAACTATCTACTGCACAGTTCAAGTTTAACTTTGTTGCTGTAGTTGTTCAGTCAGGGACCACCTTTGAGACTGTTAAACTTTAGAACAGTCCAAAAGGAGGTCTTAATATAGGAATTTTACGGTACTACTGCAAATGTCCATTTAGATAATATTTTCATTTCAAACAGACCCACCTAATATAGAATACACAGAATTGGAGGTTTATAAGCATCAAAACAGTTGGTTGCAGTTAGGTCGCACCTATTTCATATTAATATTGTTCCTTAACTTGAGCCTTTGATACGGGAAGTTAGTCCCTATGGAATACGAGTATGGGATTCCCTTTATAGTCTGACCATCATAAAATATTACGTTGTCATGGGCGACGTAATGACGTATCTTGACGCTGTTACGTGATGTTACAAAACGGAAATTATGTAATTTCGTTACGTCACTATCTACAGGCCAATAAAAAATCATCACGAAAACACGCCTATATATTTTTGACCCCCTTGAGTCCCACTTTCATATAGTAAAACTGGGGTTTCAGGGACAAACCTTATTTTCTTTTTTTATGTTCTAAAAATATAAATTGTGAGGCGATTCTAACGAGTACCCACAATCCATATTTTGAACAGATATAAGACAAATATCCCAATTTTTCATCTTAAAATTTCAATTTTTTCGGCAATACAGGCTACAATATATTTGTAAAGGCGTCCTTTCGTAATGTAGCGGGCCATGGACACGACGTGGCAACGTCGTACAGATGTAGCTACGACATTGTACATAGATTCTTTGCTTGCTATAACTCATAGCTGATGTGTACCTTATCGACCACATTTCCTTTAACCCCTTTTGTACCAAATGGAATCTTCCTCCTTATATACAGCAGGAGTCCATTTCAATATTAAGGGGTGTCAGGTTGTATTTTCATCAAAATTTATTTGGAAAACGACTGAACTATTAGCAAACATTGAAGGCCCTGATCAGACGCCGCGTTCTGGGCCTGAACTGTTTGCAAGGGGTACCCATTTTTGGGGTTTCTGGTACTAAATGGGTTAAGATGCAGCTGTGTCTGATGGGCTTCACAGATACTACTATATTGTAAAATAATAATTAAATTACAATTAAAGAAAATACGGCCCCCGCCCATAGGGGCTTGAAGAAATATATGGGCTGCATGATGCTTCCACGCAGAGCTGAATCCGGCCCGCACACTAGTACTGGTAAACCGCTTAGAGGATCTAAGCCTGTCCAGGAACCGCGGTGGGAGGGGGACCGTCCATGCTAATAAACCCTATTGGTTTCATTGGGCGACAGGGCTTGAGATGTCATTTCATCTCAATGTCGGGTAAAAGTCCCACAAAATTGGAAGCAACGTCTCCAAAATGACCTTTACAGTGTTGACGGGGACGTTAAACCTCAAATCAAACAAACAAACAAATTAAAGAAAATAATCTTTAATCTTGTTTGTTGCCAACTAAATGCAAAATGAATCATTCTAAAGGGGCATGGTATGTAGTGACATGATGCAAGTTTTATTCCAAGGTTGTCGTTTGTTAATCAATTTGTTTCGAGAGTCCTACATTTTCTTTGTCAGTGAAATACTTGAAAACCTACTAGTGGGGTTTTCAATGGTTTGTGTTAGGGTTAGGGTTAGCGGGGCTTTCAATGGTTTTCATTATTACATTTTGTATAATTTCTGGCCGCGTACTTACGAGTACACTTTATATATATTCGCAGCTCATCACGAATTCACGCCTATATAATTTTGAACCCCACTTTTAAAAGTAAAACCTGGGTTTTCCGGGGGTATACCTTATTTTTCTTATTTCTGCTCTAAAATATAGATTGTGGGTACTCGTTAGAAACGCCTCGATGCGGTTCTAACGAGTGCCCACAATCTATATGTTAATAGAAATAAAAAATATCACTATTTTTCATCATAAAATTTTCATTTTTTCGGCGATTAAGGTGGCAATGTATTTGTATAGGCGTGTTTGCGTAATGTGTTTGTTTGTTTGTTGGTATTGGAGCTTAACGGCCCAATCAACACTATATTAGGTCATTTTTGAGCCGGTCAGTTTACCTATTCACACTTTCCTGGGCATGCTTATATGTAAGCGGTTAACCAGTACATATACAGTGTACATTCTGTCGCCAGAATTCTTAAATCAGCGGAAATACTATATTTGCACCAGGGGTCGCAGGATCGATCCCAGGCTTCTCCAGACTTTCGGATGAGCCTTTAAACCGAGGTCCCATCTCCGTAAGACCTTAGCTGTCGGTGGGACGTAAAACTCAAACACACACTCACTCATTATATTTGCAGCTGAAAAAGGCATCTGTCACAAACTGGATTTTTTTTTTTTTTTTTTATTTTACTCGGCCTCGTATACCTCTGTCTTTCTAGCCAACCAAGCCAGCAAAGGATGCCGGGCCAACGTCTGGCCGACGGTGATACGACGCTGTCGGCCCGACATAAACTAATTGTTTTGTGCTGTCTGCATGGGAAGGGACTGAAGTAAAACAACAATCTATAAGTTATTCAAAAGTTAGGTCCCTTCCAGAAAAAAAAATAAAAGAAAGAGAGAAAGTTTGTTTGTTTGATTTGAGGTTTAACGTCCCCGTCAACACTGTAAAGGTCATTTTGGAGACGTTGCTTCCAATTGTGTGGGACTTTTACCCGACATTGAGATGAAATGACATCTCAAGCCCTGTGGCCCAATGAAACCAATAGGGTTTATTAGCATGGACGGTCCGCCTCGCACCGCGGCTCCTGGACAGGCTTAGATCCTCTAAGCGGTTTACCAGTACTAGTGTGCTGGCCGGATTCAGCTCTGCGTGGAAGCATCATGCAGCCCATATATTTCTTCAAGCCCCTATGGGCGGGGGCCATAAGAAAGAGAGAAAGAGTCTGGAGTCAGACTAAGATGACTTGTTCTCATTGTTGTCTAAGACCTCCTTATCCTAGAGTCTGGAGTCAGACTAAGGTGACTTGTTCTCATTGTTGTCTAAGACCTCCTTATCCTAGAGTCTGGAGTCAGACTAAGATGACGTTCTGATTGTTGTCTAAAACCTCCTTATCCTAGAGTCTGGAGTCAGACTAAGATGACTTGTTCTGATTGTTGTCTAAGACCTCCTTATCCTAGAGTCTGGAGTCAGACTAAGATAAGATGACTTGTTCTGATTGTTGTTAAAGACCTCCTTATCCTAGAGTCTGGAGTCAGACTAAGATGACGTTCTGATTGTTGTCTAAAACCTCCTTATCCTAGAGTCTGGAGTCAGACTAAGATGACTTGTTCTGATTGTTGTATAAGACCTCCTTATCCTAGAGTCTGGAGTCAGACTAAGATGACTTGTTCTGATTGTTGTCTAAGACCTCCTTATCCTAGAGTCTGGAGTCAGACTAAGATGACTTGTACTGATTGTTGTCTGGAGTCAGACTAAGATGACATGTTCTCAATGTTGTCTAAGACCTCCTTATCCTAGAGTCGACTTGTTCTGATTGTTTTCTGAGACCTCCTTATCCTAGAGTCTGGAATCAGACTGAGATGACTTGTTCTCATTGTTGTCTAAGACCTTCTTATCATAGAGTCTGGAGTCAGACTAAATTGACTTGTTCTCATTGTTGTCTCAGACCTCCTTATCCTAGAGTCTGGAGTCAGACTAAGATGACTTGTTCTCATTGTTGTCTTAGACCTCCTTATCCTAGAGTCTGGTGTCAGACTAAATTGACTTGTTCTGATTGTTGTCTAAGACCTTCTTATCCTAAAGTCTGGAGTCAGACTAAGATGACTTGTTCTCATTGTTGTCTAAGACCTCCTTATCCTAGAGTCTGGAGTCAGACTAAGATGACTTGATCTGATCGTTGTCTAAGACCTCCTTATCCTAGAGTCTGGAGTCAGACTAAGATGACTTGTTCTGATTGTTTTCTGAGACCTCCTTATCCTAGTGTCTGGAGTCAGACTAAGATGACTTGTTCTCATTGTTGTCTAAGACCTCCTTATCCTAGAGTCTGGTGTCAGACTAAATTGACTTGTTCTGATTGTTGTCTAAGACCTTCTTATCCTAGAGTCTGGAGTCAGACTAAGATGACTTGTTCTCATTGTTGTCTAAGACCTCCTTATCCTAGAGTCTGCAGTCAGACTAAGATGACGTTCTGATTGTTGTCTAAGAACTTCTTATCCTAGAGTCTTGAGTCGGACTAAGATTACTTGTTCTGATTGTTGTCTAAGACCTCCTTATCCTAGTGTCTGGTGTCAGACTAAGATGACTTGTTCTGATTGTTGTCTAAGACCTTCTTATCCTAGAGTCTGGAGTCAAACTAAGATGACTTGTTCTGATTGTTGTCTGAGACCTCCTTATCCTAGAGTCTGGGGTCAGACTAAGATGACTTGTTGTGATTGTTGTCTAAGACCTCCTTATCCTAGAGTCTGGAGTCAGACTAAGATGACTTGTTCTCATTGTTGTCTGAGGCCTTCTTATCCTGGAGTCTGGAGTCAGACTAAGATGGCTTGTTCTCATTGTTGTATAAGACCTCCTTATCATAGAGTCTGGAGTCAGACTAAGATGACTTGTTCTGATTGTTGTCTAAGACCTCCTTATCCTAGAGTCTGGAGTCAGACTAAGATGACTTGTTCTGATTGTTGTCTAAGACCTCCTTATCCTAGAGTCTGGAGTCAGACTAAGATGACTTGTTCTCATTGTTGTCTAAGACCTTCTTATCCTAAAGTCTGGAGTCAGACTAAGATGACGTTCTGATTGTTGTCTGAGGCCTCCTTATCCTAGAGTCTGGAGTCAGACTAAGATGACTTGTTCTGATTGTTGTCTAAGACCTCCTTATCCTAGAGTCTGGAGTCAGACTAAGATGACTTGTTCTGATTGTTGTCTAAGACCTCCTTATCCTAGAGTCTGGAGTCAGACTAAGATGACTTGTTCTGATTGTTGTCTAAGACCTCCTTATCCTAGAGTCTGGAGTCAGACTAAGATGACTTGTTCTGATTGTTATCTAAGACCTCCTTATCCTAGAGTCTGGAGTCAGACTAAGATGACTTGTTCTCATTGTTGTCTGAGGCCTTCTTATCCTGGAGTCTGGAGTCAGACTAAGATGGCTTGTTCTCATTGTTGTCTAAGACCTCCTTATCATAGAGTCTGGAGTCAGACTAAGATGACTTGTTCTGATTGTTGTCAAAGACCTCCTTATCCTAGAGTCTGGAGTCAGACTAAGATGACTTGTTCTGATTGTTGTCTAAGACCTCCTTATCCTAGAGTCTGGAGTCAGACTAAGATGACTTGTTCTCATTGTTGTCTAAGACCTTCTTATCCTAAAGTCTGGAGTCAGACTAAGATGACGTTCTGATTGTTGTCTGAGGCCTCCTTATCCTAGAGTCTGGAGTCAGACTAAGATGACTTGTTCTGATTGTTGTCTAAGACCTCCTTATCCTAGAGTCTGGAGTCAGACTAAGATGACTTGTTCTGATTGTTGTCTAAGACCTTCTTATCCTAGAGTCTGGAGTCAGACTAAGATGACTTGTTCTGATTGTTGTCTAAGACCTCCTTATCCTAGAGTCTGGAGTCAGACTAAGATGACTTGTTCTGATTGTTGTCTAAGACCTCCTTATCCTAGAGTCTGGGGTCAGACTAAGATGACTTGTTCTGATTGTTGTCTAAGACCTCCTTATCCTAGAGTCTGGAGTCAGACTAAGATGACTTGTTCTGATTGTTTTCTGAGACCTCCTTATCCTAGAGTCTGGAATCAGACTGAGATGACTTGTTCTCATTGTTGTCTAAGACCTTCTTATCATAGAGTCTGGAGTCAGACTAAATTGACTTGTTCTCATTGTTGTCTCAGACCTCCTTATCCTAGAGTCTGGAGTCAGACTAAGATGACTTGTTCTCATTGTTGTCTTAGACCTCCTTATCCTAGAGTCTGGTGTCAGACTAAATTGACTTGTTCTGATTGTTGTCTAAGACCTTCTTATCCTAAAGTCTGGAGTCAGACTAAGATGACTTGTTCTCATTGTTGTCTAAGACCTCCTTATCCTAGAGTCTGGAGTCAGACTAAGATGACTTGATCTGATCGTTGTCTAAGACCTCCTTATCCTAGAGTCTGGAGTCAGACTAAGATGACTTGTTCTGATTGTTTTCTGAGACCTCCTTATCCTAGTGTCTGGAGTCAGACTAAGATGACTTGTTCTCATTGTTGTCTAAGACCTCCTTATCCTAGAGTCTGGTGTCAGACTAAATTGACTTGTTCTGATTGTTGTCTAAGACCTTCTTATCCTAGAGTCTGGAGTCAGACTAAGATGACTTGTTCTCATTGTTGTCTAAGACCTCCTTATCCTAGAGTCTGCAGTCAGACTAAGATGACGTTCTGATTGTTGTCTAAGAACTTCTTATCCTAGAGTCTGGAGTCGGACTAAGATTACTTGTTCTGATTGTTGTCTAAGACCTCCTTATCCTAGTGTCTGGTGTCAGACTAAGATGACTTGTTCTGATTGTTGTCTAAGACCTTCTTATCCTAGAGTCTGGAGTCAGACTAAGATGACTTGTTCTGATTGTTGTCTGAGACCTCCTTATCCTAGAGTCTGGGGTCAGACTAAGATGACTTGTTGTGATTGTTGTCTAAGACCTCCTTATCCTAGAGTCTGGAGTCAGACTAAGATGACTTGTTCTCATTGTTGTCTGAGGCCTTCTTATCCTGGAGTCTGGAGTCAGACTAAGATGGCTTGTTCTCATTGTTGTATAAGACCTCCTTATCATAGAGTCTGGAGTCAGACTAAGATGACTTGTTCTGATTGTTGTCTAAGACCTCCTTATCCTAGAGTCTGGAGTCAGACTAAGATGACTTGTTCTGATTGTTGTCTAAGACCTCCTTATCCTAGAGTCTGGAGTCAGACTAAGATGACTTGTTCTCATTGTTGTCTAAGACCTTCTTATCCTAAAGTCTGGAGTCAGACTAAGATGACGTTCTGATTGTTGTCTGAGGCCTCCTTATCCTAGAGTCTGGAGTCAGACTAAGATGACTTGTTCTGATTGTTGTCTAAGACCTCCTTATCCTAGAGTCTGGAGTCAGACTAAGATGACTTGTTCTGATTGTTGTCTAAGACCTCCTTATCCTAGAGTCTGGAGTCAGACTAAGATGACTTGTTCTGATTGTTGTCTAAGACCTCCTTATCCTAGAGTCTGGAGTCAGACTAAGATGACTTGTTCTGATTGTTATCTAAGACCTCCTTATCCTAGAGTCTGGAGTCAGACTAAGATGACTTGTTCTCATTGTTGTCTGAGGCCTTCTTATCCTGGAGTCTGGAGTCAGACTAAGATGGCTTGTTCTCATTGTTGTCTAAGACCTCCTTATCATAGAGTCTGGAGTCAGACTAAGATGACTTGTTCTGATTGTTGTCAAAGACCTCCTTATCCTAGAGTCTGGAGTCAGACTAAGATGACTTGTTCTGATTGTTGTCTAAGACCTCCTTATCCTAGAGTCTGGAGTCAGACTAAGATGACTTGTTCTCATTGTTGTCTAAGACCTTCTTATCCTAAAGTCTGGAGTCAGACTAAGATGACGTTCTGATTGTTGTCTGAGGCCTCCTTATCCTAGAGTCTGGAGTCAGACTAAGATGACTTGTTCTGATTGTTGTCTAAGACCTCCTTATCCTAGAGTCTGGAGTCAGACTAAGATGACTTGTTCTGATTGTTGTCTAAGACCTTCTTATCCTAGAGTCTGGAGTCAGACTAAGATGACTTGTTCTGATTGTTGTCTAAGACCTCCTTATCCTAGAGTCTGGAGTCAGACTAAGATGACTTGTTCTGATTGTTGTCTAAGACCTCCTTATCCTAGAGTCTGGGGTCAGACTAAGATGACTTGTTCTGATTGTTGTCTAAGACCTCCTTATCCTAGAGTCTGGAGTCAGACTAAGATGACTTGTTCTGATTGTTGTCTAAGACCTCCTTATCATAGAGTCTGGAGTCAGACTAAGATGACTTGTTCTCATTGTTGTCTAAGACCTCCTTATCCTAGAGTCTGGAGTCAGACTAAGATGACTTGTTCTCATTGTTGTCTAAGACCTTCTTATCCTAGAGTCTGGAGTCAGACTAAGATGACTTGTTCTCATTGTTGTCTAAGACCTCCTTTTCCTAGAGTCTGGAGTCAGACTAAGATGACTTGTACTGATTGTTGTCTAAGACCTCCTTATCCTAGTGTCTGGAGTCAGACTAAGATGACTTGTTCTCATTGTTGTCTAAGACCTCCTTATCCTAGAGTCTGGAGTCAGACTAAGATGACTTGTTCTGATTGTTGTCTAAGACCTCCTTATCCTAGAGTCTGGAGTCAGACTAAGATGACTTGTTCTCATTGTTGTCTAAGACCTCCTTATCCTGGAGTCTGGAGTCAGACTAAGATGACTTGTTCTGATTGTTGTCTAAGACCTCCTTATCCTAGAGTCTGGAGTCAGACTAAGATGACTTGTTCTGATTGTTGTCTGAGACCTCCTTATCCTAGAGTCTGGAGTCAGACTAAGATGACTTGTTCTGATTGTTGTCTAAGACCTCCTTATCCTAGAGTCTGCAGTCAGACTAAGATGACTTGTTCTGATTGTTGTCTAAGACCTCCATATCATACAGTCTGGAGTCAGACTAAGATGACTTGTTCTGATTGTTGTCTAAGACCTCCTTATCCTAGAGTCTGGAGTCAGACTAAGATGACTTGTTCTCATTGTTGTCTAAGACCTTCTTATCCTAGAGTCTGGAGTCAGACTAAGATGACTTGTTCTCATTGTTGTCTAAGACCTCCTTTTCCTAGAGTCTGGAGTCAGACTAAGATGACTTGTACTGATTGTTGTCTAAGACCTCCTTATCCTAGTGTCTGGAGTCAGACTAAGATGACTTGTTCTCATTGTTGTCTAAGACCTCCTTATCCTAGAGTCTGGAGTCAGACTAAGATGACTTGTTCTGATTGTTGTCTAAGACCTCCTTATCCTAGAGTCTGGAGTCAGACTAAGATGACTTGTTCTCATTGTTGTCTAAGACCTCCTTATCCTGGAGTCTGGAGTCAGACTAAGATGACTTGTTCTGATTGTTGTCTAAGACCTCCTTATCCTAGAGTCTGGAGTCAGACTAAGATGACTTGTTCTGATTGTTGTCTGAGACCTCCTTATCCTAGAGTCTGGAGTCAGGCTAAGATGACTTGGTCTGATTGTTGTCTAAGACCTCCTTATCCTAGAGTCTGCAGTCAGACTAAGATGACTTGTTCTGATTGTTGTCTAAGACCTCCATATCATACAGTCTGGAGTCAGACTAAGATGACTTGTTCTGATTGTTGTCTAAGACCTCCTTATCCTAGAGTCTGGAGTCAGACTAAGATGACTTGTTCTGATTGTTGTCTAAGACCTTCTTATCCTAGAGTCTGGAGTCAGGCTAAGATGACTTTTTCTCATTGTTGTCTAAGACCTTCTTATCCTAGAGTCTGGAGTCAGACTAAGATGACTTGTTCTGATTGTTGTCTAAGACCTCCTTATCCTAGAGTCTGGATTCAGACTAAGATGACTTGTTCTCATTGTTGTCTAAGACCTCTTTATCCTAGAGTCTGGAGTCAGACTAAGATGACGTTCTGATTGTTGTCTAAGACCTCCTTATCCTAGAGTCTGGAGTCAGACTAAGATGACTTGTTCTGATTGTTGTCTAAGACCTCCTTATCCTAGAGTCTGGATTCAGACTAAGATGACTTGTTCTGATTGTTGTCTAAGACCTCCTTATCCTAGAGTCTGGAGTCAGACAAAGATGGCTTGTTCTCATTGCTGTCTAAGACCTCCTTATCCTAGAGTCTGGAATCCGTCTAAGATGACTTGTTCTGATTGTTGTCTAAGACCTCCTTATCCTAGAGTCTGGAGTCAGACTAAGATGACTTGTTCTCATTGTTGTCTAAGACCTCCTTATCCTAGAGTCTGGAGTCAGACTAAGATGATTTGTTTTGATTGTTGTCAAAGACCTCCTTATCCTAGAGTCTGGAGTCAGACTAAGATGACTTGTTCTGATTGTTGTCTAACACCTTCTTATCCTAGTGTCTGGAGTCAGACTAAGATGACTTGTTCTCATTGTTGTCTAAGACCTCCTTATCCTAGAGTCTGGAGTCAGACTAAGATGACTTGTTCTGTTTGTTGTCTAAGACCTTCTTATCCTAGAGTCTGGAGTCAGACTAAGATGACTTGTTCTGATTGTTGTCTGAGACCTCCTTATCCTAGAGTCTGGAGTCAGACTTAGATGACTTGTTCTCATTGTTGTCTAAGACCTCCTTATCCTAGAGTCTGGAGTCAGACTAAGATGACTTGTTCTCATTGTTGTCTAAGACCTCCTTATCCTAGAGTCTGGAGTCAGACTAAGATGACTTGTTCTCATTGTTGTCTAAGACCTCCTTATCCTAGAGTCTGGAGTCAGACTAAGATGACTTGTTCTGATTGTTGTCTAAGGCCTTCTTATCCTAGAGTCTGGAGTCAGACTAAGATGACTTGTTCTCATTGTTGTCTAAGACCTCCTTATCCTAGAGTCTGGAGTCAGACTAAGATGACTTGTTCTGATTGTTGTCTGAGACCTCCTTATCCTAGAGTCTGGAGTCAGACTAAGATGACTTGTTCTGATTGTTGTCTAAGACCTTCTTATCCTAGAGTCTGGAGTCAGACTAAGATGACTTGTTCTCATTGTTGTCTAAGACCTCCTTATCCTAGAGTCGGGAGTCAGACTAAGATGACTTGTTCTGATTGTTGTCTAAGACCTCCTTATCCTAGAGTCTGGAGTCAGACTAAGATGACTTGTTCTCATTGTTGTCTAAGACCTCCTTATCCTAGAGTCTGGAGTCAGACTAAGATGACTTGTTCTCATTGTTGTCTAAGACCTTCTTATCCTAGAGTCTGGAGTCAGACTAAGATGACTTGTTCTCATTGTTGTCTAAGACCTCCTTTTCCTAGAGTCTGGAGTCAGACTAAGATGACTTGTACTGATTGTTGTCTAAGACCTCCTTATCCTAGTGTCTGGAGTCAGACTAAGATGGCTTGTTCTCATTGTTGTCTAAGACCTCCTTATCCTAGAGTCTGGAGTCAGACTAAGATGACTTGTTCTGATTGTTGTCTAAGACCTCCTTATCCTAGAGTCTGGAGTCAGACTAAGATGACTTGTTCTCATTGTTGTCTAAGACCTCCTTATCCTGGAGTCTGGAGTCAGACTAAGATGACTTGTTCTGATTGTTGTCTAAGACCTCCTTATCCTAGAGTCTGGAGTCAGACTAAGATGACTTGTTCTGATTGTTGTCTGAGACCTCCTTATCCTAGAGTCTGGAGTCAGACTAAGATGACTTGTTCTGATTGTTGTCTAAGACCTTCTTATCCTAGAGTCTGGAGTCAGGCTAAGATGACTTGGTCTGATTGTTGTCTAAGACCTCCTTATCCTAGAGTCTGCAGTCAGACTAAGATGACTTGTTCTGATTGTTGTCTAAGACCTCCTTATCATAGAGTCTGGAGTCAGACTAAGATGACTTGTTCTGATTGTTGTCTAAGACCTCCTTATCCTAGAGTCTGGAGACAGACTAAGATGACTTGTTCTGATTGTTGTCTAAGACCTTCTTATCCTAGAGTCTGGAGTCAGGCTAAGATGACTTTTTCTCATTGTTGTCTAAGACCTTCTTATCCTAGAGTCTGGAGTCAGACTAAGATGACTTGTTCTGATTGTTGTCTAAGACCTCCTTATCCTAGAGTCTGGAGTCAGACTAAGATGACTTGTTCTCATTGTTGTCTAAGACCTCTTTATCCTAGAGTCTGGAGTCAGACTAAGATGACGTTCTGATTGTTGTCTAAGACCTCCTTATCCTAGAGTCTGGAGTCAGACTAAGATGACTTGTTCTGATTGTTGTCTAAGACCTCCTTATCCTAGAGTCTGGATTCAGACTAAGATGACTTGTTCTGATTGTTGTCTAAGACCTCCTTATCCTAGAGTCTGGAGTCAGACAAAGATGGCTTGTTCTCATTGCTGTCTAAGACCTCCTTATCCTAGAGTCTGGAATCCGACTAAGATGACTTGTTCTGATTGTTGTCTAAGACCTCCTTATCCTAAAGTCTGGAGTCAGACTAAGATGACTTGTTCTCATTGTTGTCTAAGACCTCCTTATCCTAGAGTCTGGAGTCAGACTAAGATGATTTGTTTTGATTGTTGTCAAAGACCTCCTTATCCTAGAGTCTGGAGTCAGACTAAGATGACTTGTTCTGATTGTTGTCTAACACCTTCTTATCCTAGTGCCTGGAGTCAGACTAAGATGACTTGTTCTCATTGTTGTCTAAGACCTCCTTATCCTAGAGTCTGGAGTCAGACTAAGATGACTTGTTCTGTTTGTTGTCTAAGACCTTCTCATCCTAGAGTCTGGAGTCAGACTAAGATGACTTGTTCTGATTGTTGTCTGAGACCTCCTTATCCTAGAGTCTGGAGTCAGACTTAGATGACTTGTTCTCATTGTTGTCTAAGACCTCCTTATCCTAGAGTCTGGAGTCAGACTAAGATGACTTGTTCTCATTGTTGTCTAAGACCTCCTTATCCTAGAGTCTGGAGTCAGACTGAGATGACTTGTTCTCATTGTTGTCTAAGACCTCCTTATCCTAGAGTCTGGAGTCAGACTAAGATGACTTGTTCTGATTGTTGTCTAAGGCCTGCTTATCCTAGAGTCTGGAGTCAGACTAAGATGACTTGTTCTCATTGTTGTCTAAGACCTCCTTATCCTAGAGTCTGGAGTCAGACTAAGATGACTTGTTCTGATTGTTGTCTGAGACCTCCTTATCCTAGAGTCTGGAGTCAGACTAAGATGACTTGTTCTGATTGTTGTCTAAGACCTTCTTATCCTAGAGTCTGGAGTCAGACTAAGATGACGTTCTGATTGCTGTGTAAGACCTCCTTATCATAGAGTCTGGAGACAGACTAAGATGACTTGTTCTCATTGTTGTCTGAGGCCTCCTTATCCTAGAGTCTGGAGTCAGACTAAGATGACTTGTTCTGATTGTTGTCTGAGGCCTACTTATCCTAGAGTCTGGAGTCAGACTAAGATAACTTGTTCTGATTGTTGTCTAAGACCTTCTTATCCTAGAGTCTGGAGTCAGACTAAGATTACGTTCTGATTGTTGTCTAAGACCTCCTTATCCTAGAGTCTGGAGTCAGACTAAGATGACGTGTTATGATTGTTGTCTAAAACCTCCTTATCCTAGTGTCTTGAGTCAGACTAAGATGACTTGTTCTCATTGTTGTCTAAGACCTCCTTATCCTAGAGTCTGGAGTGAGACTAAGATGACTTGTTCTCATTGTTGTCTAAGACCTCCTTATCCTAGAGTCTGGAGTCAGACTAAGATGATTTGTTCTTATTGTTGTCTGAGGCCTCCTTATCCTAGAGTCTGGAGTCAGACTAAGATGACTTGTTCTGATTGTTGTCTAAGACCTCCTTATCCTAGAGTCTGGAGTCAGACTAAGATGACTTGTTCTCATTGTTGTCTAAGACCTTCTTATCCTAGAGTCTGGAGTCAGACTAAGATGACTTGTTCTGATTGTTGTCTAAGACCTTCTTATCCTAGAGTCTGGAGTCAGACTAAGATGACTTGTTCTGATTGTTGTCTGAGGCCTCCTTATCCTAGAGTCTGGAGTCAGACTAAGATAACTTGTTCTGATTGTTGTCTAAGACCTCCTTATCCTAGAGTCTGGAGTCAGACTAAGATGACTTGTTCTCATTGTTTTCTAAGACCTCCTTATCCTAGAGTCTGGAGTCAGAATAAGATGACTTGTTCTCATTGTTGTCTAAGACCTCCTTATCCTAGAGTCTGGAGTCAGACTAAGATGACTTGTTCTCATTGATGTCTAAGACCTCCTTATTCTAGAGTCTGGAGTCAGACTAAGATGACTTGTTCTCTTTGTTGTCTGAGGCCTCCTTATCCTAGAGTCTGGAGTCAGACTAAGATGACTTGTTCTGATTGTTGTCTGAGACCTCCTTATCCTAGAGTCTGGAGTCAGACTAAGATGACTTGTTCTGATTGTTGTCTAAGACCTCCTTATCCTAGGGTCTGGAGTCAGACTAAGATGACTTGTTCTGATTGTTGTCTAAGACCTTCTTATCCTAGAGTCTGGAGTGAGACTAAGATGACTTGTTCTGATTGTTGTCTAAGACCTTCTCATCCTAGAGTCTGGAGTCAGACTAAGATGACTTGTTCTGATTGTTGTCTAAGACCTCCTTATCCTAGAGTCTGGAGTCAGACTAAGATGACTTGTTCTGATTGTTGTCTGAGGCCTCCTTATCCTAGAGTCTGGAGTCAGACTAAGATGACTTGTTCTCATTGTTGTCTAAGACCTCCTTATCCTAGAGTCTGGATTCAGACTAAGATGACTTGTTCTGATTGTTGTCTAAGACCTTCTTATCCTAGAGTCTGGAGTCAGACTAAGATGACTTGTTCTGATTGTTGTCTGAGGCCTCCTTATCCTAGAGTCTGGAGTCAGACTAAGATAACTTGTTCTGATTGTTGTCTAAGACCTCCTTATCCTAGAGTCTGGAGTCAGACTAAGATGACTTGTTCTCATTGTTTTCTAAGACCTCCTTATCCTAGAGTCTGGAGTCAGAATAAGATGACTTGTTCTCATTGTTGTCTAAGACCTCCTTATCCTAGAGTCTGGAGTCAGACTAAGATGACTTGTTCTCATTGATGTCTAAGACCTCCTTATTCTAGAGTCTGGAGTCAGACTAAGATGACTTGTTCTCTTTGTTGTCTGAGGCCTCCTTATCCTAGAGTCTGGAGTCAGACTAAGATGACTTGTTCTGATTGTTGTCTGAGACCTCCTTATCCTAGAGTCTGGAGTCAGACTAAGATGACTTGTTCTGATTGTTGTCTAAGACCTCCTTATCCTAGGGTCTGGAGTCAGACTAAGATGACTTGTTCTGATTGTTGTCTAAGACCTTCTTATCCTAGAGTCTGGAGTGAGACTAAGATGACTTGTTCTGATTGTTGTCTAAGACCTTCTCATCCTAGAGTCTGGAGTCAGACTAAGATGACTTGTTCTGATTGTTGTCTAAGACCTCCTTATCCTAGAGTCTGGAGTCAGACTAAGATGACTTGTTCTGATTGTTGTCTGAGGCCTCCTTATCCTAGAGTCTGGAGTCAGACTAAGATGACTTGTTCTCATTGTTGTCTAAGACCTCCTTATCCTAGAGTCTGGATTCAGACTAAGATGACTTGTTCTGATTGTTGTCTAAGACCTCCTTATCCTAGAGTCTGGAGTCAGACTAAGATGACTTGTTCTCATTGTTGTCTAAGACCTCCTTATCCTAGAGTCTGGAGTCAGACTAAGATGACTTGTTCTGATTGTTGTCTAAGACCTCCTTATCCTAGAGTCTGGAGTCAGACTAAGATGACTTGTTCTCACTGTTGTCTAAGACCTTCTTATCATAGAGTCTGGAGTCAGACTAAGATGACTTGTTCTGATTGTTGTCTGAGACCTCCTTATCCTAGAGTCTGGAGTCAGACTAAGATGACTTGTTCTGTTTGTTGTCTAAGACCTTCTTATCCTAGAGTCTTGAGTCAGACTAAGATGACTTGTTCTGATTGTTGTCTAAGACCTCCTTATCCTAGAGTCTAGAGTCAGACTAAGATGACTTGTTCTCATTGTTGTCTGAGACCTCCTTATCCTAGAGTCTGGAGTCAGACTAAGGTGACTTGTTCTGATTGTTGTCTAAGACCTCCTTATCCTAGAGTCTGGAGTCAGACTACGATGACTTGTTCTGATTGTTGTCTAAGACCTCATTATCCTAGAGTCTGGATTCAGACTAAGATGACGTTCTGATTGTTGTCTAAGACCTCCTTATCCTAGAGTCTGGAGTCAGACTAAGATGACTTGTTCTCGTTGTTGTCTAAGGCCTCCTTATCCTGGACATAGCAAAGTAACAAATTTTAGGAAAAATACATGTTGTGGTTGATCTCTGTTGTTGTTGTGTTTTTATTATTATTAACGGTGAAATTCATATTTTAAGACCACCTTTGGAACTGTTCAAAAGTGGTCTTTAAGACCATATTTGAACAGTCCCGAAAGTGTTCCCTGACCAGTGGACACTGTGGGCAGAAAACACAAAGAAAGATTAAGTGCACCCTTCAAAATAAGCTTTTTAAAGCAGAATTAGCCTGACTTTTTTGGTGGTCTTAATGGCGGAATTTCCTTGTATTACCAAAGCCCATGGGTTGGAATGGGAGAGCGTTTGTTTGCGCAAACACTATCAGTGTATCTTTACTGGATTTGTTGATTGACACTATCAAATGTAGTCATCTATTTTGCTAGTTGCGTAAATTCATACAACACAGTCATGGGAATAACGTCAGATGTAAACAAAAGGTTGACCTCAGAATCAAGTTTAAATTGTTCACAATATAAGAGGTTTTACAACATCCCAGCTTTTACTCTCATCTAGCTGATAACATCTGACAGGTCTGCAGCCAACGTTTAGATAACACATTTATTTTCCACCATCACTGAAAACTTCCACTTAATTTAAAAAGAAACTTGTAAACCAAAAGGAATCATTTACTTCTATGTATATATATTATTTCTAACAGGCTTAAAAAGTTGAAATGACGTCATCAACATCGATTCTAAGTCAAAACGTCACATCGACGTTGATACGACGTTATTTCGAAGGCGTTCAAACTGTCATGTTATGAAATAATTCGTTCAGACTTTGATCATTAAATATGCTCAAAAAATGTGAGTAGCTTTCATTTTTTTCAGCAAAAATAACAAAATTTTAGATATTGCACTTATGTTAGAACAGTTAACAATCTGGCCACTAACGAGCTCGTTAAGCTAGCGATACATTGAAAACTGGCCCCTGATTTTGTTTGTTTGATTTTAGGTTTAACGTCCCCGTCAATACTTTAAAGGTCATTTTAGAGACGTCGCTTCCAATTTTGTGGAACTTTTACCCGACATTGAGATGAAATGACTTCTCAAGCCCTGCCGGCCAATGAAACCAATAGGGTTTATAAGCATGGACGGTCCGACTCGCAGCGCTTTGCCTGGGCAGGCTTAGATCCTCGAAGTGGTTTACCAGTACTCGTGTGCGGGTCGGTTTCACCTCTGCGGAAAAGCATCATGCAGCCAATTTATTTCTTCAAGCCCCCATGGGCGGGGGCGTAACTGGCCCCTGACCTATTTTTAGCATTTTGTGACAATATTGTACTTGCAATATTGTTTTCTTTCAAGTTTTCATAAAGTATAGCAGGTAGCCACAGATGTATTCTTAGAGTCTCGCCTTAGAGTCTCGCCTGAGATTCTCACCTGTATTTCCCTGTGCAACCTGCATTTCACACTTTTATGAGTAACAGTTAATAGCCAAGTTATGACCGATTAACTGTCACCAGTTTTATGGTCAGTATTTGACGGACATTTTATAACTACATTTTATGGCTTAACCATTTTTATGACCAGATAAAGATTTTATGGCCTGTCAGCTGTTCTGTATAAATACTGTGAGCAGCCCACAGTGTTCAGGAAACCTTCTAACCTGTAAGGTAGCTTCTTACAGTCAAAAACAAACTGCACTCCTATCCTAGTTGGATAGTTCTGTTGGAACCTTGGACGAGATTAAATAAAATATTAATTGTTTATTTGTGTTATTCTATGTTTGCGAAGTACTACATAGACGATTTTTGGTGCCGTGACCAGGATCAACAGAACTGTAGACCGGGACAAGACTCCGTCGGGAAACACAAACCGGTTAGTAGATCATTTTTCACTTTGCTCTCTTTTTACTATGGCCAACATTGAGGAATTAGCTGTGGTATTTTCAAGATTTTCCAACCAAATAACGGGGCTCACCAATCGACTTTCAAGTGCAACTAATAGTATTGGTTCTATTAGTTCATCTTTAATTGTTCCGCCATATGCCAGCGACCCAACGCAATTTCAAAATTGGGTAATAACAATAGAAAAACAGGCTCTTTTGGACAACCTATCCGATGATGGGATTAAAAGGTTAACCTTCCGTACAAGTCGGGAGGCGGTCTCAGACTTTATACAACGTTTTCTGCATGAATATTCACAAGAAAACTGGGCTAGATTGAAACGAGAATTAACTGCTCGATTTTGTGAAGTCAAAGATCAGATCCATGCGTTTACCCTGTTACGGAATGTACGCCAAAAGGCGGGGGAAAACGTGTAAATCTACGCAGAAAGATTACTCACTTTAGGCAAAATTGTTTTTTTTCTGCCGATACCGACAGGCAAACTATTAAAAGGCAATTGATAGGTTTCTTTGTTGATGGGCTGCTACAAGATAGCTTAAAAATGAAATTTTTAAGCGACAACCCAAATTCCTTACAAACAGCTGTAAATACTGCTTTACAGGAGCAAAATCTAAGGCGTAGATTTAATTTAAGGACTACTCCAGGGGAACCATTAGGGCGAAGTGATACACCCATGGAAATTGACCACATTCGCCACACACGCCGCCCAAGACACCGAGGGTCAGGGGACAGACCACATTATAATTAAAGAACACAACATGTCCATGCAGTAAATTACCAAAATAACCGGCCAAATAACAAGGCAGGTGTAATCTGCTACAATTGTGGCAGACGAGGGCACTACAAGCGTGAATGTAGGGCCGAACAATATAATTCGGGAAAGTAGGAGGTCCTTTTTGCCCAGGGGCTGACAAAAGGGAAAATAATGATTTAAATACACCTATAGATAGAGTAGAGTTGAGTGGTAGCCCGAGTTCATGCTTACTGAAGATAGAAAAACAGAAATTAAGGGCACTAATAGATAGTGGGGTGAGATCAGTCTTATGCATGTACGTGTATTTAAATCACTTAAGCAAGCTCCAAAACTAACTAAGAAATCTCTAAATTTACAATCTGTTAATGGAAGCCCGCTCTCTGTTTTAGGTTGTGCAGACAATGACTTTGAAATAAAAGGCATGGAACAAAACCACTCCTTTTTCATAGTAGATAATATGAACAGAAACTTAATCCTGGGGCGTGATTGAATGACACAAAATGGTGTCAGATTATATGTTGATTTAGGATGCCTACGCATTAGAAAATATATTCCCCTCTAGAGGAAGACTTACACATAGCTTCCATTGCACGTCTTAACTCAAAAGCTTTGCTAAAGCCCAAAACTTCAAAAATATGTTGGGCAAAAATTAAAAATAATGCAGCCTTCCCATCAGCTAAAACTTACCAAATTCTACCTGTAGAGCAAGGCCACATTGCTAACGAACCAGGCCTAATGGTGACCAACTCAATTCGAAAACTCAATGAGTCAAGAAAAATACCAGTATTTATTGTAAATAACACAAACAAAACTGTAAACTTACGTAAGGGCAGTGTGGTAGGAAAAGTAGAGTTAACTGAGTCAGAACAAGTAGCTTCGGTAAATAAATCTAATACTGATGAGGAAACATACAACTTAAATGATATCAAGGTGCCTTCAGAACATAAATATGACATTTCAAAATTGGTTGAGTCTAATTTAGATATATTTGCCTAAAAAATTCGGATATAGGGCACACAGACACCATTAAAATGAAAATAGACAGTGGGGATAAGCCTCCTTTCAAACTCAAGGCCTATAAAGCCCCCCTTAAACAACAGGAAAGTCTTTGATGGTGCTGTCAAGGAAATGTTGGATGCTGGGGTCATACGACGGTCGTGTTCACCTTGGTCATTTCCTGTTGTAATTGTTAATAAAAAAAGATAACACTAAGAGGTTTTTGTGTAGACTTCAGACAACTAAAAAAATCACAAAAAAAAAATTCTTACCCTCTCAATGTTATTGATGAAATTCTGGCCCTTCTAGGGGAATCAAAATATTTCACTACCCTTGATTTGAAATCAGGGTATTGGCAAAATGCTATGGATGAGCATGATCGAGAAAAAAAAACAGCTTTTACATGTCACGCTGGTTTATTCGAATTTAACCTGATGCCATTTAGCCTAGCAAATGCCCCCTCGATGTTTCAAGAGCTGATGTCAGAGGTCCTGCAAGGCTTTGATCTCTGTTTTGCATATATAGATGACATATTGATTCATTCAAGCACTCGTGAGGAACATTTCAATCACATTGAGTAAGTTTTTGGAAGACTAAGACAGCATGGTCTGAAACTAAAACTAAAGAAATGTAGCTATGCACAGGAAGAGACAAACTACCTTGGTTTTATGATTGGTGAAAATGGAATTAAGCCTGACTTAGAAAAAGTGGAAGCTATTCAAAGAATGCAGGCTCCAACAACAGTAAAGCATGTCCGAAGCTTCATAGGCATGTGTAGTTATCATCGTAGGTTTTTACCAAACTTCTCAGCCTCCCCTTTGATAGCACTGACCAAGAAACATGCAAGAGTTCACTGGACACGAACGTGTCAAGACGCTTTTGAGGACCTGAAAAAGCATTTAACTAGTATTCCCTTATTGGCCTACACTAATCTCGACAAACCATATATATTATACACTGATGGCAGTGACAAAGCTATTGGTGCATAACTCTCGCAACCCTGTGAACCTTCAGACAGCTTTGTACCGGGTATCAAAGATGAGGTCCCCATCCATTTTATATCACACAAACTTAGTGACACCCAGACTAGGTGGTCAACCATTGAAAAAGAAGCATTTGCTATTCATTTTGCCTTACAACGCCTTGATCACTACTTACATAATGCTGAGTTCGTGGTACGGACAGATCACAAACCTCTTAAGTATCTCCTGGACGCCCCTATGCAGAACAGGAAAATACAGCTTTGGGCACTTGGTATTGCAGGGTACAACTGCAAGATAGAGTATATTGCGGGTAAAACTAATACATGTGATTATTTACTCTCACGTCCTGTTGAAGCTTATAAAAGCGTCTCAAAAGACCCAGCTATAGAGCCCGATATTAATGAAAACACCATTGAAATAAATTGGTTTTGACCCTAAAGCGTTTGCTAGCTACAATGCTGAGATCGAGGATACCCATACCCCAGAAAAAGGTTACCTAGGTTTCGACATTGTTTCGGAACAAGATAAGGACACTGAAATATCTGATCTAAAGGCACTCTTAATGAGTGGCAAGGCTGGAAAATCCCAAGAAAGAAAACATATTTTGTTGGAAAATGTTCTTTGCTATATTAGCAGTCCTGATGACCAACAAATATTAAGATTATATGTCACGCAAGATTTAAAGCAAAAAGTCCTTTTACAATTTCACGACCGCAATGGGCATATGGGGATTGATGAAACATTTGACGCTATAGCATCTAAGTACTATCGGTCTACCTTATACAAGGAAGTTGCAGAATATGTGTCCAAATGTGTCACATGTAATAAGAGGGGTCTTAGGAAACAGAAGCCCTCATTACAAGAGACTGATAGTCCTCCTTTCGCCTTTGCAAAGATAGGACTTAATCTTTCAGGTCCATACCCAGTGACACTGTCAGGCAATAAATACATGACAACTTTTGTTGACTGGTACTCTTGTTGGCCAGAAGCATTCCCCATTCCTGATAAGACAGGCGAGACAATCTCACCCCGTTATGGTGTCAGCCTTCAGATCGTTACCGATAACGGTTCAGAATTTGAAAACAGGGTAGTAAACGAAACCCTTGAGGCTTTAAATATTAATCAGGTTACCACGTCTTTCTATCACCCACAAAGTAATGCGAAAGTGGAACGATTCCACAGAACAATGCATGACATTCTTTCCAAACTGATAGACAATAATCTAGATAAATCGGACCTTTATCTAAATCAAGCATTGGCTGCAGTCAGATTGAATGTAAGTGAGTCTTCTAAATTTTCCTCTTACTTCCACTTATATAATAGAGATTTAGTATTACCTCTGGATAATTTGCTACAACCTAGGCGAAAATACCAAGTGAGGAAATCCATAAAATTGCCCTAGAGCAACAACATAAAACATTTAGGCTTGTGCACAAACATTTAAAGCAGGCAAAAAGAAGACAAGCAAAATTTGCCGATCAAAAGAGTAAAGACACTTCATTTACTATAGGAGACCCAGTGTACTAAAAACTTTCCGCAAGACAAGCAAATTGCAAAGCAACTGGCGTCCTTATTTCCGTATAATTGAACAAAAAGGACCAGTTAGCTTTGTTATTAAGGACCAGTTGAGCGGACAGACAGTAAAAGCCCATGCTGAGCAATTGCGGTTAGCCAACATAGAAGAATGGGAAATTCCTAATAACACCTCAGGCAGAAAACTAAGGCAAGCTGCTTATGTGGTACCTCCAAATGATACACATTCCAACTCGTCTAATGAGTCGGAAGTGGAAGAAAATCCCATCAAGAAAATTATACGAAGGCGTAGGCAAGAGCGGGTCGCTTCCTCAGATGAGGATGACATTCCTCTGATGGAATAAGCGAAACGGCTTAACGACAGAGATGCCAGAAATAGGGCAGTTACAAATACTGACGTGGACCGAGAGTCTGATGAGTCTCACAACAGTGATGAAGAAATGTCAGTAAATGCCTTACCTGGGAATCCAAATAAGCCGAAGCCATGTTTTCATAGCAGGCGGAAGCCGCAACAAAAGACCAATAAAGCCAGTAATATGAAAGACTTACTTCTGGCGGTGGCTTGTCTTTTAGATAAAGACTAATAATGATTGTTTATAAGGACTAACAATATTTTTTTTTATTTTTAATTGCAGAATACAACATGTGTCTTTCTCTTGTGCTACTTTTTTATGGCCTGAGTGAATCAGTAATAGTCAAGAGGAATGTTATTTTTCAAAAAGTAAATGAGATTACAACCACTAGATCAAGATGGCTCGTAACATTTGTGATTGAACTTAATCCCTATGAACAGTTTTTAATTAAACTAGAGAACGAATTCTTAAAAGCTGAACAATCACTTGAATCTATAGAAAAAATGTTTGCAACAACAATTTCAAGGGGGTTCCTTCATCCCGAAGTTTTCTTTATTGGGGCTGTTGATAACTTCAGACATGAGTTACAATCTTTAAAGTTATCAGAGGCCACCCTTAAGGACATGTTCGCAACTATTAAATCACTACGGGCGCGAAGCAAAAGGTCAGTATTGCCGTTTGTTGGCTCGGCATTAAGTTTTTTGTTCGGCACCGTCTCAGAACAAGACCTCAGTTCAATCAGAAGAAACGTTAAAACATTTAGTAAAACCAAAATAAGATAGCCCATGTGGTGCAGGACAGTCTGACAGTATTAAATTCAACACGAACAGTAGTTGGGGAAAACCGCAGAGCCATAAACACGCTAACTGATGCACTACAAACCCTTGATGAAAGGAGAAATAAGGAAAAAGATGTACTTATTAGAAGCGTAACCGAACTAGCTTCGTTTGTTCAAGCTTATGCACAAATGGATAGGCTCTTGGTCGCTCTAACAAACGTTTTACACAAAGCACAGTTAGATTTGGGACGGCTTCAAAGCCAATTAAATATGCTTTCATTAGGTCACTTATCTCCCCTCACCGTGACGCCAGATGAATTTAGGCGAGTACTGGAAGACATAAAATCACATTTACCATTTTTCCCAAAGTTACCAAGCAATCCAGAAACGGACTTATGGGATTTCTATAAGATGCTAACTTGTCGCACGGTTTTAGATCAAAGTCATATCTATATTGTTGTATCTGTCCCTTTACTTGACGAAAAGTCTAAATACGAAATCTATAAAATACACAATCTGCCGATACAATTAAACATTTCATCCAAAGTTATAAGTTCCGGTATGATGGCTAAGGATTCCTAGGAGTCCAATGCCATTGCGGTAAATGGAGATAAAAGCAAATATGTGTTATTAAACGATTTTGAGCTCCAACACTGTACCAAAAACCTTTGCAAACATTTTGCAAAATTGAAAGTCCGATTTATCCAATTAACCTTAGTGAATTGTGCATCACTGCCTTGTATCTCGACAATGTAGATAATATAAACATGTTTTGTAAAACAATAATCATTCCATCTTCAAAGAAACTTTTAGCACATTATCTAGTTAATGGTATCTGGATTATTGCAGCTACTAAGTGATTACAGTTTACGGTTGTTTGCCAAGAATCAAACCTGCAAGACGCTACAGTAAGAGTGAACCCGCCGCTAGGCATTGTGAAACTACCTATTTCATGTACTGCATCCAACAATTATTTATACCTTCCGTCATTCTATCAAAATGAGTCTAAATATGAAATCGAATAAAAATCAAAAATGAGTTCCTTTAAGAGCAATGAAAACATTCAAAAGAAAGAAGATGGGTCATACTACGTAGTTTCGGCTAATAAAGCCTCATCAGTGACCCTGTAATGATCCGACAAAGAAAGTCAGAGAAAACATACTGCACTTTTGCGAATTTCGAATAGGCTGTCGATACAACGACTGATATAAATCAAAATAGGGTCCAAATAATTAAAAAAAACCTGTCTAGAATATGAGGTTAAACCAATAATTTATTTCTGATTTCTCAGAATATTCACGCTGATCTCAAACGACCAAAAGTAAAATATAAACTGCACTATGGTTTATGTACGGAGAGACGTTTTACGGCCGCCACACGGCACAACACCAGCTGCAGTGAAGGCAAATAAAAATCAAAAATGAGTTCCTTTAAGAGCAATGAAAACATTCAAAAGAAAGAAGATGGGTCATACTACGTAGTTTCGGCTAATAAAGCCTCATCAGTGACCCTGTAATGATTCGACAAAGAAAGTCAGAGAAAACATACTGCACTTTTGCGAAGACCCATTTGACGATACCGCTGCAGTCTTTAATATTTCTAATATAAATTTGTGGGAGCCTCTGATATCAAAGCTACCCAACTTCTGTGATACTTTATTGCCTAAACATTTAAAATCTTTAGATAAAAACCCAATGGATGGTTTGATAAAAGAGCTTGATTCTTTAGGTGCAATCATACCTGTCGACACCAATTCATGGTGGGTCTGGTTCTTAATTGGCATTGGGGTTTTAATAACCAGCCTCGTTATATTTGTCTGGTTGAAAAGGGTCATACTCACAAAGCCTTTAGGGTTGGCCAAGAAAAAGAGTAGCATTGTGGGATCTGTGACGCTTGCTGGTCGAGTGATGCCCAAAGATATTGGCTCTGACGAAGGTCTGGAGGGAAGGACGAGAGAGTTACCTTCCGCACCACTACGCGTGACGGAGACAAACACCAGCATGAGTGCAGAGAAAATGTACCCAAAACTTGATTTAACTAACGCAGTCTAACTGTTGGTTTTCTTTTGCTCCAGCATTTCAGTGGTTTCTTGCTGTCGAGTCCTCACCGTTGGCTCACCTCTGTGGTTCTTTGATTATGAGCGTTCACGGAGATGTTGTACTGATTAGTTAGGATGCCTGCATGCGGACTGAACAAATTATTTGTCTAAACTGCGACGGAAGTAACGGCGAGGATTGTGGCCACGTAAAATCGATTTAACCCCCCAAATGGAAATCTTTCCACTGACCGTTCCAAGGCGGTTCTTCTGTGGCGGTTTATTTATGTTGTTGTTTGTTACTTACTGTGTGTATCACTTGTGTCTTTTTATTTTGGATGGCCATTTTGTGGACAAGTAACTGTCCTTATGGCCTTCCTTTGTTTAGGTTTCCATTATGATCTGGTCACTAAATGTTTGTGTTTCTTTCCCTTTTGGTGTCTTTGATGGGTGGAGTCAGTTAATTGTATCGATTCCTGATCTTTGTTTTACTTCTTTTTTGCATATCAGGGCTGTTTTGTTTGTGCCGTGAGGCGGCTGTAAAAGGTCTCCGCGTACATACATTAAATGCTCTTATTTTTCCAATCCTCAGGGATTGCATATGCAATTGCTTTTCACTGTTCCATCAATTGACATCCTTTAGATACCTGTTGAAGGTCATTATTAGACCGATGTTCGTTCCTCGTTGTATAACAACTGCTTGTTTGACATCCCTGGACTTTAAAGTAGACTAAGATGTTTTGTTGGCTTTTGTTGTACCTTCTTTCTAATCGAAGGAATTATCTTCAATAATTTTATATGCTGATTTACTTAACGACCGGTATGTAGATCGCTTTAGTTTTGACGGTATCAAAACCTTCTAAACCCACATGAGTATCACAAATACTTTAAAATATCAATATCACCCCTTAGGTTACACTCTGCTTCTTCTGCACGGATTCCCCATTCTATTAAGAACTTTAATACTATGTTGCCTTTGGTATTGGTTAGACCCTTAAATTTATCTTCTGTAACTTCAGTTGATCTCAATGGAGCAGGCAATACCAATGTTTTGGGGAGTAGTCTTCCTATAAGACTATCTCCTCTCAAATCACCTATCCTTCGAAAATATACTAATCCGTGGAAGAGAAGCGGAATGTATCCAAGTATTTCTAAGTGCAATGCCAAGAGGTGCAGATGTTGTTCGCATTTAAGCACTGCGGCTACCGTTACTTCATCTGTAAACGGTAGACGCTTCTCTGTAGTTAACATGTCTGATTTGACATGACAGTCTACAGATTTACTTTATCTAATTACATTACGTGCTGTAAACTGTAATATGCAGTACGTCGGTCAAACTAACCGCATGGTTAAAACTAGATTGAACGAGCATTATCGTAGAATGAGTAAGCCTAAGAAAACTGACACTTTATTGCACCGTCACTTTCGACGTACAGGTCATTCTGTAAATAACATTGTTATACAACCAGTGGAAAAACTTTATTACGATGCAAATTCTACATCTAGATTCAAAATTATCAAAAGACATGAGCCTGCACTGAAATGGATTAAATCTTTACAGACCCCTTTTCCACTGGGATTAAATGACAACATTTATCATGAGGGTAATATTTCCAGAATGCCGCAATTTGATATTTTCTCGCTCCTGGAATGTCGTAAACGCAGAACTAGATCTCACGACACCAGGAAAAATGGAAACTTTAAACGTAAATTACGTGCGTTAAAACGAGACAATACTAGACTGAAGTGACTGTCAATTATATTATTAAATCATGGACGCCACTCTATGCTTTCATTTTTAAGTTCATTACCCGTTTCTGTTTTACGTCTTCTGAACACCGAGGCGAAAGAATTCTACGATAGTTCTAATCAGTTATATGATGCGGCTCTCTTAACTAGAGGCTATACTCAGCATACTCTCCGTCCTTACATTGATCCTGAAATTAATCATAAACGCCATTTCTTCAAAATATCCTTCATTAATAAGGGTATGGCTTTTATAGATTTGCCCAGTATCTTCCGCGAGAGCTCGGTGCTTTCTTCCATTCCTGCTTATTTTCAAAATACTGAAACATCTATAATTTGTTATAAATATAACAAACCTGTTAGATCTATCGTTTTTAATTTCAACGAACTTGTTTCAGATCTTGATATTGATACTAATACTCCTGATTCATGTAATTACTGGCAATTTGAAAATTATTCCTGATTCTAGGATAAGGAATATAATTTCTAAAGGACCGAAAAATCGGTTTCCTTCTAAAATTGATTTCAGTAAATGTAGAGATTAAATCTCTGCTTCCTTGAATGAATTTGGTAATCGATGGTGTAGGCGAGAGTATGTTGAGCATAAAGCCCTTAAGGACTGATAACTTAGCATTTTGAAACTAGTGAATAAACGCATTTATTTCCTTTCTCAAAATACTAACTTATTACCTCCTAAGCCTAGAGCGCCTTTGCGTCATCTTAAACTAGGTATTCAAAAATTTCAAAAGCAGTTTGTTTTGGCCCCTGCAGACAAGGCCGCTAACAACGTCGTCGTTGTGTGACGGCTCCACTATGTTAACACGCTTAAGCAGGAGCTTGGTGGTACTAATGCCTATGAACTTCAGCCTTTAGCTGAAGAGAGAGCTTTAGTAGATAAACATATTTGTCATTCAGCCTCCAAGTTTGCTGTGTGTGTTACCGAAGGCCAAGACAAGCTTCCTACGTTATACTGGTTACCAAAACTTCATAAAAGACCTTACACAGTAGAAGTAAAACAAAGATCAGGAATTGATACAATTAACTTACTCAACCCATAAAAGACACCAACGGGAAAGAAATACAAACATTAAGCGACCAGTCCATAATGGAAACCTAAATAAAGGAAGGCCATAAGGACAGTTACTTTCCCACAAAATGGCCATATGGCCATCCAAAACCAAAAGCACGGTTTATTGCAAATTCTAGCTCTTGTACTACCACTGAACTTTCTAAATTATTAACTTCATACCTTACTGCTATTAAAACGCATGTGATTGAATATTGTGATAAAGTCTTTGAAAGATCAGGTAGAAATCTGTTTTGGTCTATATAAAATTCGAATGAGGTTTTAAATAAATTGAAATCCAGACATTTTCGTGCTTCAAGTCTGTCTACTTACGATTTTTCCACTCTTTACTCTACATTTCCTCATAATCTTATGAAAGAAAAGCTTAATGATTTAATTGAATGGGATTTTCACAGAGAAGATTCTCTCAATCTTGCATGTAATGTCAGAAATGCATTTTTCACTTCTAAAGAGCATAATAATTATACACTTTGGTCATGTCAGAAAGTGCGTGATGCCCTCACCTTTCTACTTGACAATATTTATATTAGATTCGGTACTAAGTTATTTAGACAAATTGTGGGTATTCCGATGGTTACGAATTGCATACCTGTTGTGGCTGATCTGTTCTTGTATTGTAATGAAAGAGACTTCATTTTATCGCTTTCCATTGATATCCAATCTGAAATTATTGAAGCTTTAAGCTCCACTTCTAGATATTTAGATGGTTTATTAAATATTGATAATACCTATTTCGATGGTTTGATCATTCAGATTTACCCCCCCCCCAGAACTTCAGTTAAATAAAGCAAATTCTTCTGATACCGAGGCCCCGTTTTTGGATTTACATCTATCTATTGTAGATGGGTTTGTTTCGTGCAAAATTAATGATAAACGCGATGACTTTGATTTTGAGATTGTAAATTGTCCTGTTTTGGATGGTGATGTTCCTCGTGCGCCATCGTATGGCGTTTATATTTCGCAATTAATTCGATTTGCGAGAGTGTGTATTCATGTAACTGACTTCAACACTCGTAATAAATTATTAACGGCTAAATTTCTTAATCAGGGTTATCGGTACCATAAACTACGCAAAGCCTTTTCAAAATTGTATAGACGCCATTCTTATTTAATTTCAAAATTCAATATTGGACTTAAATCTCTCCTGCAACAAAGTCTATCGGAAGCCGAATTTTATGGTGACTTAGTATATAAATTCAGAAAAATATATAACCGCATTGACTTCAGCACCTAATTTCGTAAAATCATTCTTCGATATAAAATCACCCAATTTCGTAAATTCATTCTTCGATATAGAATGATTGGGTACAACATGGATGTTATGAGACAGACTGCATGCATGGTAGTTAACCCAATCACGGTTGGCAACTTTGCTTCCCTCTTTAATTGCATGCCGGTGGGTCAGGCCTCAGATTCTATGACGGTTCCAACGTAAAGGCTTATTGAGAATTAGAGAGATCTAATTCAAGGTAATGTTGGTTGGTGCCTGATGCTCTGTCTCTGGTTGGGCCCATCGGAGTCTAACTGTTGGTTGCCTTTTGCTCCAGCATTTCAGTGGTTTCTTGCTGTCGAGTCCTCACCGTTGTCTCACCTCTGTGGCTCTTTGATTATTTGTGTTCACGGAGATGTTGCATTGATGAGTTAGGAGGCCTTCATGCGGACTGAACAAATTATTTGTCTAAATCGCGACGGAAGTAAGGGCGAGGATTGTGACCACGTAAAATCGATTTAAGCCCCACAGTGGAAATCTGACCATTATTTATGTTGTTGTTTGTTACTTACTGTGTGTATCACTTGTGTCTTTTATTTTGGATGGCCATATTGCCATTTTGTGGGAAAGTAACTGTCCTTATGGCCTTCCTTTGTTTCGGTTTCCATTATGGTCTGGTCACTGTATGTTTGTGTTTCTTTCCCTTTGGTGTCTTTGATGGATGGGGTAAGTTAATTGTATCGATTCCTGATCTTTGTTTTACTTCTATTTTGCATATCAGGGCTGTTTTGTTTGTGCCGTGTGGCGGCTGTAAAAGGTCTCCCCGTACATACTTTTAATGCTCTTATTTTTCCAATCCTCAGGGATTGCTTATGCAAATGCTTTTCACTGTTCCATCAATTGCCATCCTTAAGATACCTGTTGAAGGTCATTATTAGACCGATGTTTGTTCCTCGTTGTATAACAACTGCTTGTTTGACATCCCTGGACTTTAATAGACTAAGATGTTTTGTGGGTTTTTGTTGTACCTTCCTTCTATTCGAAGGAATTATCTTCAGTAATTTTATATGCTGATTTACTTAACGACCATCGGTATGAAGATCGCTTTAGTTTTGACGGTATCAAAACCTTCTAAACCCACATGAGCATCACAAATACATTTAAAATATCAATATCACCCCTTAGGTTACTCTCTGCTTCTTCTGTACGGATTCCCCATTATATTAAGAACTTTAATACTATGTTGCCTTCGGTATTGGTTAGACCCTTAAATTTGTCTTTTGTAACTTCAGTTAATCTCAATAGAGCAGGCAATACCAATGTTTTTGGGAGTAGTCTTCGTATAAGACTATCTCCTCTCAAATCAACTATCCTTCGAAAATATACTAATCCGTGGAAGAGTAGCGGAATGTATCCAAGTATTTCTAAGTGCAATGCCAAGAGGTGCAGATGTTGTTCGCATTTAAGCACTGCGTCTGTCGTTACTTCATCTGTAAACGGTAGTCGCTTCTCTGTAGTTAACATGTCTGATTTGACATGTCAGTCTACAGATTTAATTTATCTAATTACATGACGTGCTGCAAATTGTAATATGCAGTACGTCGGTCAAAGTAACCGCATGCTTAAAACTAGATTGAACGAGCAATATCGTAGAATGAGTAAAGTATAAGTAAAACAAAGATCAGGAATCGATACAATTAACTGACTCCACCCATCAAAGAAACCAAGGGGAAAGAAATACAAACATTAAGCGACCAGACCATAATGGCAACCTAAACAAAGGAAGGCCATAAGGACAGTTACTTTCCCACAAAATGGCCATATGGCCATCCGAAATTAAAAGACACAAGTGATACACACAGTAGGTAACAAACAACAACATAAATAAATCGCCACAGAAGAACCGCCTTGGAACGGTCAGTGGAAAGATTTCCATGGGGGGGGGGGGGGGGGGGGGGGGCTTAAATCGATTTTACGTGGCCACAATCCTCGCCCTTACTTCCGCCGCGATTTAGACAAATAATTTGTTCAGTCCGCATGAAGGCCTCCTAACTCATCAGTGCAACATCTCCGTGAACACACAAAATCAAAGAACCACAGAGGTGAGACAACGGTTAGGACCCGATAGCAAGAAACCACTGAAATGCTGGCGCAAAAGAAAACCAACAGTTAGACTCCGATGGGCCCGATCAGAGACAGAGCATCAGGCACCAACCAACATTACCTTGAATTAGATCTCTCTAACTCACAATAAGCCTTTACGTTGGAACCGTCATAGAATCTGAGGCCTGACCTACCGGCGTTCAATTAAAGTGGGAAGCAAAGTTGCCAACCGTGATTGGGTTAACTACCATGCATGCAGTCTGTCGTATTATATCCATGCTGTACCCAATCTTTTATATCGAAGAATGATTTTACGAAATTGGGCGCTAAAGTCATTGCGGTTATATATATTTTTTCTGAATTTATATACTAAGTCACCATAAAATTCGGGTTCCGATAGACCTTGTTGCAGAAGAGATTTAAGTCCAATATTGAATTTTGAAATTAAATCAGAATGGCGTCTATAAAATTTTGAAAAGTTTTTGCGTAGTTTATGGTACTGATAACACTGATTAAAAAGTTTAGCCGTTAATAATTTATTACGAGTGTTGAACTCAATTACATGACTACACACTCTAGCAAATCGAATTAATTGCGAAATATAAATGCCATACGATGGCGCACGAGGAACATCACCATCCAAAAAAGGAAAATTTACAATCTCAAAATCAAAGTCATTGCGTTTATCATAAATTTTTCATGAAACAAACCCATCCACAATAGATAGATGTAAATCCAAAAACAGGGCCTCGGTATCAGAAGAATTTGCTTTATTTAACTGAAGTTCTGGGGTGTAAATCTGACTGATCAAACCATCGAAATAGGTATTATCAATATTTAATAAATCATCTAAATATCTAGAAGGGGAGCTGAAAGCTTCAATAATTTCAGATTGGTTATCTATGGAAAGCGACAACATGACGTCTCTTTCATAACAATACAAAAATAGATCAGCCACAAGAGGTGCGCAATTCGTACCCATCGGAATGCCCACAATTTGTCTAAATAACTTATTACCGAATCTAATATAAATATTGTCAAGTAGAAAGGTGAGGGCATCACACACTTTCTGACATGACCAAAGTTATAATTCTTATGCTCTTTAAAAGTGAAAAATGCATTTCTGACATTACATGCAAGATAGAGAGAATTTTCTCTGTGAAAAGCCCATTCAATTAAATCATTAAGCTTTTCTTTTATAAGATTATGAGGAAGTGTAGTGTAAAGAGTGGAAAACTCGTAAGTAGACAGACTTGAAGCACGAAAATGTCTGGATTTCAATTTATTTAAAACCTCATTCGAATTTTTGATAGACCAAAACAGATTTCTTCCTGATCTTTCAAAGACTTTATCACAATATTTAATCACATGCGTTTTAATAGCAGTAAGACAGGAAGTTAATATTTTAGAAAGTCCAGTGGTAGTGCAAGAGCTAGAATTTGCAATAAACCGTGAAATTTTGGTAACCAGTATAGCGTAGGAAGCTTATCTTGGCCTTCGGTAACACACACAGCAAACTTGGTGGCTGAATGACTAATATGTTTATCTACTATACCTCTCCCTTCAGCTAAAGGCTGAAGTTCATAGGCCTTAGTGGCACCAAGCTCCTGCTTAAGCGTGTTAACATAGTGGAGCCGTCACACAACGACGACGTTGTTAGCGGCCTTGTCTGCAGGGGCCAACACAAACTTCTTATTAAATTCTAGAATACCTTGTTTAAGATGACGTAAAGATGTCTTAGGCTTAAGAGGTAATACGTTAGTATTTTGAGAATAGAAAGAAATGCGTTTATTCACTAGTTTTTAAATGCTTAGTTTCCAGTCCTTAAGGGCTTTATGCTCAACAGACTCTCGCTTACACCATCGATTACCGAATTCATTCAAGGAAGCAGCGATTTCATCTCTACGTTTACTGAAATCAGTTTTAGAAGGAAACCGATATTTCGGTCCTTTAGAAATTATATTCCTTATCCTAGAATCAGGAATAATTTTCAAATTGCCAGTAATTACATGACCAGCAGCAGGATAGCAATACACTGAGTTTCTACCACATAAGGATCAGGAGTATTAGTATCAATACAAGATCTGAAACAAGTTTATTAAAATTAAAAATGATAGATCTAACAGGTTTGTTATATTTATAGCAAATTATAGGTGTTTCAGTATTTTGAAATAAGCAGGAATGGAAGAAAGTACCGAGCTCTCAAGGAAGATACTGGGCAAATCTATAAAATCCATACCCTTATTAATGAAGGATATTTTGAAGAAATGGCGTTTATGATTAATTTCAGAATCAATGTAAGGACGGAGAGTATGCTGAGTATAGCCTTTAGTTAAGAGAGCCGCATCATATAACTGATTAGAACTATCGTAGAATTTAAATGCCTCGGTGTCCAGAAGACGTAAAACAGAAACGGGCAATGAACTTAAAAATAAAAGCATAGAGTGGCGTCCATGATTTAATAATATAATTGACAGTTACTTCAGTCTAGTATTGTTTCGTTTAAACGCACGTAATTTACGTTTAAAGATATCATTTCCCTGGTGCCGTGAGATCTAGTTCTGCGTTTTCGACATTCCAGGAGCGAGAAAATATCAAAGTCCGGCGTTCTAGAAATATTACCCTCATGATAAATGTTGTCATTAAATCCCAGTGGAAAAAGGGTCTGTAAACATTTAATCCATTTCAGTTCAGCCTCATTTTTTTATAATTTTGAATCTAGATGTAGAATTTGCATCGTAATAAAGTTTTTCCACTGGTTGTATACCAACGTTATTTACAGAATGACATGTACGTCAAAAGTGACGGTACAAGAAAGTGTCAGTTTTCTTAGGCTTACTCATTCTACGATAATGCTCGTTCAATCTAGTTTTAAGCATGCGGTTAGTTTGACCGACGTACTGCATATTACAGTTTGCAGCACGTCATGTAATTAGTTAAATTAAATCTGTAGTCTGTCATGTCAAATCAGACATGTTAACTACAGAGAAGCGTCTACCATTTACAGATGAAGTAACGGTAGACGCAGTGCTTAAATGCGAACAACATCTGTACCTCTTGGCATTGCACTTAGAAATACTAGGTTACATTCCACTTCTTTTCCACGGATTTATATATTTTCGAAGGCTGGGCGATTTGAGAGGAGATAGTCTTATACGAAGATTACTCCCAAAAACATTGGTATTGCCTGCTCCATTGAGATTAACTGAAGTTACAGAAGACAAATTTAAGGGTCTAACCATTACCGGAGGCAACATAGTATTAAAGTTCTTAATAGAATGGGGAATCTGTACAGAAAAATCAGAGTGTAACCTAAGGGGTGATATTGATATGTTAAATGTATTTGTGATACTCATTTGGGTTAATAAGATTATGATACCGTCAAAACTAAAGCGATCTTCATAACGGTCATTAAATAAAACAGCATATAAAATTACTGAAGATAATTCCTTCGAATAGAAGGAAGGTACAACAAAAGCCCACAAAACATCTTAGCCTACTTAAAGTCCAGGGATGTCAAACAAGCAGTTGTTGTACAACGAGGAACGAACATCTGTTTAATAATGACCTGCAACAGGTATCTAAAGGATGTCAATTGATGGAACAGTGAAAAGAAATTGCATAAGCAATCCCTGAGGTTTGGAAAAATAAGAGCATTAAATGTATGTACGGGGAGACCTTTTACAGCCGCTACACGGCACAAACAAAACAGCCCTGATATGCAAAATAGAAGAAAAACAAAGATCAGGAATCGATACAATTAACTTACTCCACCCATCAAAAACACCAAAGGGGAAAAAAATACAAACATTAAGCGACCAGACCATAATGGAAACCTAAACAAAGGAAGGCCATAAGGACAGTTACTTTCCCACAAAATAGCCATATGGCCATCCAAAATTAAAAGACACAAGTGATACACACAGTAAGTAACAAACAACAAAATAAATAAATCGCCACAGAAGAACCGCCTTGGAACGGTCAGTCGAAAGATTTCCACTGGGGGGGGGGGGGGGGGGCTTAAATCGATTTTACGTGGCCACAATCCTCGCCCTTATTTCCGCCGCGATTTAGACAAATAATTTGTTTAGTCCGCATGAAGGCCTCCTAACTCATCAGTGCAACATCTCCGTGAACACAAATAATCAAAGAACCACAGAGGTGAGACAACGGTGAGGACTCGACAACTAGAAACCACTGAAATGCTGGAGCAAAAGAAAACCAACAGTTAGACTCCGATGGGCCCGACCAGAGACAGAGCATCAAGCCTAAGAAAACTGACACTTTCTTTAATTTAATTTAATTTATCTAATTACTTGACGTGCTGCAAACTGTAAAATGCAGTACGTCGGTCAAACTAACCGCATGCTTAAAACTAGATTGAACGAGCATTATCGTAGAATGAGTTAGCCTAAGAAAACTGACACTTTCTTGTACCGTCACTTTCGACGTACAGGTTATTCTGTAAATAACATTGTTATACAACCAGTGGAAAAACTTTATTACGATGCAAATTCTACATCTAGATTCAAAATAATCAACAGACATGAAGCTGAACTGAAATGGAATAAGTTTTTACAGACACCTTTTCCACTGGGATTTAATGACAACATTATCATGAGGGTAATATTTCCAGAATGCCGGACTTTGATATTTTCTCACTCATGGAATGTCGAAAACGCAGAACTAGATCTCACGGCACCAGGAAAAATGGTAACTTTAAACGTAAATCACGTGCATTTAAACGAAACAATACTAGACTGAAGTGACTGTCAATTATATTATTAAATCATGGACGCCACTCTATGCTTTCATTTTTAAGTTCATTACCCGTTTCTGTTTTACGTCTTCTGGACACCGAGGCGAATAAATTCTACGATAGTTCTCATCAGTTATATGATGCGGCTCTCTTAACTAGAGGCTATACTCAGCATACTCTCCGTCCTTACATTGATTCTGAAATTAATCATAAACGCCATTTCTTCAAAATTTCCTTCATTAATAAGGGTATGGATTTTATAGATTTGCCCAGTATCTTCCACGAGAGGTCGGTACTTATTTTCAAAATACTGAAACACCTATAATTTGTTATAAATATAACAAACCTGTTAGATCTATCATTTTTAATTTCAATAAACTTGTTTCAGATCTTGATATTGATACTAATACTCCTGATTCATGTGATTGTAAAAACTCAAAGTATTGCTATCCTGCTGCATGTCATGTAATTACTGGCAATTTGAAAATTATTCCTGATTCTAGGATAAGGAATATAATTTCTAAAGGACCGAAATATCGGTTTCCTTCTAAAATTGATTTCAGTAAATGTAGAGATGAAATCGCCGCTTCATTGAATGAATTCGGTAATCGATGGTGTAAGCGAGAGTATGTTGAGCATAAAGCCCTTAAGGACTGGAAACTAAGCATTTAAAAACTAGTGAATAAACGCATTTCTTTCTATTCTCAAAATACTAACTTATTACCTCCTAAGCCCAAGACGTCTTTACGTCATCTTAAACTAGGTATTCAAGAATTTCATAAGAAGTTTGTTTTGGCCCCTGCAGACAAGGCCGCTAACAACTCCGTCGTTGTGTGACGGCTCCATTATGTTAACACGCTTAAGCAGGAGCTTGGTGGTACCAAGGCCTATGAACTTCAGCCTTTAGCTGAAGAGAGAGCGATAGTAGATAAACATATTTGTTATTTAGCCTCCCAGTTTGATGTGTGTGTTACCGAAGGCCAAGACAAGCTTCCTACGTTATACTGGTTACCAAAACTTCATAAAAGACCTTACAAAGCACGGTTTATTGCAAATTCTAGCTCTTGCACTACCACTGAACTTTCTAAATTATTAACTTCATGTCTTACTGCTATTAAAATGCATGTGATTAAATATTGTGATAAAGTCTTTGAAAGATCAGGAAGAAATCTGTTTTGGTCTATAAAAAATTCGAATTAGGTTTTAAATGAATTGAAATACAGACATTTTCGTGCTTCAAGTCTGTCTACTTACGATTTTTACACTCTTTACACTACACTTCCTCATAATCTTATAAAAAAAAAGCTAAATGATTTAATTGAATGGGCTTTTCACAGAGAAGATTCTCTCTATCATGCATGTAATGTCAGAAATGATTTTTTCACTTCTAAAGAGCATAAGAATTATACACTTTGCTCATGTCAGAAAGTGTGTGATGCCCTCACTTTTTTACTTGACAAATATTTATATTAGATTCGGTACTAAGTTATTTAGACAAATTGTGGGTATTCCGATGGGTACGAAATGCCCACCTCTTGTGGCTGATCTGTTCTTGTTTTGTTATGAAAGATACTTCATGTTGTCGCTTTCCACTGATAACCAAGCTGAAATTATTGAAGCTTTTAGCTCCACTTCTAGATATTTAGATGATTTATTAAATATTGATAAAACCTATTTCGATGGTTTGATCATTCAGATTTACCCCCCAAGAACTTCAGTTTAATAAAGCAAATTCTTCTTTATGATAAACGCGATGACTTTGATTTTGAGATTGTAAACTTTCCTTTTTTGGATGGTGATGTTCCTCGTGTGCCATCCTATGGCGTTTATATTTCGCAATTAATTCGATTTGCAAGAGTGTGTAGTCATATAACTGACTTCAACACTCGCAATAGATTATTAACGGCTAAACTTCTTAATCAGGGTTATCGGTACCAGAAACTACGCAAAGCCTTTTCAAAATTTTATGGACGCCATTCTGATTTAATTTCAAAATTCATTATTGGACTTAAATCTCTCCTGCAACAAGATCTATCGGAACCCGAATTTTATTGTGACTTAGTATATAAATTCAGAAAAATATATAACCGCAATGACTTCAGCACCCAATTTCGTAAAATCATTCTTCGCTATAAAAAAATGGGTACAAAATGGATGTTATGAGACAGACTGCATGCATGGTAGTTACCCAAATTACGGTTGACAACTTTGCTTTCCTCTTTAATTGCACGCCGGTGAGGCAAGCCTCAGATTCTATGACAGTTCCAACGTAAAGGCTTATTGAGAATTTGAGAGATCTAATTCAAGGTAATGTTGGTTGGTGCCTGATGCTCTGCCTCTGGTCGGGCGCATCGGAGTCTCACTGTTTGTTTTCTTTTGCTCCAACATTTCAGTGGTTTCTTGTTGTCGAGTCCTCACCGTTGTCTCACCTCTGTGGTTCTTTGATTATGTGTGTTCACCGAGATGTTGCACTGATTAGTTAGGAGGCCTTCATGCGGACTGAACAAATTATTTGTCTAAATCGCGACGGAAGTAAGGGCGAGGATTGTGGCCACGTAAAATCGATTTAAGCCTCCCAGTGGAAATCTTTCCACTGACCGTTCCAAGGCGGTTCTTCTGTGGCGGTTTATTCATGTTGTTGTTAGTTACTTACTGTGTGTATAACTTGTGTCTTTTTATTTTGGATGGCCATATGGCCATTTTGTTGGAAAGTAACTGTCCTAATGGCCCTCCTTTGTTTAGGTTTCCATTATGGTCTGGTCACTAAATGTTTGTGTTTCTTTTCCTTTGGTGTCTTTGATGGGTGGAGTAAGTTAATTGTATCGATTCCTGATCTTTGTTTTACTTCTAATTTTAATAACTGTAAAGTCCTAACTTTAAAAGTCCTTAGTGTTAACCTTAAGTTGCACTAAAGTGAAGATAATGCACTTTGATTAAAATAATATATATTTAAGTCCTTAGCGTTAACCTTAAGTTGCGCTAAGGTGAAGATAATAACCTTTAGTTAATTAAAATATTGTCTACATAAGTCCTTTGTGTTGACCTGAAGTTGAACGAAGGTGAAGATAACATATTGTCACAATCCAAAACTTGGAAGTTCTTTTCTTTTCTGGCCACAGGATATACCAATCATGCAACGGGAATATGCAGAGAAAGTCCCGGATAAACCTTGGCCAACATCCATCATTAAAAACCAATATTGTCCAATCAATACAGAAGAGGACACCATCTACGTGCCAAATATGTAGTATCGGGTACCCTATATCGACATCCCAACATCAACGTATCAGAAGGAGAATGGACAACGACAGAGGGAGCGGGTTAATATAAGCTGTGTCGACATCGACCCGCGAGGGTCTGGGAACAGAGGATGGATTTCGACATCTGCGACACCGTAGCAGTGAAAACAGTGACTGATATATATATTTTTTAAAAGACCAAAACTGTTGTACGTGTTCTTTTTATTTTTTGTGTTTGTCACAATGCTTTCAACATGAATAGTTTTTTTTTTCATTATGCTTACTTTATGCCTTATGTAATGACCTGTGACTTTTTTTATTTTTTGGAAAGTTGTTATATTTGTGATTCCTTCCCTTTGGTGTCTCTAATGAGAGGTGATAGGCAATTGTATCAACGCCTGATCATTGTCTTCACTTCTATTTGTCATACATATTATTTAGGCCACACAAAAAAAAAGAGAAGGGAAGGAATGTAACAATACTGTACTTGCAATATTGTTTTCTTTCAAGTTTTCATAAAGTATAGCAGGAAGCCACAGATGTATCCTTAGAGTCTCGCCTTAGAGTCTCGCCTGAGAATCTCACCTGTATTTCCCTGTGCAACCTGCATTTCACACTTTTATGAGTAACAGTTAATAGCCAAGTTATGACCGTTTTACTGTCACCAGTTTTATGGTCAGTATTTGACGGACATTTTATAACTACATTGTATGGCTTAGCCATTTTTATGACCAGATAAAGATTTTATGGCCTGTCAGCTGTTCTGTATAAATACTGTGAGCCTCAGAGCAGCCGGCAGTGTTCAGGATACCTTTTAACCTGTAAGGTAGCTTCTTACAGTCAAAAACAAACTGCACTCCTATCCTAGTTGGATAGTTCTGTTGGAATCTGGGACGAGATTAAATAAAATATTTTATTGGTTACTTGTGTTATTCTCTGTTTGCGAAGTACTATAATAGTGGAAATGCATATGGCATATAAAAAGTTTCATAGATTGTAACCCATCGCCAGCACTAACAATCAACACAGTTTTTTTTTTTTTGGCAATCTCAGAAACCCTACCAGGCACCAAAGTTCTAAATATGAATGATCTTTGATAAGTGACTGTCTACGTACAAGCATTTGAAAATAATAGTAAATACTACTAATTATACTACTGCTACTACTAATAATAATAAGCAGTAATGCATAAACCAGAGCTCTACAATCTTCATAAATGTACATGGAGCTAAATTCTGTCCCGAACGAGGACTTAGACTGTTCCCTTCAACCCTTTATTTTTTAGCTGTAAACAAACAGTGAAAACCCTGATTAGTTCTCTGCATTTCGCCAGAGTTCGAGCTACTTACTAGCGTTACATGGTTTCAGCTTATCATAATAAGACCTGACAGCTTGATAAGAAGAACTAGAGCTGTCAGAGGATCTGACTATAGCCCCGCTTCAGCGCTGTCAGAGAAGAAAGTTATTTAAGCTGCAGAGAAAACAGTTATGAACAAGAAATAACTGTTGAAAATTTTACATTATCTGGAAAAACTCTAAGAGTTGTGAGCCCTTGTCCCTCATTTCAATGAGCATGATACATTACCAGAATGTCCATGTGTATACTAAATTTCATCTTCCATTTTTCAATGTTCAAAGGGTAATAACTCCTAAAGTAGGCAAATCAGAGTCAGGGTTCCTGCGCTATGCACATTGTCTCATGGTGCTTTACACTTGTGTGAAGTGTCATGAAAATATCTCAAATGGTTTGTGAGTTATGGAGCCGACACAGTCAAAATTGCCTTTTTAAATGTTCAAAGGGCAATAACTCCTAAAGTAGGCAAACCAGAGTTATGGTTCCTGCACTCTGCACATCATCTCAAGGTGCTTTTCATTTATTTGAAGTTTCATGAAAATATCAGAAACGGTTATGGAGCGGACATAGTTAAAATTGCCATTTTTTAATATTCAAAAGCCTATAACTGAAAAAGTAGACAATCCAGAGTTTGGGTTCCTGCGCTCTGCACACGTAATATGGTGCTTTACATTTGTGTGAAGTTTCATAAAATTATCTCAAACGGTTTTTGAGTTATCGAGCAAAGACGGCTAAAATTGATATTTTTCAATATTCAAAGGGAAATAACTCAAAAATTAGGCAATCAAGAGTTATGGTTCCTGCACTCTGCACACCATCTCATGGTGTTTAATGTTTGTGTGAAGTTTCATGAAAATATGTGAATGGGTTTTAAAGTTATGGAGCGGACACGAAAATTGTTATCAGACACAGACAGACACACAGACAGACACACAGAAAATACGAAAACCAGAGTTATGATTCTTGCGCTCTGCACATTGTCTCATAGTGCTTAACATTTGTGTGAAGTTTCATGAAATTATCTCAAACGGTTTTCGAGTTATGAAGCGGACACTGTTAAAATTGCCATTTTTCAATGTTCAAAGGGCAATAACTCCAAAAATAAGCAATACAGAGTTATGGTTCCTGCGCTCTGCACATCGTCTCATAGTGCTTAACATTTGTGTGAAGTTTCCTAAAAATATCTCAAACGGTTTTCGAGTTATGAAGCAGACACAATCAAAATTGCCATTTTTCAATGTTCAAAGGGCAATAACTCCAAAAGTAGGCAATCCACAGTTATAATTCCTTCGCTCTGCACATTGTCTTATGGTGTTTAACATTTGTGTGAAGTTTCATGAAAATATGTTAAGCAGATACAAAGTTATGGAGCCAACACAAATTAACGGAATCACGGAATTACGGAATTACGGAATTACGGAAAATGTTCAAAGGGCAATAACTCCAAAAGTAGGCAATCCACAGTTATAATTCCTTCGCTCTGCACATTGTCTTATGGTGTTTAACATTTGTGTGAAGTTTCATGAAAATATGTTAAGCAGATACAAAGTTATGGAGCCAACACAAATTAACGGAATCACGGAATGACAGAAGGACATGGCAAATCCAATATAGCCCCACTTTTTCAAAGCGGGGCTATAAAGATTTTTAAACTGATTAACTGCTGCAGTAAACTATACCCAGGTGTTAGATCTATCCTCTTTGAAATTTTGTCTCAACATACATAAATAATTTCACATGTAACTACAAATAATAAGTAAACCAACCCATTAATGGACAACATGGTTTTTGCAAGCCATGAAAACCCTACTTTGTACAGAGAAAACTCGGATTTACAAAAGTATATATATATTTTTTATTTCTGCTCTTAGACATATGTTGTGGTTTCTCGTCAGAACCACCTTGAAGTTATTGTAACCGACCCATATATAATTACTGCCTTATGGAGAAAATACTTTTGCAAGCCATGAAAACTCCACTTCATATAGAGAAAACTTTTATTTACATATTTTCCTTATTTCCACTCTTAGACATAGGTTAATTGTGGGTAATTGTTAGAACCGCCTTAATAAAGAGATTCTAACCAACCCATAAATGATAAATGTCTTGTGTACAACGTAAGTTTTGAAAGCTATGAAACCCTACTTTATACAGAGAAAGCTGGGATTTACAAGGATATGCATTGTTTTTACTTATTTCAGCTTTTAGACAAAGGTTGTGGGTACTCGTTAGAACCACCTAAATGAAGTGATTCTAACCAACCAATAAATGATTAATGTCTTGTTTTGCAAGCTATGAAACCCCACTTTATTATATAGAAAACTAGGATTTACAAGGATATTCATTCTTTTTTCATATTTCCGCTTTTAGACATAGGCTTGGATACTCGTTAGAACCGCCTTAATGAAGTGATTCTAAGGAGCTTCCACAACCTATGTTTGGAATATAAATAAATAAATAATAATAATTATAATGATAATAATTCTTCAGAAAACGCACTGTCGGAGATTTGAAGAAAAATGCACGAAGTCTAAGAATACTGTATTTTGACAAATCTGTATCAGTAAAAGCCACCTTCTGGAATACCTGTATTTGTCAAATCCGTGTTCACACTGATTGTCAATGTGTTATCTTGGTCTGTACTGTCTGCCATGGTGTCAGTACATAAAACGAATTGATTGATTGCTCTGGGTTTAACCACACGTCAACCCTTGTGGGTCATGAGCTATTGTGATCGGTCAATTTCCGTCGTGTGTCGTGCTGCGTCAACAATTTGCGTTAAATACTAAACCCTTGGGCCAATTTCAAGCAAACTTTACTGAAATGTTGCTAAGGTGACCCTCTTCCAAAATAGAGGTAATGTCAAAATAGGGGTAATGTCATTTAAATCTTGGAAAAAGGATCAGCATACCAAATATGAACCAAATCCATAAAAATAAATTACAAAGTCTATGACATTGACCTTGAATTTTGGTTTTACGGCCCTTTCAAGATTATGTCTTGTATTTCGAGCAGATCATTAACAAGATAAAGGGCGAAAACTAAACGGGGTAGCCGGAGAAAGAACCTCTCAAATACGAACTAAATCCATTATATGGGTTAGGAAATGTGAGCTCTTATAAATAACGTTGACATTAAAAAATTCTGAATCCGTGACCTTGACCTTGAGGTCATGGGCATGGGCGCGAGTATGCTGAATAAAACTTTATGTGTCCAAATTTAAATCTCGTACGCTCGTAATCCAATATACCTTGCGCGCGTGTCCATTAATCTGGTAATAATAATAGCCGGTATTATCGTAGGAAGAACATTATTTTCAAACTGAAATGTTGCTTCAACGTTGAATCAATGTTGAGTCAACTGGGCTGTGGATGTTTATATCACTATACTTGTTGAATCTGTAAGTGAGCCAGGATCAAATTGTGTTGGTTTAATTTTACAAACCAATTAAGAGCTGTCAGATGTAATTAGATAAAAAAGCCATTGACAACATTAGAATTTTGGGGAAAATCTGGCGAAATGCAAAGGACTATGATTATATGCCACATTCTGATCTGAGGCGACACTGTTTGCCAACTACACTGTTTGCTGAACCCAAGACGGCCACCCAAGACACGATTCTAGCCCAGATGCTACAGATAACCTTTGAATTCAGCGATAAGAAAAGCCCGGTAAATTTTACTGGATTTAGTACAACTTCGTGATAATCAACTTATTTATGTATGTTCTACAGCAAATATAAAGGAAAATACTTTCTTGATGGCTCCATGGCCTAATAGACAATATTCTGTGCTTCTATTAATAGCACAGCTGCCTTACACTAGCAATCAGCTGATCGGCTGGGGTAGTAAAAGTAAACTTAGCACTGATAAGCCTATAGAGTTTTGTTTGTTTGTATTGGAGTTTAACGGCCCAGTCAACACTATTTAGGTTATTTTTGAGCCGGTCAGTTTATCTGGGCAGGCATATACGTAAGCGGTTAACCAGTACAGTGCACATTCTTTCGCAATGAACTGACAACTGCCCTTCTTGAATCAGCGGATTGGAGAGAATGACCGTAGAAACGATTTCATGATCAATCTCCACGAAAGAATGTTGCCGACCCCGGCGGGAGTCGAACCCGCGTCCTCCTGATCACCAGTCAGACGCGCATCCGACTGAGCCACTGAGGCCGGCGCCTATAGAGTTTACATAAACAACAGTTTTTTCGGTCAAAATTAATGTGTTACATTACAAAAGGTCACTGTGGAATATTTGCACACTTTCAATACCTTGTGAGCCGGACTGATTAAGAATTAAGGTTATTTTTTTTATAAAATGAAGTTCAACAAGAGGGCCCAGAGGGCCCTGAATCGCTCACCTGAGAATTAGTGTCTCCAGTACATTCTAGGCCCAAGGGCTATAAATTGAACGCACTTGGTAATGGTCCACTAGATGGAGCTTCATACCAAATATCAAAGACCTGGGCCTTCTGGTTTCGGACAAGAAGATTTTTAAAGGTTTTCCCTATACGCCTATGAAAAACCAAAGGGTCCCGGACTGGGGGCATTTTTGGCCCCAGGGCTATAATTTGAACAATCTTGAAAGAGGTCCACTAGGTGAAGCTTCACACCAAATGGCCTTGCGGATTTAGAGAAGAAGATTTTTAAAGATTTTCCATGTATAAGCCTACGTAAAACCAAAGGCCCCTGGGGTTTTTGGCCCCAGGGCTATAATTTTAACAATCTTGGTAGAGGTCTACTAGTTGAAGCTTCATATCAAATAGCATAGAGCAGGGCCTTGTGGTATCAGAGAAGAAGAATTTTAAATATTTTCCCTAATAAAGCCTATGAAAAACCAAAGGGTCCCAGGGTGGGGGAATTTTTGGTCCTATGGCTATAATTTGAACAATCTTGATAGAGGTCCAATAGATGAAGCTTCACACCAAATATCTAAGACCTTGGCCTTGCAGTTTCTGAGATGAAAATTCTTTAAAGATTTTCCCTACATAAGCCTATGTAAAACCAAAGCCACCCCCCCCCCCCCCGGGCGGGCACATTTTTGGCCCCAGGGCTATAATTTGAACAATCTTGGTAGAGGTCCATTAGATTAAGCTTCACACCAAATATCAATGACCTGGGCCTTGCGGTTTCAGAGGAGAAAAGTTTTAAAGATTTCCCCTACATAAGCTAAGGTAAAACCAAAGGCCCCACTGGGCGGGGGCATTTTTGGCCACAGGGCTATAATTTGAACAATCTTGGTAGAGGTCTACTAGGTGAAGGTTCATACCAAATATCAAAGACCATGGCCTTGTGGTTTCAGAGAAAAAGATTTTTAAAGGTTTTCCCTATATAAGCCTATGAAAAACCAAAGGGTCTAATGGTGGGGAAATTTTCAGCCCCAGGTCTATAATTTGTACAATCTTGAAAGAGGTCCACTAGATGAAGCTTCACACCAAATATCAAATATCTGGGCTTTGCGGTTTCAGAGAAGAAGATTTTTAAAGATTTTCCCTGTATAAACCTATGTAAAACCAAAGGCCCTCGGGGCGGGGGCATTTTTGGCCCCAAGGCTATAATTTGAAAATCTTAGTAAAGGTCCACCAGATAAAGCTTCACACCAAACATTAAAGACCTGGGCCTTGTGGTTTCAGATATGGATTTTTTATGATTTTCCCTATATAAGCCTATATTAAACCATAGGCCCCCGGGCCGGGGGCATTTTAGCACCCAGGACTATAATTTGAACAATCTTGGTAGAGGTCCACTAGATGAAGCTTCACACCAAATATCAAAGATCTGGGCCTTGAGGTTTCAGAGGAGAAGATTTTTAAAGATTTTCCCTGTATAAGCCTATGTAAAAACAAAGGCCCCCGGGGCGGGGGCATTTTTGGCCCCAAGGCTATATTTTGAACAATCTTAGTAGAGGTCCACCAGGTAAAGCTTCACACAAAATATTAAAGACGTGGGCCTTGTGGTTTCAGAGAAGAAGATTTTTTTATGATTTTCCCTATATAAGCCTATGTAAAAACATAGGCCCCCGGGGCGGTGGCATTTTGGCCGCCAGGGCTATAATTTGAACAATCTTGGTAGAGGTCCATTAGATGAAGCTTCACACTAAATATCAAAGATCTGGGCCTTGCGGTTTCAGAGAAGAAGATTTTTAAAGATTTTCCCTGTATAAGCCTATGTTAAACCAAAGGCCCCCGGGGCGGGGGCATTTTTGGCCCCAAGGCTATAATTTGAACAATCTTAGTAGAGGTCTACCAGGTAAAGCTTTACACCAAATATTAAAGACCTGGGCCTTGTGGTTTCAGAGAAGAAGATTTTTTAATGATTTTCCCTATATAAGCCTATGTAAAACCAAAGGCCCCCGGGGCGTGGGCATTTTGGCCCCCTGGGCTTAAATTTGAATAATCTTGGTAGAGGACCACTAGATGAAGCTTCATACCAAATATCGAAGACCTGGGCCTTGCGGTTTCAGAGAAGAAGATTTTTAAAGTTTTCGTTTAAAAATCTATTTTTAGCTCCTGTGACCCAGATGTACAATGGACCATAACCATTTGAACAATTTTGAAAGGGGACCACCTAAGGATCATTGCTGTGAAGTTTGGTCAAAATCCGATCAGTGGTTTAGGAGGAGATGTCATTTGAAGAAAAAGTTTACGTACACACGCACGCACACACGCATGCACTGACGACGGACGAAAGTGATCACAAAAGCTCACCTTGTCACTACGTGACAGGTGAGCTAAACATTGTTGATGGTGTAGGTTTTTGTTTTAATTCTATTGTTACTAGATATTATTGGAATATTATGTTAAGTTATGGTTCTCTTTCAGACTATGCAAAGTCATTAAGTAATGTGGACCTAGCTATCCAACAGAGTTCCTTTTCCTATTTCATGCGGGAAACCCCTAAAGGGGTACCCTGGCAAACAGTGCAGACCCAGATCAGAAGCCGCAGAACATGGCGTCTCACCAGGGCCTGCACTATTTGCTAACATAATAGAATAAGAACGAAAAAATAGGCCTTACACCCCTTGTATGACAAGTGAAGCTGTCCAACATATAGCAATGGAAAAGTCCACTAGTATACATGGGTTAAGTGTAGGAACTGGTGAAGCATTGCCTGACCCATTGAATATTTGAATAGTACACAATGGCTGAGCAAACGGACACTTTTGCCTGACATTTGCTGTCCTGATATATACAGTCGAACTTCAATGGCTCGAACACCTTTGGGACCTCGAAAAACTGTTCGAGACAGGGGTAGTTCGAGCCACTGAGGTTACTGTCAGGAGGCATAACGAGATACTTTTAGACATTTTTTCGGTGTTCTATAATGGAAATGTATGCTGTGTGTACTCATAATAATCGCCTCATCGAGGCGATTCTAATGGGTACACACAGCATACATTTGCAAGATATAAGGCTAAAATCTCCTTAATTATGCCCCCATATTTCTTATGTAGAGGATTTCGGTAGGGGCTCAAGAAGTTCTACTGTAACTATTTTGCTGACGGTAGTAATCTCCATACAAACGATTACACAAATCTTATAAGGGGCTCCCTGGGCCATCATGGCCCTCTTGTTTAACTTTTAATATCCCCATAATTCTTCATACATTTTGATCATTAGCCGATAGACACTTATGACCCACAACGAGGGTTGATGCGTCGTTAAACACGAAATTATCATCACCATCCTCATAAGGGGCTCCCGTTTATCGGGACTTGGAGAAATAGATTGGGCTGCATGGTGCTTCCACGCAGACACACAAGTACTGGTAAACCTCCAGGCAAAGTGATGCGAGTCGGACCGCCCTCACATATAATTTTTTGTATGGAAGCAAGGAGTGCACACCACAGAATTGAAAACTATAATTTCTGGGCCAGACAAGCTAGTTTAGGTCAATTAGACTCCACAAGTTAGTTAAGGTCAATAAGACCCCCTCAGTGATCCTCAAATATTTTCAAAATTCAACAATGAAATCAATGATCCCAAAGGACAAGAAAATATACACTATACTTTGATGAAGGACAGGGAGACTTTACGGCCGCCGCATAAACCATATTGGTTTGCTCGGGTAGAGGAACTTGAGATGTCATCTCATCTCATTTGGAAGCAATGTCTCCAAAATGACCAAAACAGTGTTGAAGAGGACGTAAAATCTCAAAACCAACAAATTTTATTAGCCTTTGGAAGGCTATGAGTATATCATAGACCAACATATACATGGCCTGTGATAAGTGGAGAACTATGTTTATTTGCTGATGGTTTGTCCAGTCGGAGACAGGGTGGCAAGAAAAGAGTTTTGTATCACACATATCTCATCGTTCACAAAACTGGAAAAATATCATACATTTCAGCTTTCATAATGTCTTTCTGTACATTTATTTATAAGTGCTATAATTCAGGCTTAACCCTTTATGTACGAAATGGAATCTTCCTCCTTATATATAGCACGAGTGCATTTCAAAATTTAGGGATGTCAGGTTGTTATTTCAAATTTTATTTGGAAAATGGCTGATCTTTTTGCAAACAGTGTAGGCCCTGATCAGATGCCTCGTTCTGTGGAGTCTGATCGGGCCCTGCACTATTTGCCAGGGTACCCGTTTTGGGGTTTCTGGTACTAAATGGGTTAATACTGACCTAGCTCTTCCATGCCTGAAATGCCCGATTTTGCAGACTTATCCCTTAACACTCCTCAACTCTTAAACCATTACCTTTGCAAACAGTGTTGATCCAGATCAGATGGCAGTGACTTTTATACCACTGCTACCCATTTACACCTGGGTGGAGAGGGGCAGTGTCATTACGTGTCTTGCCCAAGGACACCCCTCGATACCGGTGGCCGGATTCGAACGCACAACCTCTCGATCATAAGTCGAACGCGTTAACCACTGCGCTATCGAGACTGACACATTGTGATGCAGATGGCTTCTGAAGAACCCATCTGTTCAGGATCTACACAGTAATGCAGTTCGTGAACTGACTGACTGCATCATATCAAGTAATTTTCTTGGCTGATAGTGAGAATTTGGCGTGATTAAATAAATTGATTCAGCAGGATAAGCCAATTTAAACAGAATTATTGAGGAAAAATCAAAATTTAAAAGCTTGAAATCAAGAAAAAAATCAGTCTTTAAAAGCCTGAAATCCTGCAAATGCCTGAAAAATATGAGGTCGATATATGCACTTATGTACTTTTAGATGCAATAGTAAAGAAACATCGACATTGATGAATGATACCCAGCAGACATACAGTGAGTGGGCGACAACGTATCAGCATCGATGCAATGTCATAACGTTGCATTGACGGTGTGGCAATGTTGTTTAAGCGTCATGTGTCCGATGGTATGTCTTTGGAACAAGATTACAGCAAAACCATTTTAACTGAAAGCCTAACTGGAAGAACATGCATTTTATATGAAATCATGCTAGCTCATCATATCTTTAATCCGTTACGATATTTTGGAATTCTATGAAGAGATATTCTTTTTTACTTGTCTTGATGCTATGAGCATCCTACTATGCAATAGCGACTCACTGTTCACGTTTAACTCACTCAGCTGCTGCAATTTTACTCTATTTTTTTATCTGGAGTTGACCGGAGTTTACCCCCACGTAATTATTCATGAGGAACAGCTGTGTTAAGCTGTTCAATAGAATGTTGTCTATAGGTAAGACTGCCGACATTTAATCATTAGATCTCTCACTGCTGTGGTTCGATCCTCGCTCGAGTCAAATGTGGGCCGCCAAGTTCTGCAACGGAAGGACAGGTGGATTTTCTCTGAGTACTCAGATTTTCCCCGCTTCTTAATCTATTGGCATAGGAAAAAAGAACAAACCCCGGTCGGACGCCGCATAATGTGGGAACTGATATGAGTATATACTGCTTTTCTAGCAGGTTTATCCATCAAAAATAGCATTAGATCGAAAAAAAAAAAGAAAATAAAAGAAATGCATATCAGCAGCAGCACGTACAGTACAACAGTGCCATCTGTAAGTATACTTTTCCTCTTATCTCTTCCATTATAGGCATTTTAAATAGTATTCTTTTTATTCATTACTTGAATAAGTATATATGTAGAATAAGTAACACCTAGAATAAATTTGCAAGCACTGCATGGTGCCCCGCCACTACAATTACTTCAAGCAAGAGCCATATCACAGTGAACAAAAGGATTGGCCTAAAACTGAAGGAGGAGTTGCGCACGCACCTGCATACATACCTGTAGTATTAGGGCTCGAAAAAAGTTAAAAGTGCAAAAATGTGATAAAAATAATTATCCCTAAAAATACAATATGCATATCTTCAGACCATGCTAAAAGCATTTGTAGAGTTTCAAAAGGATTCCCCAAAACTGTTGGAGGAGTTGCGTACACAAGGTAAATACTCCCTATACATTTCTATAGTATTAGGGCTAAAAAAACGTCCAATTTGAAAATGCAAAAATGTGAAAAAAAATAAATTCAGGATTCTGAAAAAAAAAAACAATTTGCATACCTTCAGACCATCTTCAAATCACATATAAAGTTTCAAAAAGATTTGACTAAAACTATAGGAGGAGTTGCACACACAAGGTACATACTCCCTATGTTTCTGTTGTATTAGGGCGCGAAGAACGTCTAAGTTAAAAATGCTAAAAATGTGATAAAAATAATTCAAGGATTCTGAAAAAACAATATGCATATCATCAGATCATCCTAAAAGCACATGTAAAGTTTCAAAAGGATTGGCCAAAAATGCAGGAGTTGCGCACACAAGAATGGTATGGGGCGCTGACAGACGGACAGGGGGACGGACACTCAAAATTTCGGAGGGTATATCATAATACCCTGCCACTTTCTGGTGGCGGGGCATAAAAATTGAGCCAGGGCTCTCAGGTGAGCGATCTAGCGCCATCATGACACTCTTGTTTTTTTGTTTTTGTTGTTGTTGTTTTTTTGTTGTTGTTGTTTTGGGGGATTAGTCCATTGACCACCTGCATGGGTGATTGTTGTTCACCTGCTGATCACACAGCACAACACAAGCTGCAGTGAAGTAAATATCTTTTTATTAATTAAAGGTTAATACAAATAATCAGAGGAAATTAAATTGTTAACACATGTTATGCAGGACATGAAAAGAATCAGATTTTTTTTTACCTAATAAATATAAATTTGTAAAAGTTTATTTTTTTTATTTTTATAAATAAAATTAATACAAATTATAACTCATATTTCTGTATTATGACATCAAAAGAATTCTGCGATAATTATACATCTATACAAAATGTACAAGCATGTTGTGAGTCAAGGGAAAATGAAAAGAAAACAACAAATATACAGGTATTGCTAGGGTCAGTTAAACAGAAAGCATACATTGCACACTGTAATCAGGGTCACTGATGACGCTTTGTTAGCCGAAACTACGTAGTATGACCCATCTTCTTTCTTATGAATGTTTTCATTGCTCTTAAAGGAACTCATTTGTGATTTTTATTTGACTTCTATAAGGCCAAAACCACAGTCTTGTGTAAGGGAGGAAACTCTTTCTGATACCAAACTATCTGAGACTTATTCAGTTATGGAGATTATTAACCATTCTTATCAGATGTTTTTGTGTCACTAAATGGTGACAGTTATGCCCATCCTACCCCTATTAAAATCTTACGAGGTACTGGAGCTTCTCAATCTCTTATTGTAGCAGATACTCTGCCTTTTTCTGAGAAGACTTCTTTGGGCAAAAGTGTCCTTATTCAGGGTGTGGAATGTGGATTTGTTAATGTTCCGCTTCATAACGTTTATTTGTCATCAGAGTTGGTATCCGGTTCAGTGGCTGTTGGTATTAGACCTTCTTTACCTTTTAAAGGTGTTCATTGGTTGCTAGGCAATGACTTAGCTGGAGATAAGGTTGTGGTAAAGTAGAAGTAAAACAAAGATCAGGAATTGATACAATTAACTTACTCCATCCATAAAAGACACCAAAGGGAAAGAAATACAAACATTAAGCGACCAGACCATAATAAACCCACTTTTGACTACTAATCCTTGCATAGACCAACCGCCTGATCACATTGAGCAGGGAATTCCTGATCTTTATCCGTCTTGTGCAGTCACAAGGGCTATGGCACGTAAGGCCAAGCAAACTGATGGGAAACAGGATTTTGATTTCATTGATACCTTTTTGGGTCAGTCTTTTAATGACGAGATAACAAGGTCTCTGTCTTCAAGCCTGCCTGATAAGCAGGCAGATTTTCATGGGAATAAGTCATCTTTAGATCTAGGCCATGACAAAATGTCCGGGTCTCAACTAGCTATAGAACAGCACAAGGATCCTGAAATTTCGCCTTTGTTTGAAAGGGCTTTAGATGAGCAGGAAGTATCTCAGGTCCCAGTCTGTTATTATATCAAAAATGGCATTCTTATGAGAGAATGGCGTCCACCAGACATCTCAGCAGAAGACGAGTGGACTGTCAACCATCAGATAGTAGTTCCACAGATTTACCGTCCTGAAATATTAAACTTGGCACATGAAACTCCCATGTCAGGACATTTAGGTGTAAATAAAACATATCACAAAATTCTTAATCATTTTTACTGGCCCGGGTTAAAATCAGATGTTTTGCATTGTAGGTCCTGTCATACATGCCAAATGATAGGAAAACCCAATCAGACTATACCTAAGGCTCATTTGCAGCCTATAACTGCTTTTGATGAACCTTTCAGTCGAAAAATTATAGACTGCGTGGGTCCATTGCCCAGAACTAAGTCTGGCTGTGAATATCCTTTGACTATTATGTGTGCTTCTACACGTTTTCCTGAAGCCATCCCACTAAGAAATATCAAAACTAAGACAATCGTCAAGGCTTTAGTGAAGTTTTTCACCTTTGTTGGTCTTCCCAAATCTATCCAGTCAGACTAAGGTTCAAATTTCATGTCTGGAATATTTCAACAAGTAATGCATGATCTTGGCATTTTACAGTATAAGTCATCGGCCTATCATCCTGAAAGTCAAGGCGCCCTTAAAAGATTCCACCAAACATTGAAAAACATGATAAGATCATATTGCTTTGACGCAGAGAAGGATTGGGATGAATGCATTCATCTCCTTTTATTTGCTGTTAGAAAATCTGTACAAGAATCTCTTGGCTTCAGTCCATTTGAATTAGTATTTGGCCATACTGTTCGTGGTCCTTTGAAACTTCTCAAAGAGAAATGTCTCTCCAATGATGACACCTCCCTGAATTTACTTCAGTATGTGTCTGATTTCAAAACTAGACTTTCAAAAGCTTTTGGGGCTGCTCAGATCAATCTTCAGTCAGCCCAAAGGAAAATGAAACAGCTATATGAGAAAGGGACAAAGGAAAGGAATTTTAAACCAGGTGATAAGGTACTAGCTCTTTTGCCTATTCCAGGAAAATCGTTGCAGGCCAAGTATAATGGTCCATACACTGTAGACAAAGAGATCAGTGACGTAAATTGCATAATAAACACTCATGGGAGACGCAAGCTAAAGCAGCTATGTCATATTAACATGCTTAAGGAATACATGGATAGGGACAATACATCTTTAACATCAGTCAATCTAGTAAGCTCTGTTCAACTTAATTCATGTGACAATGACTGTGAGGATATTAATTCAATGAAGTCGGATCCCACATCATCAAAACTAGAGTTCTGACATTCTACGGAATCTTGACCAGACACTGTCACATCTAGAGCCAAATCCGTGGCATGAACTGAAACAGCTGATTTTTGAATATGAACACTTATTTCCTGACATTCCAACACGGACAGACAAAATATTTCACGATGTGGATATAAATGGTTCTAAACCTGTAAAACAACACCCATACAGGATGAATCCTGTGAAACAAAAATATCTTAAAGAAGAAGTTCAGTATCTATTAGACATTGACTTTATTGAACCAAGCCAAAGTGAGTGGAGTTCTCCTTGTATTCTTGTACCAAAACCTGATGGGACATATCGTATGTGTAAAGATTTTAGGAAAGTTAATTCCTTAAGTAAAACAGATGGCTTTCCTATTCTAAGAATGGATGACTGCATTGATAACATCGGGAATGCCAAATACATAACGAAATTCGACCTTCTGAAAGGATTTTGGCATATTCCACTTACAGATAGAGCAAAGGAGGTTTTGGCATTCACAACACCAGACGGATTATTTAACTATAAAGTCATGCCATTTGGAACGAAAAACTCTCCGGCAACATTTCAGCGCTTAATAAACATGGTAATTGCGGGACTGGAAGGCTGCAGTGCATATATCGATGATGCTATCATATACAACGACCAGTGGAATCAACATCTTGGGACTATTAGAGCATTCTGGTGCAGATGTTTAAGCACTGCGTCTACCGTTACTTCATTTGTAAACGGTAGACGCTTCTCTGTAGTTAACATGTCTGATTTGACATGACAGTCTACAGATTTAATTTATCTAATTACTTGACGTGCTGCAAACTGTAATATGCAGTACGTCGGTCAAACTAACCGCATGCTTAAAACTAGATTGAACGAGCATTATCGTAGAATGAGTAAGCCTAAGAAAACTGACACTTTCTTGTACCGTCACTTTCGACGTACAGGTCATTTTGTAAATAACATTATTATACAACCAGTGGAAAAACTTTATTACGATGCAAATTCTACATCTAGATTCAAAATAATCAAAAGACATGAAGCTGAACTGAAATGGATTAAATTTTTACAGACCCCTTTTCCACTGGGATTTAATGACAACATTTATCATGAGGGTAATATTTCCTGAATGCCGGACTTTGATATTTTCTCACTCCTGGAATGTCGAAAACGCAGAACTAGATCTCACGGCACCAGGAAAAATGGTAACTTTAAACGTAAATCACATGCGTTTAAACGAAACAATACTAGACTGAAGTGACTGTCAATTATATTATTAAATCATGGACGCCACTCTATGCTTTCATTTTTAAGTTCATTACCCGTTTCTGTTTTACGTCTTCTGGACACCGAGGCGAATAAATTCTACGATAGTTCTCATCAGTTATATGATGCGGCTCTCTTAACTAGAGGCTATACTCAGCATACTCTCCGTCCTTACATTGATTCTGAAATTAATCATAAACGTCATTTCTTCAAAATATCCTTCATTAATAAGGGTATGGATTTTATAGATTTGCCCAGTATCCTCCGTGAGAGATTGGTGCTTTCTTTTATTCCTGCTTATTTTCAAAATACTGAAACACCTATAATTTGCTATAAATATAACAAACCTGTTAGATCTATCATTTTTAATTTCAATAAACTTGTTTCAGATCTTGATATTGATACTAATACTCCTGATTCATGTGATTGTAAAAACTCAAAGTATTGCTATCCTGCTGCTGGTCATGTAATTACTGGCAATTTGAAAATTATTTCTGATTCTAGGATAAGGAATATAATTTCTAAAGGACCGAAATATCGGTTTCCTTCTAAAATTGATTTCAGTAAATGTAGAGATGAAATCGCTGCTTCCTTGAATGAATTCGGTAATCGATGGTGTAAGCGAGAGTATGTTGAGTGTAAAGCCCTAAATGACTGGAAACTTAGCATTTTAAGACTAGTGAATAAACGCATTTCTTTCTATTCTCAAAATACTAACTTATTACCTCCTAAGCCCAAGACGTCTTTACGTCATCTTAAACTAGGTATTCAAGAATTTCATAAGAAATTTGTTTTGGCCCCTGCAGACAAGGCCGCTAACAACGTCGTCGTTGTGTGACGGCTCCACTATGTTAACACGCTTAAGCAGGAGCTTGGTGGTACTAAGGCCTATGAACTTCAGCCTTTGGCTGAAGAGAGAGCTATAGTAGATAAACATGTTTGTCTTTCAGCCACCAAGTTTGCTGTGTGTGTTAACGAAGGCCAAGACAAGCTTCCTACGCTATACTGGTTACCAGAACTTCATAAAAAACCTTACAAAGCACGGTTTATTGCAAATTCTAGTTCTTGCACTACCACTGAACTTTCTAAATTATTAACTTCCTGTCTTACTGCTATTAAAACGCATGTAATTAAATACTGTGATAAAGTCTTTGAAAGATCAGGAAGAAATCTGTTTTGGTTCTATAAAAATTCGAATGAGGTTTTAAATTGAAATCTAGACAGTTTCGTGCTTCTAGTCTGTCTACCTACGATTTTTCCACTCTTTACACTGCACTTCCTCATAATCTTATAAAAGAAAAGCTTAATGATTTAATTGAATGGGCTTTTCACAGAGAAGATTCTCTCTATCTTGCATGTAATGTCAGAAATGCATTTTTCACTTCTAAAGAGCATAAGAATTATACACTTTGGTCATGTCAGAAAGTGTGTGATGCCCTCACCTTTCTACTTGACAATATTTATATTAGATTCGGTACTAAGTTATTTAGACAAATTGTGGGTATTCCGAAGGGTACTAATTGCGCACCTCTTGTGGCTGATCTGTTCTTGTATTGTTATGAAAGAGACTTCATTTTGTCGCTTTCCGTTGATAACCAATCTGAAATTATTGAAGCTTTTAGCTCTACTTCTAGATATTTAGATGATTTATTAAATATTGATAATACCTATTTTGATGGTTTGATCAGTCAGATTTACCCCCTAGAACTTCAGTTAAATAAAGCAAATTCTTCTGATACCGATGCCCCGTTTTTGGATTTACATCTATCTATTGTAGATGGATTTGTTTCGTGCAAAATTTATGATAAACGCGATGACTTTGATTTTGAGATTGTAAATTTTCCTTTTTTGGATGGTGATGTTCCTCGTGCGCCATCCTATGGCGTTTATATTTCGCAATTAATTCGATTTGCTAGAGTGTGTAGTCATGTAACTGACTTCAACACTCGTAATAAATTATTAACGGCTAAACTCCTTAATCAGGGTTATCGGTACCATAAACTACGCAAAGCCTTTTCAAAATTTTATAGACGCCATTCTGATTTAATTTCAAAATTCAATATTGGACTTAAATCTCTTCTGCAACAAGGTCTATCGGAACCCGAATTTTATGGTGACTTAGTATATAAATTCAGAAAAATATATAACCGCAATGACTTCAGCACCCAATTTCGTAAAATCATTCTTCGATATAAAAAGATTGGGTACCACATGGATGTTATACGACAGACTGCATGCATGGTAGTTAACCCAATCACGGTTGGCAACTTTGCTTCCCTTTTTAATTGCACGCCGGTGGGTCAGGCCTAAGATTCTATGACGGCTCCAACGTAAAGGCTTATTGAAAATTAAAGAGATAATGTTGGTTGGTGCCTGATGCTCTGTCTCTGGTCGGGCTCATCGGAGTCTAACTGTTGGTTTTCTTTTGCTCCAGCATTTCAGTGGTTTCTTGCTGTCGAGTCCTCACCGTTGTCTCACCTCTGTGGTTCTTTGATTTTTGTGTTCACGGAGATGTTGCACTGATGAGTTAGGAGGCCTTCATGCGGACTGAACAAATTATTTGTCTAAATCGCGACGGAAGTAAGGGCGAGGATTGTGGCCACGTAAAATCGATTTAAGCCCCCCCCCCCCCAGTGGAAATCTTCCACTGACCGTTCCAAGGCGGCTCTTCCGTGGCGATTTATTTATGTTGTTGTTTGTTACTTACTGTGTGTATCACTTGTGTCTTTTAATTTTGGATGGCCATATGGCCATTTTGTGGGAAAGTAACTGTCCATATGGCCTTCCTTTGTTTAGGTTTCCATTATGGTCTGGTCGTTTAATGTTTGTATTTCTTTCCCTTTGGTGTCTTTTATGGATGGAGTATGTTAATTGTATCAATTCCTGATCTTTGTTTTACTTCTACTTTGATAGACTGAGTAATGCCAAATTGACAATCAATCTTGCTAAAAGTGAATTCTGCCATGCAAGTTTGACATTTCTAGGTCATGTTGTAGGTCAAGGTCATGTGAAACCCATTGATGCTAAAGTTGAGGCTCTCTCAAATTTTCCCGCACCCACGTACAAAAGACAGCTGATGCGTTTTCTTGGTATGGCTGTTTATTACAGAAAGTTCTGTAATAATTTCTCTGTCATTGCTGAGCCTTTGACAAATTTGCTCAGCAAAAGAACAAAATTCTATTGGAATGCAATATGCCAAAATGCTTTTGATAAACTTGAAGCCATACTCAAGAGTGAACCAGTTCTCTTAGCACCAAACTTTGAAAAGAAGTTTAAGCTAGCTGTAGATGCTAGTCACGTAGGTGCAGGTAGTGTTTTGTCGCAGGAAGATGAAATGGTGTTGATCATCAAGTTTGCTAGTTTTCCAAAAAGTTTAATAAGCATCAGAGAAATTACTCTACAATAGAGAAAGAGTTCTTGTCTCTGATTCTTGCTCTGCAACATTTCGAGGTTTATCTTACCCCTACTACTGCACCGATTGTTGTTTTCAGTGATCACAATCCACTGACTTTCATACATAAAATGAAAAACAAAAATCAGCGGTTGCTCAGGTGGAGTCTTATGCTTCAAGAGTATAATTTAGACATAAGACATATCAGAAGGAGAGATAACATTATCCCTGATGCCCTTTCAAGAGCTTGAGCAGTTTCAGGAGTTGTGTTTTTCTTTCCTTCTAAAGTGGATTGTAGATACATGTAATTTTATATTCTATGCTCAATATTTTATTATTCTTAAAGCAAGAGGGGGACTGTTGTGCATAAGAATTTATTTTTCTGATTCCCAATTTCACCCCACTGTTGGCCTAATAGTGCTATAAATATCTTGTTAATCTTCATGTAGAAGATTCTCGAAAACTGAGTCACAGATTAATTTCATTTTTGTAAACAAGATGTTTACAAGGAAAAGGACTTCAGAACCTTCCAGAAAGTTCAGGTTTGCATTTTTTTTAGAAAATTACATCAGCTTATTCCACAGCCCTGTGGAACATTCTAGAGAAATCTTAAGGTCTATAAAAGAGCTTGATTTTTCTCATTGAGTCAGACTTTGGAGTTTGAAGTTTGGGCTTTTAAGAAAAGTTATTTCTAAATTCTGTGTTGGATTGTTAAAGGATATTACTTTTCATTTTGGACTGTGAATTCTGTGGGATCAAGGAAAATAGATTTATTCAGGATATTTCATTCAGAGCTAAGTACATTTAATTTTCTTACTTCTACAGGTTAAAGATAACTTGTAAATATTTTTTTTTTTAATTTTTCCAAAAGGCTTGTTTGCTTTTTCATTCTGCTACGCCTGGCTCGTAACAACCAGTACACAGCTGCTCTGCTGCAAAGCTTTTTACTCGAGCACCATTTTGGGTATCTGTTTACTTCTAAAATTTGAGCTGATTTCTGGAGTTATTCCTTTGACTGAACAGAAAATCTTGCAATTAACAATACGTTTCAGGACATGTTACCAGCTAAATAACTATTTTCGGATTCTGACAGACCACTTTAACAACAAATTGACCTTCACAATTATTCCATTAAAGCTTCATAGCTTTGTTTGTTTTGTTTGTTTGACTTGAGGTTTAGAAGCCTCCGTGGTGTAGTGGTTACGCTACTCGCCTTGTAAACCAGGGATCGCAGGATCGATCCCGGGCTTCACCAGACTTTCGGATGAGTCTTTAAACCGAGGTCCCGTCTCCGTATGACCATAGCTGTTGGTGGGACGTAAAACTCAAACTCACTCACTCACTCCCTTGACTTGAGGTTTAAAGTCCAAGTCAAGACTGTAAAGGTCATTTTGGAGACGTTGCTTCCAATTTTGTGGGACATCTCAAGCCCTGTCGCCCAATGAAGCTAATAGGGTTTATAAGCATTCGTGTGCGGGTCGGATTTAGCTCTGCGTAGAATCATCCTGCAGCCCATATATTCCTTCAAGCCCCAATGGGCGGGGACCGAAATTTCCATAGCAATAAACTACATAGCCACACTGCACACATATTAGTCATTTGACATTGTGCATTCTTTCATATCTCCTGAGAACCCCAAAACTGGTAACTGACAAGATCCACCGTCTAAAGAAACCGTTTCCATTAGACACACGTCGCTAGGGCAACGTCAACTCAACGTCGGTGCATCGTCACGAGGTTGATGTGACGTTGCATAAACGTCATGACGTTGCAACGACGTTGATGTGACGTCACAATTACGTCATGTGCCTGCTGGGTTAGAGTATAAGGTAGGGTCCCACTCGTACCACTTTTCCTGTGCAGGCTACGACCCTTCAGGTATGCGGTCAGTTTCAACTCTGCTCAGAATGACTATGCTTAGGTATGTCCATGGTTAAGAGATAACAAAGAGATATCTTTACGGTTTAAAATGACATTTTTGATATACTTTCTCCAGCAGATCAAAGGCAGTCCCTAATATGGTGATTAGTAGCTCTTGTTGAATCCCTTACTGAGGCAAGTAAGGGGGGAAATCAATAAGGTACACTCTAGTCAACAGTTAGTAAACTATTGATTTTTCCCCAAGAGGCCCCTTACCTGTTGAAGACAGAGTACTTCTCTTCAGCGAGCACTGAGAGCTATATAATATTAAGTAATACAATGATGGACCTCAATAAACCAGAATAAATGCCTTTAAGAGATAACATAGAGCTATCTTTACGGTTTAAAATGACATTTTTGAAAAAAATTCTTTACTTCAAACATAAAATATGCCTCAGAACTGCCTCACTGACGCAGTTTTTTGTGTTTCAATGAGGCGGTTCTAAGGGGTACCCACATTCTATCAATAAGGCGGTTATACGCACATTTTATGTTTCTAAGCAGAAACAAGGAAACTATTTAGTATGTATTTACTCCTCCTGCAGGCATACAACGTTGGCTAAACGTTAAATCAAAGTTAAAACAACGTTTCTCACAGCCTCTGTTTCTGAGCAGAAGGAAAGTTCGTGAACAAGTCCGTGAAATAAAGACCCCCATAACCCCTATATAGAAAACTGGGGTTTACAGGGGTAAACATTATTTTCCTTATTTCTTCTCCAAGACATGTTGTGGGTACTCGTTAGAACCGCCTCAATGAGGTGGTTCTAACGAGCACCCAAAACCTATGTTTGGAGTATAAATAAGAAAAGATATCAGAAGTTTTCATCAGAAAAAATTGCCCTTTTGAGGTTTGAAAAATATACTATATCACACGGATGTGTTATCATAATGCAGTGGTCTTAATATATAAGAAACCCATGTAATGATAAACCCATGTAATTATATTTTCCAAGAAATACATGGAATACATGTACTTCTTTTCTGGTATATCAGTGTTTTCACTCTTGTGCCTCTAATAGATTGCTAGATTGTAAGATTAATGATCATCACCATCTGACATCATCATCATCATCATTTTTTGTTGTTGTTGTTGGAAAACTTCTGACGTAAGGGTTAAGGTTATTTCTTGTTTCTGCTTTGCTTCGGGATTGTTGGTGATGATGAGTGCTACCTTGCTGAGTTTTCGGCCCCCGCCCATAGGGGCTTGAAGAAATATATGGGCTGCATGATGCTTCCATGCAGAGCTGAATCCAGCCCGCACACTAGTACTGGTAAACCGCTAAGCCTGTCCAGGCACCGCTGTGCGAAGCGTGCTGATAAACCCTATTGGTTTCATTGGGCGGCAGTGCTTGAGATGTCATTTCATCTAAATGTCGGGTAAAAATCCCACAAAATTGGAAGCAACGTCTCCTAAATGACATTTAAAGTGTTGACGGGGACGTTAAACCTCAAATTAAACAAAACTGCTTCGCTGATGTGGTTCTGATGTTACTTTAGAGAGAGAGAGAGAGAGAGAGAGAGAGAGAGAGAGAGAGAGAGAGAGAGAGAGAGAGAGAGAGAAAGAGAGAGAGAGAGATGGAAGCTTGAAGATGACTGTTCATCTCATTAATAACTTCACACTTACCAGACTTTGCAAATTAATTGAATATACAATTGGCCCTCATTGTCGCAAACCACTAACACTTCATAAGTCTGCTGAAGGCAATTGAAATTCGTGAATAAATGTGTTGGTTTTACATATTTGTGTATGTGAGTGCTTAGGATTTCAACTTTAACTGATATTTCAACTTTATTAGTCAATTGCAGTTTCAGATAATGAGGCACCTTTGATGAAAAATGTATTGCATGAATTAATTCAGTGATAATTATTTGTTTATGATAAATGTCAATCTCAGAAAAAAACATTTCTGATTTTCAACTATAGTATACTGTCATACATAATTTAGAAATTTAAACAAAATTTCTTGGCACTTATTCTGTTTCTTCACTTGCATATTCATACAATGATAAAATTTGCTTGTTGGAATATAAATGGGTTTAAGCTGGAAAAGTTGGTGGACGAGCACTTTTTTTAAAAAAAATGATATTTTTGGTATTACTGAATCCTGGACAAGCCAGGAGTCAACTATAGTTCTCCCAGGCTACAGATATGTTGCAGCGCATGGAACTAAGGGTAAACGTAAAAAGGGTAGGCGAGCCGGAGGAATTATAGCATATGTTAGAGAACATTTCTTCAGCCAAACTGCAGTGCAGCAAATTAAAATGTCCAACAATTTCATTTGGCTTATATTAAATCAGAAAGCCTTCAATCTTAAGAAGGACCTCTATTTATGTACTGTTTACATACCACCAAGGTTAAATGCTAACTGCCCCAAGAATGATGAGCTTTTCGATCAATTCAAGGGTCACATAAATGAATTTTCAACTCTTGGAAACATAATGTTAATGGGGGACTTTAATGCTAGGACTGGAGTAATGAATGATTTTATTGAAGTGGATAACATCTGTCAAACTGATGAAGAAATACTTCCTGCTGACTATTTTGAAGACTTAGAACCCCCTGTCCGTAATAATGTTGACAAGACTGTCAACGAACAAGGCCAGAATTTAATGGATTTGTGTATCGAAGCCAGATTAAGAATTCTAAATGGGAGAGTTACAGGTGACTCGCTTGGTTACAATACATACTTTGGTCCACGTGGATGCAGTACAATTGATTACATAATTGTTTCTAATGACATATTTCATTCTTTTTGCTTCATAAATTTATTGCCACCAACAAAACTGTCTGAACATTGTGTATTGTGGTGTGGTATGAGTGTAGATAGACAATGTATTAATTATGACGAAAATGTAGATAAAGGTTGTCATGATTTACCAAACAAATTTATAATAGACGAGGAAACATAACAGAAGTATGTTGCATCACTTGTTGATGAAGAATCATCAAAATTGTTGCATTCTTTCTTAGAAAACATAGACGAAACTGATATGAATATAGATGAACTACTCAGTTTTCTAGCATCTATCAGTTAGCTGCCTCTAAGTCGTGTATGATTAGGAAACTGTACCGAGGTAAAAAGAAACGGAAATTTAAGAAAAAAATGGTATGATGGTAGTTGCTACAACATGAAAAGGGAGTTGAGAAAAATGGGTAAAAGGTTACAAGTAGACTCGAATAACATTGCATTGAGAAGCACATTTCATAAACTTAAAAAAGAATATAATACAACTCTGAAGCAAACTAAAAATAATTTCTTAAAGCAAATGGCTTCTCAGCTTAACACATTGCATGAAAATGATCCTAAACTTTTCTGGAAATCCATAGATAGCTTAAGTGAAAAGGGCGAGAATGCAACTAATCCAATTAAGATTTCACAGTGGTTTGATTAATTAACAGAATTGTATTCTGAACATAACGAAGACCTGAATTTTAATACCTTTGAAGAAACATCAGAGAGTCCTTTGGATTACCCATTTACATGTAAGGAAGAAAGACTAGGTATATTCAAGTTAAAAAATAATAAACAACCTGGATCAGATACTAAACGAATTTATCAAGTATGGCAGTGACATACTTCTGTTTCCACTTGTTAAACTTTTTAACAAGGTCTTAACGTCTGGAACCTTTCCAGATGCATGGAAGATTTCCTTGATTTCATTCTTACCTAGGAATAACAATATTGATGATTGTAATAACTATAGATGCCTTAGTCTTACTAGTTGTTCAGGTAAACTTTTTACCTCATTGCTCCAATCTAGACTTAATTATCATATGGAAACTAATGACCTATATAACACATTTCAAGCAGGTTTTCGACCTGGGTATAGAACAACAGATCATATCTATACAATAAAAAAGTATTTTAAATAAATATTTATTCAAAAATAAGCAAAGGGTTTATGCTTGCTTTGTTGATTTTTCAAAAGCCTTTGATACTGTTTGGCGCTCCGGTTTATTTAAAAAGCTTTGAGAACTTCGAATCGGTGGAAACTTTTATAAAGTGGTTAAACATATGTATACATATTCGAAATTTGCAGTTAAAAAAGATAGTTTAATTTCAAAAATAGGGGAAAATAATAAAGGAGTTAGACAAGGTGATGGACTTAGCCCACTGTTATTTAATATTTACATTAATGACATTTCTGAAACGTTTGATACTGAAACTTCTGACCCAGTTCAACTTAATTCCACAAAGCTAAATTGTCTCATCTATGCTAACGACTTGTTACTCCTCTCTGAAATTGAAAAGGGTTTACAGTCCTGTCTTAATTCATTGCAGTTGTATTGCGATAGTTGGAAGCTTAAAATTAATATTGATAAAACCAAAGTAATGGTATTTACTTCTGGTAAACTTGACACTAAATCATTTACATTTACAATCAATGATAAAAAATAGAAGTAGTCCACAAGTATAGATACCTGGGAGTACTTTTGAATTATAATGCAAATTTTAAGCATGCAGCAGAACATATGTATCAAAAGAGTTTAAAAGGTATTTTCTCCCTTAAATTAAAAATATTAGATTTGGATGTCATGAATAATCAGTTAAAACTTAAACTATTTGACACACTAATGAGGCCTATTTTAACTTATGGTTCTGAAATTTGGGTGGCAGATTTCAAAACTAAAGAAAATCTGCTAGATAATTTACTCTTTGACATATCACAAGATTCTTAATCATTTTTACTGGCCCGGGTTAAAATCAGATGTTTTGCATTGTAGGTCCTGTCATAAATGCCAAATGATAGGAAAACCCAATCAGACTATACCTTAGGCTCATTTAAAGTAGAAGTAAAACAAAGATCAGGAATTGATACAATTAACTTACTCCATCCATAAAAGACACCAAAGGGAAAGAAATACAAACATTAAGCGACCAGACCATAATGGAAACCTAAACAAAGGAAGGCCATATGGACAGTTACTTTCCCACAAAATGGCCATATGGCCATCCAAAATTAAATGACACAAGTGATACACACAGTAAGTAACAAACAGCAACATAAATAAATCGCCACAGAAGAGCCGCCTTGGAACGGTCAGTGGAAGATTTCCACTGGGGGGCTTAAATCGATTTTACGTAACCACAATCCTCGCCCTTACTTCCGTCGCGATTTAGGCAAATAATTTGTTCAGTCCGCATGAAGGCCTCCTAACTCATCAGTGCAACATCTCCGTGAACACAGAAATCAAAGAACCACAGACAACGGTGAGGACTCAGCAAGAAACCACTGAAATGCTGGAGCAAAAGAAAACCAACAGTTAGACTCCGATGAGCCCGACCAGAGACAGAGCATCAGGCCTATACCTGCTTTTGATGAACCTTTCAGTCGAAAAATTATAGACTGCGTGGGTCCCTTGCCCAGAACTAAGTCTGGCTGTGAATATCTTTTGACTGTTATATGTGCTTCCACACGTTTTCCTGAAGCCATCCCACTAAGAAATATAAAAACTAAGACAATCTTCAAGGCTTTAGTGAAGTTTTTCACCTTTGTTGGTCTTCCCAAATCTATTCAGTCAGACCAAGGTTCAAATTTCATGTCTGAATAATTATGTAATGCATGAACTTGGCATTGTACAGTATAAGTCATCGGCCTATCATCCTGAAAGTCAAGGCGCCCTTGAAAGATTCCACCAAACATTGAAAAACATGATAAGATCATATTGCTTTGACGCAGAGAAGGGTTGGGATGAAGGCATGCATCTCCTTTTATTTGCTGTTAGAGAATCTGTGCAAGAATCTCTTGGCTTCAGTCCATTTGAATTAGTATTTGGCCATACTGTTCGTGGTCCTTTGAAACTTCTCAAAGAGAAATGTCTCTCCAATGATGACACCTCCCTGACTTTACTTCAGTATGTGTCTGATTTCAAAACTAGACTTTGCTCTGGTCGGGCTCATCGGAGTCTAACTGGTTGTTTTCTTTTGCTCCAGCATTTCAGTGGTTTCTTGCTGTCGAGTCCTCACCGTTGTCTCACCTCTGTGGTTCTTTGATTTTTGTGTTCACGGAGATGTTGCACTGATGAGTTAGGAGGCCTTCATGCGGACTGAACAAATTATTTGTCTAAATCGCGACGGAAGTAAGGGCGAGGATTGTGGCCACGTAAAATCGATTTAAGCCCCCCAGTGGAAATCTTCCACTGACCGTTCCAAGGCGGCTCTTTTGTGGCGATTTATTTATGTTGTTGTTTGTTACTTACTGTGTGTATCACTTGTGTCTTTTAATTTTGGATGGCCATATGGCCATTTTGTGGGAAAGTAACTGTCCCTATGGCCTTCCTTTGTTTAGGTTTCCATTATGGTCTGGTCGCTTAATGTTTGTATTTCTTTCCCTTTGGTGTCTTTTATGGGTGGAGTAAGTTAATTGTATCAATTCCTGATCTTTGTTTTACTTCTACTTTCAAAAGCTTTTGGGGCTGCTCGGACCAATCTTCAGTCAACCCAAAGGAAAATGAAACAGCTATATGACATTGGGACAAAAGAAAAGAATTTTAAACCAGGTGATAAGGTACTAGCTCTTTTGCCTATTCCAGGAAAATCGTTGCAGACCAGGTATAATGGTCCATACACTGTAGACAAAGAGATCAGTGACGTAAATTGCATTATAAACACTCCTGGGAGGCATAAGCTAAAGCAGCTATGTCATATTAACATGCTTAAGGAATACATAGACAGGGACAATACATCTTTAACATCAGTCAATCTAGTAAGCCCTGTTCAACTTAATTCATGTGACAATGACTGTGAGGATATTAATTCAATGAAGTCGGATCCCACATCATCAAAACTTCAGAATTCTGACAATCTACGGAATCTTGACCAGACACTGTCACATCTAGAGCCAAATCCGCGGCATGAACTGAAACAGCTGATTTTTGAATATGAACACTTATTTCCTGACATTCCAACACGGACAGACAAAATATTTCACGATGTGGACATAAATGGTTCTAAACCTGTAAAACAACACCCATACAGGATGAATCCTGTGAAACAAAAATATCTTAAAGAAGAAGTTCAGCATCTATTAGACAATGACTTTATTGAACCAAGCCAAAGTGAGTGGAGTTCTCCTTGTATTCTTGTACCAAAACCTGATGGGACATATCGTATGTGTAAAGATTTTAGGAAAGTTAATTCCTTAAGTAAAACAGATGGCTTTCCTATTCTAAGAATGGATGACTGCATTGATAACATCGGGAATGCCAAATACATAACGAAATTCGACCGTCTGAAAGGATTTTGGCAAATTCCACTTACAGATAGAGCAAAGGAGGTTTTGGCATTCACAACACCAGACGGATTATTTAACTATAAAGTCATGCCATTTGGAACGAAAAACTCTCCGGCAACATTTCAGCGCTTAATAAACATGGTAATTGCGGGGCTGGAAGGCTGCAGTACTTATATCGATGATGCTATCATATACAACGACCAGTGGAATCAACATCTTGGGACTATTAGAGCATTCTTTGATAGACTGAGTAATGCCAAATTGACAATCAATCTTGCTAAAAATGAATTCTGCCATGCAAGTTTGACATTTCTAGGTCATGTTGTAGGTCAAGGTCATGCGAAACCCATTGATGCTAAAGTTGAGGTTCTCTCAAATTTTCCCATACCCACGTGTAAAAGACAGCTGTTGCGATTTCTTGGTATAGCTGTTTATTACAGAAAGTTCTGTAATAATTTCTCTGTCATTGCTGAGCCTTTGACAAATTTGCTCAGCAAAAGAACAAAATTCCATTGGAATGCAATATGCCAAAATGCTTTTGTTAAACTTAAAGCCATACTCAAGAGTGAACCAGTTCTCTTAGCACCAAACTTTGAAAAGAAGTTTAAGCTAGCTGTAGATGCTTGTGACGTAGGTGCAGACAGTGTTTTGTTGCAGGAAGATGAAAATGGTGTGGATCATCAAGTTTGCTACTTTTCCAAAAAGTTTAATAAGCATCAGAGAAATTACTCTACCATAGAGAAAGAGTGCTTGTCTCTGATTCTTGCTCTGCAACATTTCGAATTTATCTTACCCCTACTACTGCACCGATTGTTGTTTTCAGTGATCACAATCCACTGACTTTCATATATAAAATGAAAAACAAGAATCAGCGGTTGCTAAGGTGGAGTCCTATGCTACAGGAATATAATTTAGACATAAGACATATCAGAGGGAGAGATAGCATTATCCATGATCCCCTTTCAAGAGCTTGAGCGGTGTTAGGAGTTGTGTTTTTCTTTCCTACTGAAGTGGATTGTAGAAACATGTTATTTTAATATTCTATGCTCAATATTTTATTATTCTTAAAGCAAAAGAAAGCTTTATTACATAAATCTTTCTATTCCTCGAAGAGGGGGAGTGTTGTGCATAAGAATTTATTTTTCTGATTCCCACTTTCACCCAACTGTTGGCCTAATAGTGCTATAAATATCTTGTTAATCTTCATGTAGAAGATTCTCGAAAACTGAGTCACAGATTAATTTCATTTTTGTAAACAACATGTTTACAAGGAAAAGTACTTCAGAACCTTCCAGAAAGTTCAGGTTTGCATTATTTTTAGAAAATTACATCAGCTTATTCCTCAGCCCTGTGGAACATTCTAGAGAAATCTTAGGGTCTATAAAAGAGCTTGATTTTTCTCATTGAGTCAGACTTTGGAGTTTGAAGTTTGGGCTTTTAATAAAAGTTATTTCTAAATTCTGTGTTGGATTGTTAAAGGATATTACTTTTCATTTTGGACTGTGAATTCTGTGGGATCAAGGAAAATAGATTTATTCAGGATATTTCATTCAGAGCTTAGTACATTTAATTTTCTTACTTCTACAGGTTAAAGTAAACTTGTAAATAAATTTTGTTAAATTTTTCCAAAAGGCTTGTTTGCTTTTTCATTCTGCTACGCCTGGCTCGTAACAACCAGTACACAGCTGCTCTGCTGCAAAGCTTTTTACTAGAGCACCATTTTGAGTATTTGTTTACTTCTAAAATTTGAGCTGACTTCTGGAGTTATTCCTTTGACTGAACAGAAAATCTTGCAATTAACAATACGTTTCAGGACATGTTACCAGCTAAATAACTATTTTCGGATTCTGACAGACCACTTTAACAACAATTGACCTTCACAATTATTCCATTAAATTTTCATAGCTTTGTTTGTATTGTTTGTTTGACTTGAGGTTTAACGTCCAAGTCAAGACTGTAAAGGTCATTTTGGAGACGTTGCTTCCAATTTTGTGGGACTTTTACGTGACGTTGAGATGAATCGACATCTCAAGCCCTGTCACCCAATGAAGCTTATAGGGTTTATAAGCATGGACGGTCCGACTCGCACCGCTTAGCCTGAGCAGGCTTAGATTCTCTAAGCGGTTTACCAGTATTCGTGTGCGGGTCGGATTTAGCTCTGCGTAGAAGCATCCTGCAGCCCATATATTCCTTCAAGCCCCGATGGGCGGGGACCGAAATTTCCATAGCAATAAACTACATAGCCACACTGCACACATATTAGTCATTTGACATTGTGCATTCTTTCATATCTCCTGAGAACCCCAAAACTGGTAACTGACAAGATCCACCGTCTAAAGAAACCGTTTCCACTTGACACACGTCGCTAGGGCAACGTCAAATCAACGTCGGTGCAACGTCACGAGGTTGATGTGACGTTACATAAACGTCATGACGTTGCAACGACGTTGATATGACGTCACAATTACGTCATGTGCCTGCTGGCTTAGAGTATAAGGTAGGGTCCCACTCGTACCACTTTTCCTGTGCAGGCTACGACCCTTCAGGTATGCGGTCAGTTTCAGCTCTGCACAGAATGACTATGCTTAGGTATGTCCATGGTTAAGAGATAACAAAGAGATATCTTTACGGTTTAAAATGACATTTTTTTTATATACTCTCTCTAGCAGATCAAAGGCAGTCCCTAATATGGTGATTAGTAGCTTTTGTTGAATCCCTTACTGGGGCAAGTAAGGGGGAAATCAATAAGGTACACTCTAGTCAACAGTTAGTAAATTATTGATTTTTCCCCAAGAGGCCCCTTACCTGTTGAAGACAGAGGACTTCTCTTCAGCCAGCACTGAGAGCTATATAATATTAAGTAATACAATGATGGACCTCAATAAACCAGAATAAATGCCTTTAAGAGATAACATAGAGCTATCTTTACGGTTTAAAATGACATTTTTTAAATTTTTTTTTTACTTCAAACATATAATATGCCTCAGAACTGCCTCACTGACGCAGTTTTTTCGTGTTTCAATGAGGCGGTTCTAAGGGGTACCCACATTCTATCAATAAGGCGGTTATACGCACATTTTATGTTTCTAAGCAGAAATAAGGAAACTATTTACTATGTATTTACTCTTCCTGCAGGCATACAACGTTGGCTAAAAGTTAAATCAACGTTAAAACAACGTTTCTCATAGCCTCTGTTTCTGAGCAGAAGGAAAGTTCGTGAACAAGTCCGTGAAATAAAGACCCCCATAACCCCTATATAGAAAACTGGGGTTTACAGGGGTAAACATTATTTTCCTTATTTCTTCTCCAAGACATAGGTTGTGGGTACTCGTTAGAACCGCCTCAATGAGGCGGTTCTAATGAGCACCCAAAACCTATGTGTGGAGTATAAATAAGAAAAGATATCAGAAGTTTTCATCAGAAAAATTGCCGTTTTGAGGTTTGAAAAATATACTTTATCACACGGATGTGTTATCATAATGCAGTGGTCTTAATATATAAGAAACCCATGTAATGATGTTTTTCCCAGAAATACAGGGAATACATGTACTTCTTTTCTGGTATATCAGTGTTTTCACTCTTGTGCCTCTAATAGATTGCTAGATTGTAAGATTAATGATCATCATCATCTGACATCATCATCATCATCATCATTATCATTTTTTTTCTTGTTGTTGTTGAAAAACATCTGAGGTAAGGGTTAAGGTTACTTCTTGTTTCTGCTTTGCTTCGGGATTGTTGGTGCCGGTGAGTGCTACCTTGCTGAGTTTTCGGCCCCCGCCCGTTGGGGCTTGAAGAAATATATGGGCTGCATGATGCTTCCATGCAGAGCTGAATCCAGCCCGCACACTAGTACTGGTAAACCGCTAAGCCTGTCCAGGAACCGCTGTGCGAAGCGTGCTAATAAACCCTATTGGTTTCACTGGGCGGCAGTGCTTGAGATGTCATTTCATCTAAATGTCGGGTAAAAATCCCACAAAATGCGAAGCAACGTCTCCTAAATGACCTTGACGGGGACGTTAAACCTCAAATCAAACGAAACTGATTCGCTGAGGTGGTTCTGATTATACTTTAGAGAGAGAGAGAGAGAGAGAGAGAGAGAGAGAGAGAGAGAGAGAGAGAGAGAGAGAGAGATGAGAGAGAGAGAATGAGAGAGAGAGAGAGATGGAAGCTTGAAGATGACTGTTCATCTCTTAAATTATGAATTATATTATAAATTTGTTTGGTAAATCATGACAACCTTTATCTACATTAGCTCTGAATGAATATCCTGAATAAATCTATTTTCCTTGATCCCACAGAATTCACAGTCAAAAATTAAAAGTAATATCCTTTAACAATCCAACACAGAATTTAGAAATAACTTTTCTTAAAAGCCCAAACTTCAAACTCCAAAGTCTGACTCAACGAGAAAAATCAAGCTCTTTTATAGATCCTAAGATTTCTCTAGAATGTTCCACAGGGTGAGGAATAAGCTGATGTAATTTTCTAAAAATAATGCAAACCTGAACTTTCTGGAAGGTTCTGAAGTACTTTTCCTTGTAAACATGTTGTTTACAAAAATGAAATTAATCTGTGACTCAGTTTTCGAGAATCTTCTACATGAAGATTAACAAGATATTTATAGCACTATTAGGCCAACAGTTTGGTGAAAGTGGGAATCAGAAAAATAAATTCTTATGCACAACACTCCCCCTCTTCGAGGAATAGAAAGATTTATGTAATAAAGCTTTCTTTTGCTTTAAGAATAATAAAATATTGAGCATAGAATATTAAAATAACATGTTTCTACAATCCACTTCAGTAGGAAAGAAAAATACAAGTCCTAACACTGCTCAAGCTCTTGAAAGGGGATCAGGGATAATGTTATCTCTCCCTCTGATATGTCTTATGTCTAAATTTTATTCTTGTAGCATAAGACTCCACCTTAGCGACCGCTGATTCTTGTTTTTCATTTTATATATGAAAGTCAGTGGATTGTGATCACTGAAAACAACAATCGGTGCAGTAGTAGGGGTAAGATAAATTCGAAATGTTGCAGAGCAAGAATCAGAGACAAGCACTCTTTCTCTATGGTAGAGTAATTTCTCTGATGCTTATTAAACTTTTTGGAAAAGTAGCAAACTTGATGATCCACACCATTTTCATCTTCCTGCAACAAAACACTGCCTGCACCTACGTCACTAGCATCTACAGCTAGCTTAAACTTCTTTTCAAAGTTTGGTGCTAAGAGAACTGGTTCACTATTGAGTATGGCTTTAAGTTTAACAAAAGCATTTTGGCATATTGCATTCCAATGGAATTTTGTTCTTTTGCTGAGCAAATTTGTCAAAGGCTCAGCAATGACAGAGAAATTATTACAGAACTTTCTGTAATAAACAGCCATACCAAGAAATCGCAACAGCTGTCTTTTACACGTGGGTATGGGAAAATTTGAGAGAGCCTCATCTTTAGCATCAATGGGTTTCACATGACCTTGACCTACAACATGACCTTGACCTACAACATGACCTAGAAATGTCAAACTTGCATGGCAGAATTCATTTTTAGCAAGATTGATTGTCAATTTGGCATTACTCAGTCTATCAAAGAATGCTCTAATAGTCTCAAGATGTTGATTCCACTGGTCGTTGTATATGATAGCATCATCGATATAAGTACTGCAGCCTTCCAGCCCCGCAATTACCATGTTTATTAAGCGCTGAAATGTTGCCGGAGAGTTTTTCGTTCCAAATGGCATGACTTTATAGTTAAATAATCCGTCTGGTGTTGTGAATGCCAAAACCTCCTTTGCTCTATCTGTAAGTGGAATTTGCCAAAATCCTTTCAGACGGTCGAATTTCGTTATGTATTTGGCATTCCCGATGTTATCAATGCAGTCATCCATTCTTAGAATAGGAAAGCTATCTGTTTTACTTAAGGAATTAACTTTCCTAAAATCTTTACACATACGATATGTCCCATCAGGTTTTGGTACAAGAATACAAGGAGAACTCCACTCACTTTGGCTTGGTTCAATAAAGTCATTGTCTAATAGATGCTGAACTTCTTCTTTAAGATATTTTTGTTTCACAGGATTCATCCTGTATGGGTGTTGTTTTACAGGTTTAGAACCATTTATGTCCACATCGTGAAATATTTTGTCTGTCCGTGTTGGAATGTCAGGAAATAAGTGTTCATATTCAAAAATCAGCTGTTTCAGTTCATGCCGCGGATTTGGCTCTAGATGTGACAGTGTCTAGTCAAGATTCCGTAGATTGTCAGAATTCTGAAGTTTTGATGATGTGGGATCCGACTTCATTGAATTAATATCCTCACAGTCATTGTCACATGAATTAAGTTGAACGGGGCTTTTTAGATTGAGTGATGTTAAAGATGTATTGTCCCTATCTATGTATTCCTTAAGCATGTTAATATGACATAGCTGCTTTAGCTTGCGCCTCCCAGGAGTGTTTATAATGCAATTTACGTCACTGATCTCTTTGTCTACAGTGTATGGACCATTATACATGGCCTGCAACGATTTTCCTGGAATAGGCAAAAGAGCTAGTACCTGATCACCTGGTTTAAAATTCTTTTCTTTTGTCCCAATGTCATATAGCTGTTTCATTTTCCTTTGGGTTGACTGAAGATTGGTCCGAGCAGCCCCAAAAGCTTTTGAAAGTAGAAGTAAAACAAAGATCAGGAATTGATACAATTAACTTACTCCACCCATAAAAGACACCAAAGGGAAAGAAATACAAACATTAAGCGACCAGACCATAATGGAAACCTAAACAAAGGAAGGCCATAGGGACAGTTACTTTCCCACAAAATGGCCATATGGCCATCCAAAATTAAAAGACACAAGTGATACACACAGTAAGTAACAAACAACAACATAAATAAATCGCCACAAAAGAGCCGCCTTGGAACGGTCAGTGGAAGATTTACACTGGGGGGCTTAAATCGATTTTACGTGGCCACAATCCTCGCCCTTACTTCCGTCGCGATTTAGACAAATAATTTGTTCAGTCCGCATGAAGGCCTCCTAACTCATCAGTGCAACATCTCCGTGAACACAAAAATCAAAGAACCACAGAGGTGAGACAACGGTGAGGACTCGACAGCAAGAAACCACTGAAATGCTGGAGAAAAAGAAAACCAACAGTTAGACTCCGATGAGCCCGACCAGAGCAAAGTCTAGTTTTGAAATCAGACACATACTGAAGTAAAGTCAGGGAGGTGTCATCATTGGTGAGACATTTCTCTTTGAGAAGTTTCAAAGGACCACGAACAGTATGGCCAAATACTAATTCAAATGGACTGAAGCCAAGAGATTCTTGCACAGATTCTCTAACAGCAAATAAAAGGAGATGAATGCCTTCATCCCAACCCTTCTCTGCGTCAAAGCAATATGATCTTATCATGTTTTTCAATGTTTGGTGGAATCTTTCAAGGGCGCCTTGACTTTCAGGATGATAGGCCGATGACTTATACTGTACAATGCCAAGTTCATGCATTACATAAATATTCCAGACATGAAATTTGAACCTTGGTCTGACTGAATAGATTTGGGAAGACCAACAAAGGTGAAAAACTTCACTAAAGCCTTGAAGATTGTCTTAGTTTTTATATTTCTTAGTGGGATGGCTTAAGGAAAACGTGTGGAAGCACACATAACAGTCAAAAGATATTCACAGCCAGACTTAGTTCTGGGCAAGGGACCCACACAGTCTATAATTTTTCGACTGAAAGGTTCATCAAAAGCAGGTATAGGCTTTAAATGAGCCTAAGGTATAGTCTGATTGGGTTTTCCTATCATTTGGCATTTATGACAGGACCTACAATGCAAAACATCTGATTTTAACCCGGGCCAGTAAAAATGATTAAGAATCTTGTGATATGTCAAAGAGTAAATTATCTAGCAGATTTTCTTTAGTTTTGAAATCTGCCACCCAAATTTCAGAACCATAAGTTAAAATAGGCCTTATTAGTGTGTCAAATAGTTTAAGTTTTAACTGATTATTCATGACATCCAAATCTAATATTTTTAATTTAAGGGAGAAAATACCTTTTAAACTCTTTTGATACATATGTTCTGCTGCATGCTTCAAATTTGCATTATAATTCAAAAGTACTCCCAGGTATCTATACTTGTGGACTACTTCTATTTTTTTATCATTGATTGTAAATGTAAATGATTTAGTGTCAAGTTTACCAGAAGTAAATACCATTACTTTGGTTTTATCAATATTAATTTTAAGCTTCCAACTATCGCAATACAACTGCAATGAATTAAGACAGGACTGTAAACCCTTTTCAACTTCAGAGAGGAGTAACAAGTCGTCAGCATAGATAAGACAATTTAGCTTTGTGGAATTAAGTTGAACTGGGTCAGAAGTTTCAGTATCAAACGTTTCAGAAATGTCATTAATGTAAATATTAAATAACAGTGGGCTAAGTCCATCACCTTGTCTAACTCCTTTATTATATTCCCCTAGTTTTGAAATTAAACTATACTTTTTAACTGCAAATTTCGAATATGTATACATATGTTTAACCACTTTATAAAAGTTTCCACCGATTCGAAGTTCTCAAAGCTTTTTAAATAAACCGGAGCGCCAAACAGTATCAAAGGCTTTTGAAAAATCAACAAAGCAAGCATAAACCCTTTGCTTATTTTTTAATAAATATTTATTTAAAATACTTTTTTATTGTATAGATATGATCTGTTGTTCTATACCCAGGTCGAAAACCTGCTTGAAATGTGTTATATAGGTCATTAGTTTCCATATGATAATTAAGTCTAGATTGGAGCAATGAGGTAAAAAGTTTACCTGAACAACTAGTAAGACTAAGGCATCTATAGTTATTACAATCATCAATATTGTTATTCTTAGGTAAGAATGAAATCAAGGAAATCTTCCATGCATCTGGAAAGGTTCCAGACGTTAAGACCTTGTTAAAAAGTTTAACAAGTGGAAACAGAAGTATGTCACTGCCATACTTGATAAATTCGTTTAGTATCTGATCCAGGTTGTTTATTATTTTTTAACTTGAATATACCTAGTCTTACTTCCTTACATGTAAATGGGTAATCCAAAGGACTCTCTGATGTTTCTTCAAAGGTATGTAAATTCAGGTCTTCGTTATGTTCAGAATACAATTCTGTTAAGTAATCAAACCACTGTGAAATCTTAATTGGATTAGTTGCATTCTCGCCCTTTTCACTTAAGCTATCTATGGATTTCCAGAAAAGTTTAGGATCATTCTCATGCAATGTGTCAAGCTGAGAAGCCATTTGCTTTAAGAAATTATTTTTAGTTTGCTTCAGAGTTGTATTATATTCTTTTTTAAGTTTATGAAATGTGCTTCTCAATGCAATGTTATTCGAGTCTACTTGTAACCTTTTACCCATTTTTCTAAACTCCCTTTTCATGTTGTAGCAACTACCATCATACCATTTTTTCTTAAATATCCGTTTCTTTTTACCTCGGTACAGTTTCCTAATCATACACGACTTAGAGTCAGCTAACTGATAGATGCTAGAAAACTGAGTAGTTCATCTATATTCATATCAGTTTCGTCTATGTTTTCTAAGAAAGAATGCAACAATTTTGATGATTCTTCATCAACAAGTGATGCAACATACTTCTGTTTTGTTTCCTCGTCTATTATAAATTTGTTTGGTAAATCATGACAACCTTTATCTACATTTTCGTCATAATTAATACATTGTCTATCTACACTCATACCACACCACAATACACAATGTTCAGACAGTTTTGTTGGTGGCAATAAATTTATGAAGCAAAAAAGAATGAAATATGTCATTAGAAACAATTATGTAATCAATTGTACTGCATCCACGTGGACCAAAGTATGTATTGTAACCAAGCGAGTCACCTGTAACTCTCCCATTTAGAATTCTTAATCTGGCCTCGATACACAAATCCATTAAATTCTGGCCTTGTTCGTTGACAGTCTTGTCAACATTATTACGGACAGGGGGTTCTAAGTCTTCAAAATAGTCAGCAAGAAGTATTTCTTCATCAGTTTGACAGATGTTATCCACTTCAATAAAATCATTCATTACTCCAGTCCTAGCATTAAAGTCCCCCATTAACATTATGTTTCCAAGAGTTGAAAAGTCATTTATGTGACCCTTGAATTGATCGAAAAGCTCATCATTCTTGGGGCAGTTAGCATTTAACCTTGGTGGTATGTAAACAGTACATAAATAGAGGTCCTTCTTAAGATTGAAGGCTTTCTGATTTAATATAAGCCAAATGAAATTGTTGGACATTTTAATTTGCTGCACTGCAGTTTGGCTGAATAAATGTTCTCTAACATGTACTATAATTCCTCCGGCTCTCCTACCCTTTTTACGTTTACCCTTAGTTCCATGCGCTGCAACATATCTATAGCCTGGGAGAACTATAGTTGACTCCTGGCTTGTCCAGGATTCAGTAATACCAAAAATATCATTTTTTTTTAAAAAAGTGCTCGTCCACCAACTTTTCCAGCTTAAACCCATTTATATTCCAACAAGCAAATTTTATCATTGTATGAATATGCAAGTGAAGAAACAGAATAAGTGCCAAGAAATTTTGTTTAAATTTCTAAATTATGTATGACAGTATACTATAGTTGAAAATCAGAAATGTTTTTTCTGAGATTGACATTTATCATAAACAAATAATTAACACTGAATTAATTCATGCAATACATTTTTCATCAAAGGTGCCTCATTATCTGAAACTGCAATTGACTAATAAAGTTGAAATATCAGTTAAAGTTGAAATCCTAAGCACTCACATACACAAATATGTAAAACTAACACATTTATTCACGAATTTCAATTGCCTTCAGCACAATTATGAAGTATTAGTGGTTTGCGACAATGAGGGCCAATTGTATATTCAATTAATTTGCAAAGTCTGGTAAGTGTGAAGTTATTTAAGAGATGAACAGTCATCTTCAAGCTTCCATCTCTCTCTCTCTCATTCTCTCTCTCTCTCTCTCTCTCTCTCTCTCTCTCTCTCTCTCTCTCTCTCTCTAAAGTATCATCAGAACCACATCAGCGAAGCAGTTTTGTTTAATTTGAGGTTTAACGTCCCCGTCAACACTGTAAAGGTCATTTAGGAGACGTTGCTTCCAATTCTGTGGGATTTTTACCCGACATTTAGATGAAATGACATCTCAAGCACTGCCGCCCAATGAAACCAATAGGGTTTATTAGCACGCTTCGCACAGCGGTTCCTGGAAAGGCTTAGCGGTTTACCAGTACTAGTGTGCGGGCTGGATTCAGCTCTGCATGGAAGCATCATGCAGCCCATATATTTCTTCAAGCCCCTATGGGCGGGGGCCGAAAACTCAGCAAGGCAGCACTCATCGGCACCAACAATCCCGAAGCAAAGCAGAAACAAGAAATAACCTTAACCCTTACGTCAGAAGTTTTCCAACAACAACAACAAAAAATGATGATGATGATGATGTCAGATGGTGATGATCATTAATCTTACAATCTAGCAATCTATTAGAGGCACAAGAGTGAAAACACTGATATACCAGAAAAGAAGTACATGTATTCCATGTATTTCTTGGAAAAATATAATTACATGGGTTTATCATTACATGGGTTTCTTATATATTAAGACCACTGCATTATGATAACACATCCGTGTGATATAGTATATTTTTCAAACCTCAAAAGGGCAATTTTTTCTGATGAAAACTTCTGATATCTTTTCTTATTTATACTCCAAACATAGGTTTTGGGTGCTCGTTAGAACCACCTCATTGAGGCGGTTCTAACGAGTACCCACAACATGTCTTGGAGAAGAAATAAGGAAAATAATGTTTACCCCTGTAAACCCCAGTTTTCTATATAGGGGTTATGGGGGTCTTTATTTCACGGACTTGTTCACGAACTTTCCTTCTGCTCAGAAACAGAAGCTGCGAGAAACGTTGTTTTAACTTTGATTTAACGTTTAGCCAACGTTGTATGCCTGCAGGAGGAGTAAATACATACTAAATAGTTTCCTTATTTCTGCTTAGAAACATAAAATGTGCGTATAACCGCCTTATTGATAGAATGTGGGTACCCCTTAGAACCGCCTCATTGAAACACGAAAAAACTGCGTCAGTGAGGCAGTTCTGAGGCATATTTTATGTTTGAAGTAAAGAATTTTTTTCAAAAATGTCATTTTAAACCGTAAAGATAGCTCTATGTTATCTCTTAAAGGCATTTATTCTGGTTTATTGAGGTCCATCATTGTATTACTTAATATTATATAGCTCTCAGTGCTCGCTGAAGAGAAGTCCTCTGTCTTCAACAGGTAAGGGGCCTCTTGGGGAAAAATCAATAGTTTACTAACTGTTGACTAGAGTGTACCTTATTGATTTCCCCCCTTACTTGCCTCAGTAAGGGATTCAACAAGAGCTACTAATCACCATATTAGGGACTGCCTTTGATCTGCTAGAGAGAGTATATCAAAAATGTCATTTTAAACCGTAAATATATCTCTTTGTTATCTCTTAACCATGGACATACCTAAGCATAGTCATTCTGAGCAGAGTTGAAACTGACCGCATACCTGAAGGGTCGTAGCCTGCACAGGAAAAGTGGTACGAGTGGGACCCTACCTTATACTCTAACCCAGCAGGCACATGACGTAATTGTGACGTCACATCAATGTCGTTGCAACGTCATGACGTTTATGCAACGTCACATCAACCTCGTGACGTTGCACCGACGTTGATTTGACGTTGCCCTAGCGACGGGTGTCTAATGGAAACGGTTTCTTTAGACGGTGGATCTTGTCAGTTACCAGTTTTGGGGTTCTCAGGAGATATGAAAGAATGCACAATGTCAAATGACTAATATGTGTGCAGTGTGGCTATGTAGTTTATTGCTATGGAAATTTCGGTCCCCGCCCATTGGGGCTTGAAGGAATATATTGGCTGCAGGATGCTTCTACGCAGAGCTAAATCCGACCCGCACACGAATACTTGTAAACCGCTTAGAGAATCTAAGCCTGCTCAGGCTAAGCGGTGCGAGTCGGACCGTCCATGCTTATAAACCCTATTAGCTTCATTGGGTGACAGGGCTTGAGATGTCGATTCATCTCAACATCGCGTAAATGTCCCACAAAATTGGAAGCAACGTCTCCAAAATGACCTTTACAGTCTTGACTTGGACATTAAACCTCAAGTCAAATGAGTGAGTGAGTGAGTTTGAGTATTACGTCCCACCAACAGCTAAGGTCATACGGAGACGGGACCTCGGTTCAAAGACTCATCCGAAAGTCTGGTGAAGCCCGGGATCGATCATGCGATCCCTGGTTTACAAGGCGAGTAGCGTAACCACTACACCACGGAGGCTTCTAAACCTCAAGTCAAACAAACAAAACAAACAAAGCTATGAAGTTTTAATGGAATAATTGTGAAGGTCAATTTGTTGTTAAAGTGGTCTGTCAGAATCCGAAAATAGTTATTTAGCTGGTAACATGTCCTGAAACGTATTGTTAATTGCAAGATTTTCTGTTCAGTCAAAGGAATAACTCCAGAAATCAGCTCAAATTTAAAAAGTAAACAAATACTCAAAATGGTGCTCGAGTATAAAGCTTTGCAGCAGAGCAGCTGTGTACTGGTTGTTACGAGCCAGGCGTAGCAGAATGAAAAAGCAAACAAGCCTTTTGGAAAAATTTAAAAAAAAAATATTTACAAGTTATCTTTAACCTGTAGAAGTAAGAAAATTAAATGTACTTAGCTATGAATGAAATATCCTGAATAAATCTATTTTCCTTGATCCCACAGAATTCACAGTCCAAAATGAAAAGTAATACCCTTTAACAATCCAACACAGAATTTAGAAATAACTTTTCTTAAAAGCCCAAACTTCAAACTCCAAAGTCTGACTCAATGAGAAAAATCAAGCTCTTTTATAGACCTTAAGATTTCTCTAGAATGTTCCACAGGGCTGTGGAATAAGCTGATGTAATTTTCTAAATATAATGCAAACCTGAACTTTCTGGAAGGTTCTGAAGTACTTTTCCTTGTAAACATGTTGTTTACAAAAATGAAATTAATCTGTGACTCAGTTTTCGAGAATCTTCTACATGAAGATTAACAAGATATTTATAGCACTATTAGGCCAACAGTGGGATGAAAGTGGGAATCAGAAAAATAAATTCTTATGCACAACACTCCCCCTCTTCGAGGAATAGAAAGATTTATGTAATAAAGCTTTCTTTTGCTTTAAGATTAATAAAATATTGAGCATAGAATATTAAAATAACATGTATCTACAATCCACTTTAGAAGGAAAGAAAAACACAACTCCTGACACTGCTCAAGCTCTTGAAAGGGCATCAGGGATAATGTTATTTCTCCCTCTGATATGTCTTATGTCTAAATTATACTCTTGTAGCGTAAGACTCCACCTGAGCAACCGTTGATTTTTGTTTTTCATTTTATGTATGAAAGTCAGTGGATTGTGAACACTGAAAACAACAATCGGTGCAGTAGTAGGGGTAAGATAAACCTCGAAATGTTGCAGAGCAAGAATCAGAGACAAGCACTCTTTCTCTATGGTAGAGTAATTTCTCTGATGCTTATTAAACTTTTTAGAAAACTAGCAAACTTGATGATCAACACCATTTCATCTTTCTGCAACAAAACACTACCTGCACCTACGTCACTAGCATCTACAGCTAGCTTAAACTTCTTTTCAAAGTTTGGTGCTAAGAGAACTGGTTCACTCTTGAGTATGGCTTCAAGTTTATCAAAAGCATTTTGGCATATTGCATTCCAATAGAATTTTGTTCTTTTGCTGAGCAAATTTGTCAAAGGCTCAGCAATGACAGAGAAATTATTACAGAACTTTCTGTAATAAACAGCCATACCAAGAAAACGCATCAGCTGTCTTTTGCACGTGGGTGCGGGAAAATTTGCGAGAGCCTCAACTTTAGCATCAATGGGTTTCACATGACCTTGACCTACAACATGACCTAGAAATGTCAAACTTGCATGGCAGAATTCACTTTTAGCAAGATTGATTGTCAATTTGGCATTACTCAGTCTATCAAAGAATGCTCTAATAGTCCCAAGATGTTGATTCCACTGGTCGTTGTATATGATAGCATCATCGATATAAGCACTGCAGCCTTCCAGCCCCGCAATTACCATGTTTATTAAGCGCTGAAATGTTGCCGGAGAGTTTTTCGTTCCAAATGGCATGACTTTATAGTTAAATAATCCGTCTGGTGTTGTGAATGCCAAAACCTCCTTTGTTCTATCTGTAAGTGGAATATGCCAAAATCCTTTCAGAAGGTCGAATTTCGTTATGTATTTGGCATTCCCGATGTTATCAGTGCAGTCATCCATTCTTAGAATAGGAAAGCTATCTTTTTTACTTAAAGGCATTTATTCTTGATTATTGAGGACTATCATTTCATTACATAATAATATTTAGCCCTCAGAGCTGACTTAAGAGAAGTCCTCTGTCTTCACAGGTAAGGGGCCTCCTTGGGGAAAATCAATAAATTACTTACTGTTGACTGGTATATATTATTGATTTTCCTCTTAAGTGCCTCAGTCAGGGGATTCAACAAGAGCTCCTAATCACCCTATTAAGGGCCGCCTTTGATCTGCTACGGTCAGTATATCACAGGGGGCAATAAAACAATTATGAACACACCGTGTGTTTTACTGTTACAGAATTAATGCCTTTAAGGAATTAACTTTCCTAAAATCTTTACACATACGATATGTCCCATCAGGTTTTGGTACAAGAATACAAGGAGAACTCCACTCACTTTGGCTTGGTTCAATAAAGTCAATGTCTAATCGATACTGAACTTCTTCTTTAAGATATTTTTCTTTCACAGGATTCATCCTGTATGGGTGTTGTTTTACAGGTTTAGAACCATTTATATCCACATCGTGAAATATTTTGTCTGTCCGTGTTTGAGTGTCAGGAAATAAGTGTTCATATTCAAAAATCAGCTGTTTCAGTTCATGCCACAGATTTGGCTTTAGATGCAACAGTGTCTGGTCAAGATTCCGTAGAATGTCAGAACTCTGGTTTTGATGATGTGGGATCCGACTTCACTTAATTAATATCCTCACAGTCATTGTCACATGAATTAAGTTGAACAGAGCTTACTAGATTGACTGATGTTAAAGATGTATTGTCCCTATCCATGTATTCCTTAAGCATGTTAATATGACATAGCTGCTTTAGCTTGCGTCTCCCAGGAGTGTTTATTATGCAATTTACGTCACTGATCTCTTTGTCTATAGTGTATGGACCATTATACCTGGCCTGCAACGATTTTCCTGGAATAGGCAAAAGAGCTAGTACCTTATCACCTGGTTTAAAATTCCTTTCTTTTGTCCCTTTCTCATATAGCTGTTTCATTTTCCTTTGGACTGACTGAAGATTGGTCTGAGCAGCCCCAAAAGCTTTTGAAAGTCTAGTTTTGAAATCAGACACATACTGAAGTAAATTCAGGGAGGTGTCATCATTGGAGAGACATTTCTCTTTGAAAAGTTTCAAAGGACCACGAACAGTATGGCCAAATACTATTTCAAATGGACTGAAGACAAGAGATTCTTGCACAGATTCTCTAACAGCAAATAAAAGGAGATGAATGCCTTCATCCCAATCCTTCTCTGCGTCAAAGCAATATGATCTTATCATGTTTTTCAATGTTTGGTGGAATCTTTCAAGGGCGCCTTGACTTTCAGGATGATATGCCGATGACTTATACTAAACAATGCCAAGATCATGCATTACTTGTTGAAATATTCCAGACATGAAATTTGAACCTTGGTCTGACTTGATAGATTTGGGAAGACCAACAAAGGTGAAAAACTTCACTAAAGCCTTGACGATTGTCTTAGTTTTTATATTTCTTAGTGGGATGGCTTCAGGAAAACGTGTGGAAGCACACATAATAGTCATAGGATATTCACAGCCAGACTTAGTTCTGGGCAAGGGACCCACGCAGTCTATAATTTTTCGACTGAAAGGTTCATCAAAAGCAGTTATAGGCTGCAAATGAGCCTTAGGTATAGTCTGATTGGGTTTTCCTATCATTTGGCATGTATGACAGGACCTACAATGCAAAACATCTGATTTTAACCCGGGCCAGTAAAAATGATTAAGAATCTTGTGATATGCTTTATTTAAACCTAAATGTCCTGACATGGGAGTTTCATGTGCCAAGTTTAATATTTCAGGACAGTAAATCCGTGGAACCACTATCTGATGGTTAACAGTCCACTCGTCTTCTGCTGAGACGTCTGGTGGACGCCATTCTCTCATAAGAATGCCATTTTTGATATAATAACAGACTGGGACCTGAGATACTTCCTGTTCATCTAAAGCCCTTTCAAACAAAGGCGAAATTTCAGGATCCTTGTGCTGTTCTATAGCTAGTTGAGAACCGGACATTTTGTCATGGCCTAGATCTAAAGATGACTTATTCTCATGAAAATCTGCCTGCTTATCAGGCAGGCTGGAAGACAGAGACCTTGTTATCTCGTCATTAAAAGACTGACCCAAAAAGGTATCAATGAAATCAAAATCCTGTTTCCCATCAGTTTGCTTGGCCTTGCGTGCCATAGCCCTTGTGACTGCACAAGACGGATAAAGATCAGGAATTTCCTGCTGAATGTGATCAGGCGGTTGGTCTATGCAAGGATTAGTAGTCAAAAGTGGGTTTACCACAACCTTATCTCCAGCTAAGTCATTGCCTAGCAACCAATGAACACCTTTAAAAGGTAAAGAAGGTCTAATACCAACAGCCACTGAACCGGATACCAAGTCTGATGACAAATAAACGTTATGAAGCGGAACATTAACAAATCCACATTCCACACCCTGAATAAGGACACTTTTGCCCAAAGAAGTCTTCTCAGAAAAAGGCAGAGTATCTGCTACAATAAGAGATTGAGAAGCTCCAGTACCTCGTAAGATTTTAATAGGGGTAGGATGGGCATAACTGTCACCATTTAGTGACACAAAAACATCTGATAAGAATGGTTCATAAATCTCCATAACTGAATAAGTCTCAGATAGTTTGGTATCAGAAAGAGTTTCCTCCCTTACACAAGACTGTGGTTTTGGCCTTATAGAAGTCAAATAAAAATCACAAATGAGTTCCTTTAAGAGCAATGAAAACATTCATAAGAAAGAAGATGGGTCATACTACGTAGTTTCGACTAACAAAGCCTCATCAGTGACCCTGATTACAGTGTGCAATGTATGCTTTCTGTTTAACTGACCCTAGCAATACCTGTATATTTGTTGTTTTCTTTTCATTTTCCCTTGACTCACAACATGCTTGTACATTTTGTATAGATGTATAATTATCGCAGAATTCTTTTGATGTCATAATACAGAAATATGAGTTATAATTTGTATTAATTCTATTTATAAAAATAAAAAAATAAACTTTTACAAATTTATATTTATTAGGTAAAAAAAATCTGATTCTTTTCATGTCCTGCATAACATGTGTTAACAATTTCCTCTGATTATTTGTATTAACCTTTAATTAATACAAAGATATTTTCTTCACTGCAGCTTGTGTTGTGCTGTGTGATCAGCAGGTGAACAACAATCACCCATACAGGTGGTCAATGGACTAATCCCCCAAAACAACAACAACAAAAAAAAAAAACAACAACAAAAACAAAAAACAAGAGTGTCATGATGGCGCTAGATCGCTCACCTGAGAGCCCTGGCTCAATTTGTATGCCCCGCCACCAGAAAGTGGCCCGCCACCAGAAAGTGGCGGGGTATTATGATATACCCTCCGAAATTTTGAGTGTCCGTCCGTCTGTCCGTCTGTCAGCGCCCCATACCATTCTTGTGTGCGCAACTCCTGCATTTTTGGCCAATCCTTTTGAAACTTTACATGTGCTTTTAGGATTGTCTGATCATATGCATATTGTTTTTTCAGAACCCTTGAATTATTTTTATCACATTTTTAGCATTTTTAACTTAGACGTTCTTCGCGCCCTAATACAACAGAAACATAGGGAGTATGTACCTTGTGTGTGCAACTCCTCCTACAGTTTTAGTCAAATCTTTTTGAAACTTTATATGTGATTTGAAGATGGTCTGAATTGTTTTTATTTTTTCAGAATCCTGAATTTATTTTTTTTTCACATATTTGCATTTTCAAATTGGACGTTTTTTTAGCCCTAATACTATAGAAATGTATAGGGAGTATTTACCTTGTGTGCGCAACTCCTCCTACAGTTTTTGGGAATCCTTTTGAAACTCTACAAATGCTTTTAGCATGGTCTGAAGATATGCATATTGTATTTTTAGGGATAATTATTTTTATCACATTTTTGCACTTTTAACTTTTTTCGAGCCCTAATACTACAGGTATGTATGCAGGTGCGTGCGCAACTCCTTGTTACATGTGGGTTTACGGCGTCCCGCAAACCCCCATGCTGACAAGACAACCGAGCGTGATCTCTGACAGGTGTACGGGCAGCTGTGGGTAAGGCACAAGAAAGATATTAGATGAATGACATGAATTATTTACAATATCTACATTTAACACTTACTAACACAAAACATCACAAATTGTTGCTTCTGTAGCCAACTCACGACGTCCGCTCCGAAGGCAAAACAATGTTCTGTGCTCGGAACGGGTGACGTGAATACCTACAGAAGCAAACAACAAAAACAACAAAAACAAAAAAAGAAACAACACAAGACGCGACAGGCCAGTTTATAATTTAGGGTGTATCCCCCTCTCGCGTGAAACTTCCTCTCGCGAACTAGTGCAAACTAGTCTATCGACATAGTTGCCGATCACAGGTTTAGCGATCACAGGTTTGCCGATCACAGGTTTAGCGATCACAGGTTTGCCGATCACAGGTTTAGCGATCACAGGTTTGCCGATCACAGGTTTAGCGATCGTCCGAATCACCTGCAGGTTATTTAGTTGACCTCTTCCATGGTCTCACATTTGTTGACAATGAACAATGATTCTGATTCTGATTCTGGTATGCGCTGATTACGGCGGTCTGTCCGCCCTTGCTGGACTCTAACCCCCAGCGTCGTACCAGTACCTGCTGCTATGAAGCAGGGAGCAGCAGGTCACCACACATTGTTGTGCCTTTCAATATACTTTCTATTTCCCGACACAATGTTATAGGTACACGTTACAACTTGACCTGCTGCTAAAGTGTTCGTTTTTCTCAGGGTTTATATTTCTATGAATACTACCAGAAAATCATGCCTACTCATATTACCTTGCTTAAATCGTGGCGAGGTGGAGATACCGGCCACAAATGAAGCTAGATAGCAAAATCGAGTAGATAATGGATTTGCGTTCAAATAGTATATTTTCCATAGGAAAAATTGATGAAACGCCCCTTTAAATCAATGCCATGACTCCTGTCAAAACGAACACCCACACAACACGTGACGGGAATGAAAATCATATATGGCACAATTTGGCGGTTGGCGATTTTTAGGCAAATTTTATAGAACTCAGCCTTATAGCGGCCCCCTGTATTGTAAAAACAGATCTCTATAAACCACTCATGCATACATCGTATGATATGTGCATGACTTGTTCATGGAGCAGCACAGTTTGCGTACCATATTTCACCTAAAATATTTCACTCGCACCGCCCTACCATATATCTACTAAAATAATTTAGATGTGCATAAGCACCAGAGAGGTTTCCTATTCCATCTCGCAACAAAGGTTTCCCCTTTTGGAGAAAAAACAATCAGAAATGTTTTTCTTTGTGTACAGAGATGGAATAGGATGAACCTATCTAAACAAGACAGCTATTTACACAACAACCGTGCGAAGAATTACCTACTAAGGTAGTCTGCCTCCAAATTTTCCTGGCCCCGAATTGCAACAATCCGAAATCTATACGGCTGTAGTTTCATTGCCCAACGCATAATTCGAGGATTGAGAACTTTTGCTGTTTGCATATAAGACAATGGCTTGTGGTCTGTCTCAAGCAAGAATTCTACTCCGTACAGATACTTGCGAAATTTCTCAACACCCCAGATAATAGCCAAACATTCCTTCTCTATCACAGAATAGTTTTTCTCACGAGGCAAAAGTTTCTTGCTGGCATAAGCAATCGGAAGTCGTCCTTCCCCTTCAAATTCTTGGAGCAAAACGGCTCCTATACCAACATCAGAAGCGTCCGTCCGGAGTATGAACGGATTCCCATCATGAAAGATAGGAAGACGAAGAATAAGACTAGACGTGAGTCTATTCTTCAGGGTCTGGAAAGCCTTTTCATGATGGTCCTGCCAGTCTGTGATCTTGTTATGTCTACTTTTCTTAGTTAAATCTGTCAAAGGGGAAGCAATAGATGAGAAGTTTGGAATGAAACGGCGGTAGAAACCAGCCAACCCAAGAAATGACTTTATTTGTCTCTTAGTAGAAAGTCGAGGAGCATCCTTTATAGCTTGTATCTTGTCTTCTTAGTCTTGTATCTTGTATCTTGTAATCTCAGTCAGATTTACCCCCTAGAACTTCAGTTAAATAAAGCAAATTCTTCTGATACCGAGGCCCCGTTTTTGGATTTACATCTGTCTATTGTAGATGGATTTGTTTCGTGCAAAATTTATGATAAACGCGATGACTTTGATTTTGAGATTGTAAATTTTCCTTTTTTGGATGGTGATGTTCCTCGTGCGCCATCCTATGGCGTTTATATTTCGCAATTAATTCGATTTGCTAGAGTGTGTAGTCATGTAACTGACTTCAACACTCGTAATAAATTATTAACGGCTAAACTCCTTAATCAGGGTTATCGGTACCATAAACTACGCAAAGCCTTTTCAAAATTTTATAGACGCCATTCTGATTTAATTTCAAAATTCAATATTGGACTTAAATCTCTTCTGCAACAAGGTCTATCGGAACCCGAATTTTATGGTGACTTGGCATATAAATTCAGAAAAATATATAACCGCAATGACTTCAGCACCCAATTTCGTAAAATCATTCTTCGATATAAAAAGATTGGGTACAACATGGATATTATACGACAGACTGCATGCATGGTAGTTAACCCAATCACGGTTGGCAACTTTGCTTCCCTCTTTAATTGCACGCCGATGGGTCAGGCCTCAGATTCTATGACGGCTCCAACGTAAAGGGAGATAGAGAGATAGAGAGATAATGTCGGTTGGTGTCTGATGCTCTGTCTCTGGTCGGGCTCATCGGAGTCTAACTGTTGGTTTTCTTTTGCTCCAGCATTTCAGTGGTTTCTTGCTGTCGAGTCCTCACCGTTGTCTCACCTCTGTGGTTCTTTGATTTTTGTGTTCACGGAGATGTTGCACTGATGAGTTAGGAGGCCTTCATGCGGACTGAACAAATTATTTGTCTAAATCGCGACGGAAGTAAGGGCGGGGATTGTGGCCAAGTAAAATCGATTTAAGCCCCCCAGTGGAAATCCTCCACTGACCGTTCCAAGGCGGCTCTTCTGTGGCGATTTATTTATGTTGTTGTTTGTTATTTACTGTGTGTATCACTTGTGTCTTTTGGTTTTGGATGGCCATATGACCATTTTGTGGGAAAGTAACTGTCCTTATGGCCTTCCTTTGTTTAGGTTTCCATTATGGTCTGGTCGCTTAATGTTTGTATTTCTTTCCCTTTGGTGTCTTTTATGGGTGGAGTAAGTTAATTGTATCAATTCCTGATCTTTGTTTTACTTCTACTTTGCGGTCTAACTGACTGAGCAGCTACACTGTGACCAAGACATTCGATACTGCTATACCCAATCATACACTTGGAAGGTTTTGCCGTCAACTTGGCTGTCCTGAGTCTATCCAAAACTTCACGTAATGACGTCAGGTGGTCTTTCCAAGTTTCGGTAAAGATCCACATATCATCGACGAAGCTATCAACGTTAGAAAGTTCGGACAGAATCTTTCTCATCAGCCTGCAAAATGTTGCTCCTGAGTTTACCAAACCGAAGGGCATAGTTTTGAAATGAAACAAGCTTTTGGGGGTTTCGAACGCAGTTAAGGGTTTTGCCTTAGACGTCATTTTTACCTGCCAATAACCTTTTGACAAATCTAATTTGCTAAAGTATTTGTGCCCCGACATTCTATTTATAACCTCCTCCATATTTGGCATTGGTTCTGCATCGAACTCCGTCACTTTATTAAGTTTACGGAAGTCAATGCAGAACCGCACCGAACCATCTTTTTTAGGGACAAGTACTACAGGGGATGAGTATGGAGATATTGATGGCTCAATAACTCCTAAATCTAACATATCTTGAATTTCCTTTTCCATTACATCCCGTACTTTATATGGTATGGCATAACCTTTTGACCTCACTGGTTCCGACGTCAGCAACTTTATGTAGTGTTCTATTTGGTCAGTTCATCCTGGTACACGGGTATTCTTTTATCAACGTCTCTATTTCTTTACGCTGATCCTGCGTTAACATTTCTGAAATATTGACGTCCTTAAACGTCTCTGGTTGCTTTGCAGTAGGAAAACTGCTGTCTTCAAATGAAGACTCGTCGACGTCATTTCTGTCACTATTGTCTGTCGACAAAATAGGTTCAGATATCAGACAATGAGACGTCACATTTTGACGCTCAACATACTGTTTCAGAATATAAGCGTGATATGTGTTAACATTTCCATTGACGTCAATCTTATAATCCACTCTGTTCACTACCTCAACCACTTCATAAGGACCTTTCCATTGAAGCAATAATTCATTACTGTCTGTCGGTAGTAACAACAGTACTTTATCGCCGACGTCAAATTTACGCGACCTCGCGCCTTTATCATAATAAGCTTTCTGCTTAATCTGAACCTTCTTTAAATTATCACGCGCTAATTTGCATGTCTGCTCTAACCGTTCCCTAAGCTCAATAACGTATTGATACGTCGAAAGAACTTGCTCATCGCGTACCTCTTCAGCCCATAATTCTCTTAATATTGCCATTGGACCTCTGACGTTACGTCCATATAACAACACAAAAGGGGAGTATCCTAAAGACTCTTGTGGGACTTCCCTTACCGCAAATAATAAAGCTGGAAGATATTTATCCCAATCTTTTGGACGTTCAGCACACATGCGACGTAACATCTGCTTTAACGTAGCATGGAAACGCTCTATCAAGCCGTTGCAAATTGGGTGTCTCGGACTACACGTTAACTGTTGAAGAGAAAGAAGTCTGCTGACTTCCTTCATTACCTCAGCAGTAAACTGCGATCCACAATCATTCAACATTTCATCAGGAATGCCAACCCTACTAAACATTTCAATAAGCGCTTCCGCGACACGTTCCGTCTCAATACTCGGTAAAGCTATCGCCTCTGGATACCTTGTCGCATAATCTATCATGGTTAAAATATACCGAGATTTCCTATCAGATCGAGGCTCAATTGGACCAACTATGTCCACTGCCACCCTCTTAAATGGCGTATCAATCAATGGCATTTTTCCTAGAGGTACTTTAGTGACCCGACCTTTCTGAATAGTTCTCTGACAAATATCACAAGATTTACAAAATCTAGCGACATCTCCGCAAATACCGGGCCAGTAAACCTCAGTTACAACTCTATCCAATGTCTTCCTAATACCCATATGTCCAGACATAAGCGTTTCATGAGCCAGTATCAACACCTTTCATCGGAAACTTTGAGGGACCACAAGTTGGAAAGAGACTTTGTTACCCTTTGTGAACTCCCTATATGTCAAACCCTTTTTCTCAATAAACCTAGTTTCACCTCGGTTTAAACCAAGACTCACAGTCTTGTTCCCAGATACAACCCTTTTCCTGATGTTTTCCAAAGTTGGATCATCAACCTGAGCTTGCTTGAAAGCCTCCTTGTCATCGTTAATGATCTGATCGGGAACCTTAAGTTTTCTGTAAGGCTTCTCATCCTGCCTAGTTTGAGACCTAGTTACAGCCGCAGCTGAGAAATGAGACATATCAGGAAGTTTTGATCCATCAATGTTACCGATAACCAAATCGTACAACGTATCATCCATACACAAAGCTTCAGTTTTCCCAGTGAAAAAAGGACAATCAATGTCAATCATTGCCAAATGATACCTTTGTGTGGATTCATCAATCAACGTAACATTTGATTCCTTCCCTATTAACTGAATATCCGAAACCAAACTTCTCCGAACGACACAGCCTGTACACCCAGTATCTCTTAATACAACCACCTTTTTATTATTAACCAATCCTTGTGCCGTCGGTAACCTTGCCTTTAAGAAGTAACAGACACCTTCCCTAGTTTCCTTACTACACTCCTCCCTATCCGAAATCAAAGGATCACCAACCTTATTTTCAAAAATACTTCCAATCTCATCACCTTTCCTAGTTACTTCCGTTTGACAAAAACTAACTTGGTGTGCTGCGCCACGTGGTGTGCTATTATTTTTACCGCGTCCGCGAAAAGACCCTCTAAAATTACCACGACCACGTGTATAACCACGACCTATATTCTGCGTATTCTCATTCTTAACCTGACAACCTTGAGTCTCTACGCGCGTGTTAAAATTTTCCTTAACACCGCTATCCCCAACTCCAGTTGCTCCTACCTCTGCGCTATACAATTGTTTCCTGTCGGGGTTCTTAAAACATTTAATTGTTAAATGCCCCTTACCGCATATGCTACACTTGATATCCGATCTACCACTCGGTTTGTTCGAGTCAACTTTGTCCTGTTTACCCTGCGCTGCGCCTCTATTATCGCGTTGCCCCTTATTAATGCAACTATATACGCCCCCGCGCGCTTCTGCAAACAAATCTGCCTCCCTAGCCATTTCATCTAAATTACCAAACTGTTTTGGCTTCAGATGTACATACAGTTCTCTATTACATGACTCCAGGAACTGATCCCTTGCCATGAAATCACAGACAGCCGGAAAAGATTTTTCTATCTTTGCCATATTAAGCCATTTTTCTAAATAACTTCTCAGTCTACTACTGAACTGTATGAACGTTTCTGATTTCTCGGGCCTACTATAACGAAACTGCTTCCTAAATCCGCGCTCTGTCATGTCAAAATTCTTTAATAATGCGTCCTTTAACTTTTCATAATCCGCCGCATCCTCATTTGACAACCGGTCATATACATCAAGTGCGCGCCCTTTGAGCAATGCACTTAAATACGCGGCCCAAACACTCTTATCCCATTTATTAGCCGTAGCATATTTCTCAAACCTAGATAAATAACTATCCATTTTATCTTTACCCTCTTCAAAATAAGGTAACTTAGGATCCCGGGCATGCGCCACCTTCTCAGCTTTTTGCTTTTCAAATTCTAGCTCGAGCTTCGTTCTCTGCATTTCTAATTGATTCCTTAATTCTTGGTGCTGTAGCTCAAACCCATGTTTTATTTGTTCTAAATGGGCCTCACTAATCTCTTTTGCCTCCCTTTCAGTCTTAATGCGTGCCATTTCAAGTTCCTTATTAACATTCAACATAGCTAGTTCATGTGCCCTTTCATTTTCCTTTTCTTCTAACTTAGCTAGTTCATGTGTCCTTTTCTTTTCCTTTTCCCCCCTTTTCTTTTCTTTTTCTGCCCTTTCCTTTTCCTTTTCTTCAGACCTTAACCTTTCTAAATCCCTTTGCTCTTGCCTTTCTGCCCGCTCAATATCTTGCTGCTCCTTAACAAAACCTTCTAACTCCTTCCCCTCATAACCTAAGTCCTTTCCCATTTGCATTAAACGCTCCATTATTGATAACGTAAATCTCACGTTACCATCAAAACCACTATAAACTGATCAGTTATGATCAGTGATGACTGAATGGGCTTAACTAAAACGTTAAGATATGTGTTATACGCGTTAATCTAACTAAAACGTTAGTTATTAAAGCACACGCGATTTGAAATGTCAAATGCTTTCAGCAAAGTATGACGTTGCGTACTGGTAGTCTAATATGACGTCATAAACTGACGACGTTTACAGTAAAATGCTACAATCCGAAGTTTCATCACATTACAAAACTCCGATCATAACAAGTGACCATTAATGTTTCTATTACGTCATACCCAACCTCAAGCCATTGCGTAAATATTAACGCTACCGTTATGTCAACGTCAGTAAATTGTTAACGTCACTACGTCAGAACCATGTGTGGGTAAGATCAAAATAGTAACTCCAGTTTAACTTAGTAGAATGTCAGGTAACACAATTAAGTTGGGTCTACTTAAATTTTTCGTTACCAAGAAAAAGTGGGGTTTGCCTTGCCTTCCTGCTCAGAAATTATCAACTTGTCAGTATCCATTCAGTTGAATACATGGGTTTCGCACTTCATCAACGCAGGAAGGAAGATTCAAGTTAATTTCTAAATGTGGCTGTCAATACATTTTTTTTTTTTAAATTGATGTTTCAAAGTATCAATGTGCTGTTCCACAGCCGGGAACACCAGCCAGAGATCAAATCCTCACTTCACTGACACCAAATGTTACATGTGGGTTTACGGCGTCCCGCAAACCCCCATGCTGACAAGACAACCGAGCGTGATCTCTGACAGGTGTACGGGCAGCTGTGGGGTAAGGCACAAGAAAGATATTAGATGAATGACATGAATTATTTACAGTATCTACATTTAACACTTACTAACACAAAACATCACAAATTGTTGCTTCTGTAGCCAACTCACGACGTCCGCTCCGAAGGCAAAACAATGTTCTGTGCTCGGAACGGGTGACGTGAATACCTACAGAAGCAAACAACAAAAACAACAACAAAAACAAAAAAAGAAACAACACAAGACGCGACTGGCCAGTTTATAATTTAGGGTGTATCCCCCTCTCGCGTGAAACTTCCTCTCGCGAACTAGTGCAAACTAGTCTATCGACATAGTTGCCGATCACAGGTTTAGCGATCACAGGTTTGCCGATCACAGGTTTAGCGATCACAGGTTTGCCGATCACAGGTTTAGCGATCGTCCGAATCACCTGCAGGTTATTTAGTTGACCTCTTCCATGGTCTCACATTTGTTGACAATGAACAATGATTCTGATTCTGATTCTGGTATGCGCTGATTACGGCGGTCTGTCCGCCCTTGCTGGACTCTAACCCCAGCGTCGTACCAGTACCTGCTGCTATGAAGCAGGGAGCAGCAGGTCACCACACATTGTTGTGCCTTTCAATATACTTTCTATTTCCCGACACAATGTTGTAGGTACACGTTTCAACTTGACCTGCTGCTAAAGTGTTCGTTTTTCTCAGGGTTTATATATCTATGAATACTACCAGAAAATCATGCCTACTCATATTACCTTGCTTAAATCGTGGCGAGGTGGAGATACCGGCCACAAATGAAGCTAGATAGCAAAAATCGAGTAGATAATGGATTTGCGTTCAAATAGTATATTTCCCATAGGAAAAATTGATGAAACGACCCTATAAATCAATGCCATGACTCCTGTCAAAACGAACACCCACACAACACGTGACGGGAATGAAAATCATATATGGCACAATTTGGCGGTTGGCGATTTTTATAGAACTCAGCCTTATAGCGGCCCCCTGTATTGTAAAAACAGATCTCTATAAACCACTCATGCATACATCGTATGATATGTGCATGACTTGTTCATGGAGCAGCACAGTTTGCGTACCATATTTCACCTAAAATATTTCACTCGCACCGCCCTACCATATATCTACTAAAATAATTTAGATGTGCATAAGCACCAGAGAGGTTTCCTATTCCATCTCGCAACACCCCTCCTTCAGTTTTAGGCCAATCCTTTTGTTCACTGTGATATGGCACTTGCTTGAAGTAATTGTAGTGGCGGGGCATCATGCAGTGCTTGCAAATTTATTCTAGGTGTTACTTATTCTACATATATACTTATTCAAGTAATGAATAAAAAGAATATAAAATGCCTAAAATGGAAGAGATAAGAGGAAAAGTATACTTACAGATGGCACTGCTGTACTGTACGTGCTGCTGCTGATATGCATTTCTTTTATTTTCTTTTTTCGATCTAATGCTATTTTTGATGGATAAACCTGCTAGAAAAGCAGTATATACTCATATCAGTTCCCACATTATGCGGCGTCCGACCGGGGTTTGTTCTATTTACCTATGCCAATAGATTAAGAAGCGGGGAAAATCTGAGTACTCAGAGAAAATCCACCTGTCCTTCCGTTGCAGAACTTGGCGGCCCACATTTGACTCGAGCGAGGATCGAACCACAGCAGTGAGAGATCTAATGATTAAATGTCGGCAGTCTTACCTAAAGACAACATTCTATTGAACAGCTTAACACAGCTGTTCCTCCTGAATAATTACGTGGGGGTAAACTCCGGTCAACTCCAGATAAAAAATTAGAGTAAAATTGCAGCAGCTGAGTGAGTTAAACGTGAACAGTGAGTCGCTATTGCATAGTAGGATGCTCATAGCATCAAGACAAGTAAAAACGAATATCTCTTCATAGAATTCCAAAATATCGTAACGGATTAAAGATATGATGAGCTAGCATGATTTCATATAAAATGCATGTTCTTCCAGTTAGGCTTTCGGTTAAAATGGTTTTGCTGTAATCTTGTTCCAAAGACATACCATCGGACACATGACGCTTAAACAACATTGCCACACCGTCAATGCAACGTTATGACATTGCATCGATGCTGATACGTTGTCGCCCACTCACTGTATGTCTGCTGGGTATCATTCATCAATGTCGATGTTTCTTTACTATTGCATGTAAAAGTACATAAGTGCATATATCGACCTCATATTTTTCAGGCATTTGCAGGATTTCAGGCTTTTAAAGACTGATTTTTTTCTTGATTTCAAGCTTTTAAATTTTGATTTTTCCTCAATAATTCTGTTTAAATCGGCTTACCCTGCTGAATCAATTTATTTAATCACGCCAAATTCTCACTATCAGCCAAGAAAATTACTTGATATGATGCAGTCAGTCAGTTCACGAACTGCATTACTGTGTAGATCCTGAACAGATGGGTTCTTCAGAAGCCATCTGCATCACAATGTGTCAGTCTCGATAGCGCAGTGGTTAACGCGTTCGACTTATGATCGAGAGGTTGTGCGTTCGAATCCGGCCACCGGTATCGAGGGGTGTCCTTGGGCAAGACACGTAATGACACTGCCCCTCTCCACCCAGGTGTAAATGGGTAGCAGTGGTATAAAAGTCACTGCCATCTGATCTGGATCAACACTGTTTGCAAAGGTAATGGTTTAAGAGTTGAGGAGTGTTAAGGGATAAGTCTGCAAAATCGGGCATTTCAGGCATGGAAGAGCTAGGTCAGTATTAACCCATTTAGTACCAGAAACCCCAAAACGGGTACCCTGGCAAATAGTGCAGGGCCCGATCAGACTCCACAGAACGAGGCATCTGATCAGGGCCTACACTGTTTGCAAAAAGATCAGCCATTTTCCAAATAAAATTTGAAATAACAACCTGACATCCCTAAATTTTGAAATGCACTCGTGCTATATATAAGGAGGAAGATTCCATTTCGTACATAAAGGGTTAAGCCTGAATTATAGCACTTATAAATAAATGTACAGAAAGACATTATGAAAGCTGAAATGTATGATATTTTTCCAGTTTTGTGAACGATGAGATATGTGTGATACAAAACTCTTTTCTTGCCACCCTGTCTCCGACTGGACAAACCATCAGCAAATAAACATAGATTTCCACTTATCACAGGCCATGTATATGTTGGTCTATGAAATACTCATAGCCTTCCAAAGGCTAATAAAATTTGTTGGTTTTGAGATTTTTACGTCCTCTTCCAAACTGTTTTGGTCATTTTGGAGGCATTGCTTCCAATTGAGATGAGATGACATCTCAAGTTCCTCTACCCGAACAAACCAATATGGTTTATGCGGCGGCCGTAAAGTCTCCCTGTCCTTCATTAAAGTATAGTGTATATTTTCTTGTCCTTTAGGATCATTGATTTCATTGTTGAATTTTGAAAATATTTGAGGATCACTGAGGGGGTCTTATTGACCTTAACTAACTTGTGGAGTCTAATTGACCTAAACTAGCTTGTCTGGCCCAGAAATTATAGTTTTCAATACTGTGGTGTGCACTCCTTGCTTCCATACAAAATATTATATGTGAGGGCGGTCCGACTCGCATCACTTTGCCTGGAGGTTTACCAGTACTTGTGTGTCTGCGTGGAAGCACCATGCAGCCCAATCTATTTCTCCAAGTCCCGATAAACGGGAGCCCCTTATGAGGATGGTGATGATAATTTCGTGTTTAACGACGCATCAACCCTCTTTGTGGGTCATAAGTGTCAATCGGTTAATGATCAAAATGTATGTAGAATTATGGGGATATTAAAAGTTAAACAAGAGGGCCATGATGGCCGTTAAACAAGAGGGCCATGATGGCCCAGGGAGCCCCTTATAAGATTTGTGTAATCGTTTGTATGGAGATTACTACCGTCAGCAAAATAGTTACAGTAGAACTTCTTGAGCCCCTACCGAAATCCTCTACATAAGAAATATGGGGGTGTAGCGTGAGATCTTTAAACCCATGAGAAAGTTAATACCAAGGTATATCTGCGCATGCGCAAGAAGGCCGTGAGAAATGTCATCCATTTCCTGTTAGCCCCTGCCCCTTTCATCTTGAGCCTATGTTTAAAATGCTAACATTACGAACTTTAAATAGAACACTATTTATAACAAGCTTTATTTTTTTATTTATTTACTTTCGAAAGATACCCGTATTAAATATGCCATAAATAGGTATCATGTGTTCAACAAGAACAAAAAATATGCGGGTACATGTATTTTCTTGAAATTATTACGAAAAAACGCCTATAATTTAAACCCCATTTTATACAGTAAAACTGGGGTTTACAGGGATGTATATTATTTCATATTTCCGCTGGAAAACATAGATTGTAGGTATTCGTTAGAACCGTCTCGGCGAGGCGATTCTAACGAGTACCTACAATCTATGTTTTCCAGCGGAAATATGAAAACTATCAGAATATTTTATCTAAAAATTTGATGGTAATGTTTCAATATATTTTTAAAAGGCGTGTTTATGCAATTAATACTTTTAAAAGCAAGTTCTTTGGCAATTATAAAATTATTAATCTGTCTAAATAAGCCTGAGCTCAATAGAAGTGCCCTGCTACAAAATAATAATAAAAATATTAATGATAATAAAATAACAATAATAATAACAATTATAGTAAAATTATAATGATAATATTAATCATAATCGGAGGCTTAGAGTAAGCATGTACACTCTTACCTTTTCAGTTCTACGGTGTATTCCTAGCTTCCAAAGGATATTGAATGGAATTTAAATTTTAGCCATATCCCAGGTAATTAACATGTGTGATTTATGGTTTCACATTTCCTGTTGTCTCCATGCTTATCAAAACACAGTGACTAATTTTCACACCTTTCTGCTTATGTGGGGTAATAATGCCTAATGTCAACTAAACAGGTTTTCTCTTAACCGTTTCAATAAAAGAAACACACACACACACACACACACATAAAATACAAACTTTACAATACAATACTTAAACTTAAAAAAAAAAAAACAGTAGTAATAACCGAACCCAGTGCTTCATATCAATCCGATCCACCGGGGCTCGAAGAAACAGATGGGCTGCATGGTAACTAGGTAGGCAGGTAGAAAGGTATATAGGTAGGGTGAATGATCTGGTGGGTGCGTGGCTGGATGTGTAGTAGTTAGGTAGGCTTACTTTTAACTTCTTCCTTCGACACTGTAGGTTTCGTTTGTTTGATTTAAGGTTTAACGTCCCCGTCAAAACTGTAAAGGTCATTTTGGAGACGTTGCTTACCATTTTGTGGGACTTTTACCGAAATGGCATCTCAAGCCCTGTCGCCAAATTCAACCAATACGGTTTATAAGCATGGACGTTCCGACTCGCACCGCCTACCTGGGCAGGCTTAGATTCACTAAGCGGTTTACCAGTACTCGGGTGCGGTCGGATTCAGCACTACGGGGAAGCATTATGCAGCCCGTCTATTTCTGCAAGCCCCGACAGGCGGGGGCTTACGACGCTGTAGGTAGGTGGGAAGTTAGATAGACAGATCGGTTTTGTTTGTTTGTTTGATTTGAGGTTTAACGTCCCCGTCATCACGGTACAGGTCATTTTGGAGACGTGCTTTCATTTTTGTGTAACTTTGGCCCGACATTGAGGTCACCTCAAGCCCTGTCGCCCAATGAAACCAATAGGGTTTATAAGCATGAACGGTCCGACTCCGACCGCTTTCCCTGGGTAGGCTTAGAGCCTCTACGCGCTTTACCAGCACTCGAGTGCGGTCGGTTTCAGCTCTGCGCGGAAGCATCATGCAGCCCATATATTTCTTCAAGCCCCGATGGGCGGGGGCGACAGGTAGGTAGAGTAGAGATATGCATGTAGGCAGGTATATTACGAAAACAGGCAAATTCAAATATATTGACAAATTACTCCCACCAAAAACGAAATTTTTCAGATTATAATCCTGATATTTTTCATATTTCTGCACAAAACATACATTGTGGGTACTCGTTAGGACCGCCTCGGCGAGTCGGTTCTTACGAGTACCAACAATCTATGTTTTTGAGCAGAAATAAGACAAATAATAAATATCCATGTAAACCCCAGTTATAATATCTAACTCCCAGTTTTAATATCTAAAAGTGGGCTTTAAGGGGATCAAAATTATATAGGCGTGTTTGTGTGATGAGGTAGGATTGGTAGGTTTGGGCTGGTAGCGATGGGTGGGTAGGTAGATCTATAGGAAGGTCGTAGGTAGGATCGTATATTGTTTGCTTTGGTTGGTTGGTAGGTAGGTAGGTAGGTAGGTAGGTAGGTAGGTAGGTAGGCAGGCAGCATGTAGGTAAGTAGGTATTACGTACGTATATCGATAGTATAGGTAGGTAGGAATGTTACCAAGTAGGTATGTTTTTGTTTGAATTTGGGATTTATGACCCCGTCAACACTATTTAAGTCATTTTGGAGACATTGCTTCCAATTTTGGTGGACTTTTACCCGACATTGAGATGAAATGACAGCTTCAGCCCTCCCGCCCAATTAACCAAAAGGCTTTGGACGGATTGACTCATACCACTTTGCCTGGGCAGGCTTAGTCCTTCTAAGCGGTTTACCAGTACTCATGTGTGGTCAGTTTCAGCCCTGCGAGGAAGCACCATGCAGCCCAGCTATTTATCCAAACCCCGATGGGCGGGGGCGACTAAGTCGGTATGTACGTAGGTTGGTAGATATGCAGTCCGGCCCCGCCCACCGGTGTTTGAAGAAATAGATGGATTGCGTGGTAGTAAGGCAGGTATGTAGGTAGGGTAAATGCAGGTAGTTAGGAAGGTGTAGGTAGGAATGTGACAGAAGAACCGCTTTGGAACGGGGGGGGGGGGGCGTGAATCGATTTTACGTGGCCACAATCCTCGCCCTTACTTCCGTCGCGATTCAGACAAATAATTTGTTCAGTCTTCACGAAGGCCTCCTAACTCATCAATGCAACATCTCCGTGAACACACGTCTCAAACAACCACAGCGATGAAACAACGGCGAGACCTCGACAGCAAGAGTTTGTTATTCAGTTTTACGACCCACCTACGGCGACGGGACCTCGGTTAAAAGACTCATCCAAAAGTCTGTTAAAAGCCGGGATCGAATATGTGACCCAGGGTCTATGAGGCCAGTAACATAAAAACTACACCAAGGAGACTTCCTTCGTATGCATGGGAACGGACGGTCAGACATACATTCACTTATTTCTACCTACGTACGTACGTACCTACCTACCTAAGTACCCTATTGGTTTCATAAGGCGGTATAACTTGAGAAGTCGTGTCATCTAAATGTCGGGTAAAAATCCAACTAATTGGTCGCAGTTGGTCGCAATGTCGCAACTTTCACAGTGTTGAGGGGAACTTTAAACCTCAAGTCAAACAAACAAGCAAACAAAACATCTACCTACCTTCCCTTAGGCCCCCACCCATCGGGGCTTGAAGAAATATATGGACTACAGGATGCTTCCACACAGAGCTGAAACCGACCGCTTAGAGGATCTAAGCCTGACCAAGCATAGCGGTGCGAGTCGGCTCGTCCATGCTTATCAGCTCTATCGGTCTCATTGGGCGGCAGGGCTTGAGATGTCATTTCATCTCAAGGTCGGGTAAAAGTCACACAAAATTGGAAACAAAGTCTCCAAAATTACCTTTACAGGGTTGACGGGGGCGTTAAACCTCAAATCAAACAAAACCTTCCTTCCCACCAACACCTTCCCCCACCTTACCTGTCTGCCTAAATCTACCCCACCCATCTGGACTTGAAGAACTAGATGGGCTGCATGATTCCTTACAACCTGAGTACTGGTAAACCGCATAAGCTTGCCCTTAGCCCCCGCCCATAGGGGCTTGAAGAAATATATTGGCTGCATGATACTTCCACGCAGAGCTGAATCCGGTCCGCACACTAGTACTGGTACTTAGAGGATCTAAGCCTGTCCAGGAACCGCGGTGCGAGGCGGACCGTCCATGCTAATAAACCCTATTGGTTTCATTGGGCGACAGAGCTTGAGATGTCATTTCATCTCAATGTCGGGTAAAAATCCAAATTGGTCGCAATGTCTCCAAACTAACTTTCAAAGTGTTTAAATCTCAAGTCAAACAAACAAGCAAACAAACATTTACCTACCTTCCCTAATTCCCCCGCCCATCGGGGCTTGAAGAAATATATGGGCTGCATGATGCTTCCACGCAGCGCTGAAACCGACCCGCGCATGAGTACTGGTAAACAACTTAGATGCTTAGAGCATCTAAGCCTGACCAAGCAAAGCGGTGCGGGTCGGCTCGTCCATGCTTATAAACTCTATCGGTCTCATTGGGCGGCAGGGCTTGAGATGTCATTTCATCCTAATATCGGGTAAAAGTCACACAAAATTGGAAGCAACGTCTCAAAAATGACCTTTACAGTGTTGACGGGGACGTTAAACCTCAAATCAAGCAAAACCTACCTCCCCCCCCCTTTACCTGCCTACCTAAACCTACCCCGCCCATCTGGACTTGAAGAACTAGATGGGCTTCATGATTCCTTACCACCTAAGTACTGGTAAACCGCATAAGCCTGCCCTTAGCCCCCGCCATTAGGGGCTTGAAGAAGTATATGGGCTGCATGATGCAACCACGCAGAGCTGAATCCGGTCGCACACTAGTACTGGTAAACCGCTTAGAGGATCTAAGCCTGTCCAAGAACCGCGTTGCGAGGCGGACCGACCATGCTATATAAACCAATAAACCCTATCGGTTTCATTGGGCGACAGGGCTTGAGATGTCATTTCATCTAAATGTCGGTTAAAAGTCCCAAAAAATTGGAAGCAACGTCTCCAAAATGACCTTTACAGTGTTGACAGGGCGTTAAACCTCAAATCAAACAAACAAACAAAGCAAAAGACTGCCCAGGCAAAGTGATGTGAGTAGGACCGTCCATGCATAAAATTCCTATTGGTTTCATTGGGCGGCAGGTCTTGAGATTTCTTTACATCTCAAAGTCGGGTCCCACGAAATTGGAAGTATCGTCTCCAAATGACCTATATAGTATTGACGGGGACGTTAAACCTCAAATCAAACCTACCTACCAACCCACCGAAACATCTCCTTACCTACCTACTTAAATCTACCCCGCCCATCGGGACTTGAAAAAATGAAGGGCTGCATGATGCCCCACCGCACATGAGTACTGGCAAACCGCTTAAGCCCTCGCCCAAAGTTACGCGAGTCGGACCGTCAATGCATATAAATGCTATTAGTTTCTTTCTTTCCTTCTTTCTTTCTACTGATACTACGTCGGTCATATTTGGGCATTAACGCAGGTGTACATTACATACACTCCAGGTTTGCAGGATGAAAGCCTACACAGTAATCATGTAATTACGGTAGGGATCTTTAACCTACACAGGGGATGGTTCTCCCTGGAAAAGAGGGTGGGGGGGGGGTGGGCTCCAGTTAACGTTCCGATCCGAAGGACGGTGCACTTTATGACATTCAACCCTGCAAATGATGCCAATGGAGCGTGTTCGGACACCGAAATTTTATCGCCGCTGCCGGGGATCGAACCCGGGACCTCTAGCATCAGAGGCAAGTGCACTAACCACTGGGCTATCTCAAAGTCGGGTCCCACGAAATTGGAACATCGTCTCCAAATGACCTATATAGTATTGACGGGGACGTTAAACCTCAACTCAAACTTAACTACCTACCCAGCCACCCATCTACCTACCTATCTAGCCACAAACCACCTACCTACTTACTCACCTAGCTAAACAACGTCGAAGCAGAAGTTAGAAGTAAGAATTCAGCTTGCCCCCGCCCATCGGGGCTTAAAGAAATAGATGGGCTGCACAATGCTTCAACGCAGAGCTGAAACCGACCGCACACGAGTACTGGTAAACGGCTTACAGGATCTAAGCCTGACCAGGAAAAGCGGTGCGAGTCGTCTATAAATAAATAAATAAATAAATAAACAAATAAATATTATAATATTATAAAATCACTAGTAACACAGCTTCTAATTTCCTTAGATAGGCTTCTGCAGCATAAAATTAAAGTTTGATTAATGTAGCAGCATAATTTATCATGTAATATACTAAGAGAGTTTCGATACCCGAGTCTTTTATAGAGTTATCGTATTACACTTCTCACGGCTGAATTATCTCACACCCCTCCGTGAGGGATTTCAGCCGCTTCCGGTGCGACTGAAGAATCTCACGGGATCAATATTCTCACGCTACACCGCCACTATTTGCAAAATGCTCAGCTACTTTGGAACTAACACAACCTGTCAACCCTCAATTTCGAATTGGGCTGACCTGCTTTAATAAGTGCTGAAGATTCCATTGAGTCTGAAAAGGGTTAAACAAAAGATGCATTGTCACTTTTCAAGTGGCAGTTATTATGAACATGTATTGATATTAAAGAGTCATCTATATTAGTCCATTGTATACCTACGAATGTACTCTTTCATTGCTATATGTTGAGCAAGTCCATTTGTCATACAAGAGGGCCCATAGGGCCCTGATTCGCTCTACCGAGTGTCACTGTCTCTAGTACATTCTATTTTTAGCTCTGGTGGTCATCTTTTTCATCAGACAGGAAAGAGTTTAACTATCTTGGTAGGGAGTCACCTAGGCAACATTCATGTGAAGTTTGAATCAAATTGGCCCAAGGGTTTGGAGGAGTTCGTGTTTAAATCAAATTTACAATGTTTTACTATTTTTTAGCTCTGGTGGCCATTTTGTTCATCGGAGTGGGATCGTTTTAACTTTTTTGGTAGAGGCTCATCTAAGCAACATTCCTACGAAGTTTGAAAGAAAATGGCCCAAAGGTACAGAAGGAGTTGTCGTTTGAAGATTTTTGTTTCTCTGTTTAGCACTGGCAGCCATCTTGTTCATCAGAGCAGAAAAAGTTTAGCATTTTGGTAGGAAGTCACCTAGGCAACATTCCTGTGAAGTTTGAATCCAATTGGCCCAAGGATTTAGGAAGAGTTAGGTTTGAAGCAAATTTACAATATTTTTCTATTTTTAGCTCTGGCGGCCATCTTGTTCATCGTAGCGGGATCGTTTATGCTATTTTCGTAGACAGTAATCTACACAACATTCCTTGAAGTTTAGAAGCCTTCGTGGTGTAGTGTTTATGCTTCTCGCAGGATCAATACCGGGCTTCTCCAGACTTTCGGGTGAGCCTTTAAACTGAGGACCCGTCTCCGTGACCTTAGCTGTTGATGAGATGTAAAACTCAAACACTCACTCCTATGAAGTTTGAATGAAATTGACCCAAGTGTATAGGAGGAGTTGTCGTATGAAGATTTTTGTTTTCTATTTTAGCTCTGGCGGCCATCTTGTTTGTCAGAGCGGAAATAATTTAGCCATTTTGGTAGAGAGCCACTTACGTGACATTCCTGTGAAGTTTGAATCAAATTGGCTCAAGGGCTTAGGAGGAGTTCGCGTTTGAAGCAAATTTACGATGTTTTCCTATTTTTTTGTGGTGGCCATTTTGCTCATCAAGGCAGAACCGTTTTTGTTATTTTGGTAGAGGGTCACTTAAGCAACAGTCCTATGAAGTTTGGACGAAATTGCCACAAGGGTACAGGAGAAGTTGTCATTTAAAGATTTTTTTCTATTTTTGGCTCTGGTGGCCATCTTGTTCGTCAGAGCGGAACGAATTTAGCTATTTTACGGAGTCACCTAGGCAACATTCCTGTGAAGTTTGAATCCAATTGGCCTAAGGCTTAAGGAGGAGTTCGTGTTTGAAGCAACTTTACGATGTTTTTTTCTATTTTTAGCTCTGGCGGCCATTTTGTTTAAACGGACCGGGATCGTTTTATTTATTTTGGTAGGAAGTCTTCAAAGCAACATTCCTATGAAGTTTGAATGAAATTGGCCAAATGGGGCTGCGGGAGTTGTCGTTTGAAGTTTTTTTTTTCTATTTTTAGCTCTTGTGGCCATCTTGTTCGTCAGAGCGGAATGATTTTAGCTATTTTGGTAGGGAGTCACCTAGGCAACATTCTTGTGAAGTTTGGTTCCAATTGGCACAAGGGTTTAGGAGGAGTTCGCGTTTAAACCAAATTTACGATGTTTTTCTATTTTTTAGCTCTGGTGGCCGTTTTGCTCATTGGAGCGGAACCGTTTTAGCCAGTTTGGTAGAGGGTCACGTAAGCAATTTTTCTGCGAAGTTTGAATGAAATTTCTCCAAGGGTACACGAGTAGTTTGCCTTTAAAGATTTTTCTATTTTTAGCTCTGGCGGTCATCTTGTTCAGCGGAGTGGAACGATTTTAGCTATTTTGGTAGGGAGCCACCCAGGCAACATTCCTGTGAAGTTTGAACCAAATTGGCCCTAGGGTTTAGGCGTTCGCATTTAAATCAAATTGTTGACGACGGACGACGGACATTCACTGATCACAATACCTCACCATGAGCACTTCGTGTTCAGGTGAGCTAATACGGGGCGTCAGGCCTATTTTTTAGTTTTTGATAGAAAATTCCGTTAGTAAAGTACTAGTACTGTTTGCCAAGGTCCCCTTTAGGGGTTTCCCACATGCAATGTGCTAGTAAAGGGGTATAATCCGTAACTGCAACATAGACAAACAATTAACATCTAATTTAACAATAAACAGCCAAAATGAAGCAAAAAGTTAGTTTGCTTTTCGCTTTTCGACTTTCAGAAGTTAGTTTGCTTTTCGATTATAGATATGTTTAATGATGTAACTGTTAAATGTTTCAGTACATGCGTGAGTAAGTGACTGAGTGAGAGTGTTTTACGTCAATCAAATTGTTCAAACCATATGCAGATGTTCATTATGTCACAGATTCTTTTTGTTTTTCGCTTTTCGTTTTTAGATTTTCGCTTTTCGAACATATGTCTGTTTATTGATGTAACTGTTAAGTGTCTGAGTACATGAGTGAGTTAGTGAGTGAGTAAGTGAGTGAGTGAGAGTGTTTTACGTCAATCAAACTGCTCATGCCATACGCAGATGTTCATTGTGTCAAAGATTCTTTTTGTTTTTCGTTTTTCGATTTTCGCTTTTCGATCATATATCTGTTTAATGATATAACTGTTAAGTCTCTGAGTACATGAGTGAGTGTGTGAGTGAGTGAGTGAGTGAGTGAGAGTGTTTTACGTCAATCAAATTGATCGTGCCATATGCAGATGTTTATTATGTCAAAGATTATTTTTGTTTTTCGTTTTTCGCTTGTCGATCATAGATGTGTTAAATGATGTAAGTGTTAAGTGTCTGAGTACATTAGTGAGTGAGTGAGTAAGTGAGTGAGTGAGAGTGTTTTACGTTAATCAAACTGCTCATGCCATATGCAGATGTTCATAATGTCAAAGGTTCTTTTTGTTTTTCGCTTTTGCTTTTCGATCATAGGTCTGTTTAATGATGTAACCGTTAAGTGTTTGAGTACATGAGTGAGTTAATGAGTGAGTAAGTGAGTGAGTGAGAGTGGTTAACGTCAATCAAACTGCTCATGCCATACGCAGATGTTCATTATGTCAAAGGTTCTTTTTGTTTTTCGCTTTTCGTTTTTCGCTTTTCGCTTTTCTATCATAGGTCTGTTTAATGATGTAACTGTTAAGTGTCTGAGTATATGCGTGAGTGATTGAGTGTCTGAGATGTGAGTGAGTCAGTAAGTGAGTAAGTGAGTGAGTGAAAGTGTTTTACGTCAATCAAACTGCTCATGCCATCAGCAGATGTTCATTATGTTAAAGATTATTTTTTGTTTTTGGCTTTTCGTTTTACGCTTTTCGTTTTTCGCTTTTCGATCATAGGCCTGTTTAATGATGTAACTGTTAAGTGTCTGAGTAGATGCGTGAGTGATTGAGTGAGTGAGTGAGTGAGAGTGTTTTACGCAAACCGACTGCTCATGCCATATGCAGATGCTCATTATGTCAAAAATCCTTTTTTTTTCTCTTTTCTTTTTTCGCCTTTCGCTTTTCGCTTTTCGATCATAGATCTGTTTAATGATGTGACTGTTAAGTGTCTGAGTACATGAGTGAGTACATGAGTGAGTGAGTGAGTGAGTGAGTGAGTGAGAGTGTTTTCCGTCAGTCAAGCTGCTCATGCCATATGCAGATGTTCATTATGTCACAGATTAATTTTGTTTTTCGCTTTTCGAGGTCTGTTTAATAATGTAACTGTTAAGTGTCTGAGTACATGAGTGAGCAGTTTGATTGACGTAAAACACTCTCACTCACTCACTCACTAAGCGAAAAGCGAAAAACGAAGAGCGAAAAACGGAAAACAAAAAAAATCCTTGACATATTGAACATCTGCATACCGCATGAGCAGTTTGATTGACGTAAAACACTCATTACTCACTCACTCACTCACTCACTCACTCACTCACTCACTCACTCACGCATGTACTTAGACACTTAACAGTTACATCATTAAACAGACCTATGATCAAAAAGCGAAAAGCGAAAAACAAAAAGAATCGTTGACATAATGAACATCTGCATATGGCATGAGCAGTTTGATTTACGTAAAACACTCTCACTCACTCACTCACACACTCACTCACTCACTTACTCACTCACTCATTCACTCACTCATGTACTAAGACACTTAAGAGTTACATCATTAAACAGACCTATGATCGAAAAGCAAACTAACTTCTGAAAGTTGAAACGCGAAAAGCGAAAAGCAAACTAACTTCTGAAAGTCGAAAAGCGAAAAGCGAAAAGCAAACTAACTTCTCCTTGCTCCAAAATGATTAAACATTCTATCAGAATTCAACAGAAAGCCAAATAAAGCATGTGAAATGCATATACAAAATTAATTTGGTTAGATATTAATGACCATGATTATTGCTTATTATTTGCAATGAAGGCACAACTTGCCCGTGCGTTCATTATACAGTAAAACATCGATGGCTCGAACACCGATGGCTCGTTTACCATGGCTGAGTCGAACCCGTTCTTGAGTCCCGAGGGAATTTCTCCACATAAGAAAAAGGGAGGGTAATTAAGGATTTTTTTCCTATTCCCTTGTAAATGTATGCTGTGTGTACTCATTAGAATCGCCTCTACGAGGCGATTCTAATGAGTACACTTAGCATACATATTTGTTATAGCACCGAAAAGATGTCCCAAAATTAAGGCTGTTATGCGTCATGTCGGTAAAACTCAGTGGCTCGAACTACCCCTGCCTCGAACCTATTTTCATGGTCCCAAACGTGTTCGAGCCATTGGAGTTCTACTGTACATAGTCTATATATGCACTGAGGACCCCACCTTCAGGCCTTGGAGACTTGAACTAGATTTGGCTGTATAGTGCTTAACCATTATCTTGCTGTTCACGACAACCCCTGACTTTGCAGACAGAGTAGATCCTTTTTGTCATTCAGTTTGCGAATTGGAATGAATAAATTACATCAAGTAAATTGATTTGTTGAAATGTAAAGGGAGGTGGCTAAATTAATTTATGCAACGGGATAAGAGTTAAAGGCAAGCTGTTTCTTTGGGAAGTAGGGCATAAGACGCCAACAAATCTCAGTGTCGGATAAAAGTAAAACAAAACAAAATCGGAAGCAGTGTCTCCAAACTGAACAGCTGACCTAAATAGAGTTGATGGGGGATGTTCTAGAACTAATCCTCAGTCTTCTGTAGTAGATCTGAAAAAGGGGTAATCCACGTGGGGTAATAGTCCCACAAAATTGGAAGCAACGTCTCCAAAATGACATACACAGTGTTGACGGTGACCTTAAACCTCAATTCAAACAGACAAACAAAACAAAATCCTCTGGAAGAAAAGGACTTCAGCACAGAACTGAAAATTATGGTGTGTACAGAGACTGCGGAAGAGTGCAAAACCTATATGGGTACCAGGTATAGATTGGGACTCAGTTTTAGCATACCACTGTTAAATCGTAAGTACTCATCCAGTGATTTGTTTTGTGTGAGAGAATGCCAAGACGTGATCGACACAGTATCAGAACATACAGTAGAACTTCGATGACTCAAACACCGATGGCTCGTTTACCATGGAAAGTCGAACCCATTCTTGAGCCCCTAGCGAAATCCTCAACATAAGAAATAGTGGGGGATAATTAAGGAGATTTTAGTCTTTAATCTTGCAAATGTATGCTGTGTGTGCTCATTGGAATCGCCTCGATGAGGCGATTCTAATGAGTACACATAGCATACATATTCATTATAGAACACCGAAAAGATGTCTAAAAGTATCTCGATGTGCCTCCTGATAGTAACCTCTGTGGCTCGAACTACCCCTGTCTCGAACAAATTTTCGAGGTCCTAAAGGTGTTCGAGCCATTGAAGTTTGACTGTAGATAGACAGATTGTCCTAAATCACTTACCTTAAGGGGAATTGGAACACTTGGCAGATTTTTCTCATCATTTTCAAAGGGAGACATATGTTTGGACTTCTTGTTCGCTTTTCTATAAGCCCTGTCTCGCTGAACAAGGGATTAAGGGGTGTGGATCTGAATGGATTCCAAAAGCCTTGTGTGAACAGATGGGTGGTGCACACCCCTTGGGGATCCACGTGGTTAGTGTCATTGAAAGCATCAATATATATGACTAAGAGGTGAAATTCTGAATAAATATTGAAGATTATTTGAATTATTTGAGCATACCCACTGGGGAACCGCATTCGGTGCTCTAGGGCTGGATTATTTTGTACCCAAGGGCTATTATTTGAATAACCTTGGTTAAAGCTGCGTGAAAAATACCAAAAGCCTCGGCCTTCTAGTTTCAGACAAGAAGAATTCCAAAGGTTTCTCTATTAAAGTTTATAATAAACAATTGGGCCCCAGTGCGGGACCATTTTTGGCCCCGGTGCTATAATTTGAGGTTTTGTAGAGGTCCACTAGACAATGCCCTGAAAAATGTAATCCCTTGGAAGCAAGGACTACAAGATACTCGTAGAACTGATAAACATGGAGTGTACAAGATTTGTCTTGGCCAGACTAGCTAGTTTCGGCCGATTAGGCCTCATCTGTTACCCTCAGTAACTATTTTCTAAATTCCGCAGTGAAATCAATGATCCCGAAAGGCATTACGATAACAAACCCGTGCGATATAGTGCAATTTTTACATCTCCAAAATGGCTACTTTTCTGACGAAAATCTGTGATATTTTTCTTATTTATACTGCAAACATAGGTTGTGGGTACTCTTTAGAACCGCCTCATTGAGGCGGTTCTAACGAGTACCTACAACCTATGTCTTGGAGCAGAAATAAGAAAAACTATTGTTTACCCCCGTAAACCCCAGTTTTCTCTTTATAAAGTGGGGTGTAAGGGGGTGTTCATTTCACGGAACTGTTCACGTGATGACTAGAAAATATAACCCACACTACCACTATGATGAAGCTACATACAAAGCTACATACGGCAAAAAGACCATTTTCTCCAGTGGGCTACAATTTGAACAATATTGGTAGATATCCACAAGATGAAGCTGTATGCCGAATATTAGATGCTTGGGGCTTCTGGTTTCAACTAAGAATGTGTTTTAAAAGTTTACCTGACCAATATGGCCGCCATGCCCATATATGTTAAAAACCATTAAAAATCTTCTTCTCAGGAACCGGATGGCCGGTGACCTTGAAACTTGGTATGCAGCATCGGCGACTCGGGCCTACCAAGTTTGTTCAAATGATGATCTTGACCTGTTTTACGTCAAGGTCAAATTTGGTCACTTAGACATTTATATGGAAAAAAGGCAAACCAGTGGCTTTTGGTTGCATGGTAGACATGGTAGACTGTGGTATCAGAAATGATGTTTGCTATCAGCTGAATGAAACTTTTATCAATTCCAAAGGTCAAGGTCATCTGCTGACCTTTGTCCTGGATGGCTCAGGTTCAGTTTTTTTAGAAGCCCCTGTGGCGCAGTGGTTATGCTACTCGCCTTGTAAACCAGGGATCTCGGGCTTCTCCTGACCGTTTCGGATGAGTCTTTAAACCGAGGTCCTGTCTCCGTATGACCTTAGCTGTTGGTGGGCCGTAAAACTAAAACTCAGTCACTCACTCAGTATTTTTTTATCTTTTTCTCTCCACTTAAACTGCTGGGTTGATATAACTAAAATTACATGTGGAACCTCTATGGGAAGGGGCACGAAAGTTTGTTCGTAAGGACTGGGTCACATGACCAATATGGCCGCCATGCCCATACATGGTAAGAACCTTTAAAAATCTTTTTCTTAGGAACCGAACGGCCGATGACCTTGAAACTTGGTATGCTCCATTGGGAACTCGGGCCCTACCCAGTTTGTTCAAATGATGACCTTTGGTTGAACTTGACCTGTTTAATGTCTAGGTCAAATTTGGTCACTTAGGCAATTGTGTGGAAAAAATGAAAACATTGGATTTTCTGATTGCATGGTAGCCTGTGGCATCAGAAATGATATTTGCAATCAGCCAAATGGAAGTTTATCGATTCCAAAGGTCAAGGTAATTCACTGACCTTTTTCCTGGATGGCTCAGATTCAGTATTTTTATCTTCTCCTCCAATTACACGGCTGGGTTGACTGAAACCAAATTACATATGAAGCCTCTTTGGGAAGGGGGAGTGAGTGAGTGTTTGAGTTTTACGTCCCACCAACAGCTAAGGTCATACTTGGTTTAAAGACTCAGCCGATAGTATGGAGAAGCCCAGGATCGATCCTGCGACCCCTGGTTTACAAGGCAAGTAGGATGACTTAGTTTCAGTATTTTTATATTCTTCTCCACTGCTGTGCTGATTGAAACCAAATTATATGAAGAGCCTCTCTGGGTGAGGCGATGAAAAGATATTTATGGGATTGTAGTCACATGACAAAGACAGGCGCCATGCTGTGTATGGTATACACCACATGACCTCTGGTTAGCGTTGTGGCCCATTGGCCTCTTGTTTTCATTTTGCCCCTTTCGTTACCATGGCTATCAAAGTTCTGCATGGAACAGAATTCTTTGAACTTGAGATAGGACCACTCAAAGTTAAGCCCAGCCACAATTTGGCCAGCATCCGAATGGAAAGATGGACTGACCGACGACGACGCACGGTTGAGATATCACAATGGAGCTAAAAAAATTAAGGAATCTCTTGGTGCTGTTCGCGGCTACGTGAATGCGAACGGCAACTGAACTGAAGTTTTGCAAAGAGTCGTAGACAGAACAAAAATATCACTATGCATAAGGGAAAGATGATATTTTTCGATGCGAGTTTGGAGCTGAGGGCTACGCTTAAAGGAAAGAGCCCAATGGGTTTTAATTCTTTCCTTTAAGAACAGCCCCTACAACATGTAATGGGAAATGTTATAGCTTTATGTTTTTTTCTCTTTATTGCAATACATTACGGGCCGGTGAAAGGTCATAGTGCTGACATCATAACACCGTAACAGAGCGCCCCTACTTGAAGTTGGCGAAATAGATTGGGCTGCATGGAGCTTCCACGAAGAGCTGAAACTGATCGAACTTTTGACTGAGGCTGGTCAACCGCTTCGAAGGTACGAGTTTGTACAGGAGAAGTGGTGCGAGTTGGACCGACCCTGAAACGGTAAAAGTCCCACAAAATTGGGAGCAAGGTCTCCAAAATGACTCGAATTAAGTTAATTTGGACCCGAAATCTCCCTTGGGTGACGCTCGCATTATGTATATAGTCCTAGAAGGAAAAATGAAGCCAGTAAGTATTCTTATAGGCGACGTTAGGTAACCTCAATAGTTTCCTACTCTTACATTATGATAACACACCCGTGCGATATAGTGCATTTTTTCACATCTCCAAAATGGCTACTTTTCTGATGAAAATTCGTGATAGTTGTCTTATTTATACTGCAAATATAGGTTGTGGGTGCACGTTAGATCCGCCGCATTGCGGCGGTTCCAACGGGTATCCACAACCTATGTCTTGGAGCAGAAATAAGAAAAATAATATATACCCCAGAGACCCCAGTATTTCTGGATGTAGTGGGGTTTAGGCAGATTTCATATCACGGACTTGTTCAGGTGATGAAAAGAAATGATTTGGTCCATGTAAAGTATCGACTGTAATGAAAGCCGCTGTTGTGCAGTGGTAAAGTATGGGACTCGGGATCGTCGGGTACCGGGTTTGATCCCCGCGAACATGACGTGCTGTTTCATTGAGCAAGAGGCTTTATCCACGTTGCTTAGTGCTGGGTTCTACACAGGAAGAACTGAGGGCCACATGGAAGATTAGTACTGGTTTACTTAATGTGTTACGTCGATTATTATTTTGGCCTCCGCCCATCTGGGCTGGAAGAAATAGATGGGCTGTAATGCTTCTACGCAGAGCTGAAACCGACCCGCACACGAGTACTGGTAAACCGCTTAGAGGATCTAAGCCTGCCCAGGCAAAGCGGTGCAAGTCAGCCCGTTCATGCTGATAAACCCTATTGGTTTCATTGGGCAACAGGGATTGAGATGTCATTTCATCTCAATGTCGGGTAAAAGTCCCACACAATTGGAAGCAACGTCCCCAAAATGACCTATACAGTGCTGACGGGGGCGTTAATCAATCAAACAAACAAATAGATTATTATTACTATAACTTTAAGTTATATCCCTTTAAAATTAGCAAGTGCGTCAAAACTCATTAACCTTCACCTATTCTAACCTCTTTATTTGTTTAATTATGGCTATACATTACAATTAAATGAATGTGGACGACGCAGGACACAAATGAACAGTTTTTTTTTTTCAAAATAACAATCTAGCGTCGTTTTCTTTTACTGCCGAACGCAGCAATTCAGAACTGCTGGCTCATCTATGTGCTGGCCTGCCGAGTGCATTGACTAGGGAAAAAATGGAAGCCGTGCTCAGGCAATCTGATCACATGCAATCTGGTGTCAGCATCTGTTGTTAGCATGTAATATTGTCCTTCGAGCTGAGTATAATATATTATTGTCAAAGCTGTGGTTGAACCTTGATTGAGTGAATGATGACAGAAAGGTTTGGCCACGACAAACAAAGATGGGTCTTAAGACAAGTGCGTTCAGTGAAGACTCAGATCAGACGGCGCATCGCGCAGTCTGATCTGAGTCTTCGCTGTGCGCTGCATGTGGGGGCCTTAACCAAAGCTAATTAAGCCAGACACGGAAAACTGTATTCTATCTCAACGGGAACAGAAAATGATGGAGCTCACGTCCTAAGTTGCGTTTTCGCCTGGTGCGTCCAACGTGTGTGAACGAACGTTTGATGGAGTGCATAAACCGCCGCCTCAGCCAGACGTAATACTTCGGCAGAAACGAATCAGCGTTGCCGTACTTTCCCATGAAGTCACAAATTTTATTTCCTTATCCATGTTATCATTTATATATATTAGGGTCAAAGAAAATACAAAATATACAACAATTTCTACACTTTGAGTAAAGTCTGGACTGACCACACCTGTTTCAAGAGGTAATTTTTCTTTTTTATATTTTCTAATAAATTTTACAATTGCCTTTTGGGATGTTTCTGTGTATTGTTTTTTCTTTTACCTTTTTCATGCGATGGAATGAAGATATAGACATGTTTTGGTCTTTTTATCTTAAAAAATTGAGATTCTAAATAACATGTTTGTTTGTTTGATTTGAGGTTTAACGTCCACCCGTCAACACAGTAAAGGTCATGTTGGAGACATTGCTTCCAATTTTGTGGGACTTTTACCCGACATTGAGATGAACTGACATCTCAAGCCCTATCGCCCAATGAAACCAATAGGGTTTATAAGCATGGACTCGCACCACTTTTCCTAGGCATGCTTAGATCCTCTAAGCGGTTTACCAGTACTCGTGTGCGGGTCGGTTTCAGCTCTGCGTGGAAGCATCATGCAGCCCATCTATTTCTTCAAGCCCCAAAATGCCTACATGGGTCAACAGCGCAGCAAAAAGCTAGGGGCATATTTCTCTACTTCAAGAAAACACGCCTATAGAATCCTGATCCGCTTGAACCCCACTTTTATATAGTAAAACTGGGATTTACAGGGGTAAACCTTATTTTTCTTACTTCTGCTCTAAATATAGATCGTTGATACTCGTTAAAACCGCCTCATCGAAGCGGTTCTGACGAGCGGTTCTAACGAGTGCCAACGATCTATATTTGAGCTGAATAAGAAAAATATCACATTGTTTTTTTCATCTTCAACTTTCCGTTTTTTTCGGCGGTAAAATTTACAACGTATTTGAATCAGGGGTGTTTTTTGTATTGCAAACATCGTTTTTTACGCCCAGGTTTTAATTGATTGATAATTTTGGGTTTAACGACAAGTCAACCTTTGTGGGTCATTTTGTGTCTTCTCCTACAGTAAGGGAGAAAAGAGATAGAAGAGATAGTAGAGGAGATGAAAGTGAGGGATAGAGGTGAAACAGCAAAATGAACGAAAGTGTAGAGGCAGAAGAAATAACAACATTTCCCCTCTACCCTTACCTGCTGCAAGGACAGCAGTCCTAGTCCAACTGCTTGAAGAAATAGATGGGCTGCATGATGCTTCCACGCAGAGCTGAAATCGACCCGCACACGAGCACTGGTAAACCGCTTAGAGGATCTAAGCCTGTCCAGGCAATGCGGTGCGAGTCGACCCGTCCATGCTTATAAACCCTATTGGTTTCATTGGGCGACAGGGCTTGAGATGTCATTTCATCTCAATGTCGGGTAAAAGTCCCAAAGAATTGGAAGCAACGTCTCCAAAATGACATTTAAAGTGTTGACGGGGACGCTAAACCTCAAATCAAACCAAACCAAACCTAGTCCAACTGTAAGCCAATATCAGATGGACGGCGGTGCGAGTCGGACCGTCCATGCTTATAAACCCTATTGGTTTCATTGGTTGACAGAGCTTGAGATGTCATTTCAACGTCGGGTAAAAGTCCCACAAAATTGGAAGCAACGTCTCCAAAATGATCTTTACAGTATTGACGGGACGTTAAACCTGAAATCAAACAAACAAACAAAAATATCAGATGGACGCCCGAGTGACGCAAGATACACGTCACCTTTGCCTCACTTATCCACCCACTTCACGCCCAAGTTAAGGCTGCTATACGCATCACGAAAACACGCTTATATAATTCTGACCCCCTTGAACCCCGCTTTTATATAGTAAAACTGGGGTTTCCGGGGGTATACCTGATTTTTCTTATTTCTGCTCTAAAATATAGATTGTGGGTACTCGTTAGAACCGCCTCGATGAGGCGGTTCTGATGAGTGCCCACAAGCTATACTTTGAGCAGAAATAGGAAAAATATCACAATTTTTCATCATAAAATTTTCATTTTTTCGGCGATAAAGGTGGCAATGTATTTGTATAGGCGTGTTTGCGTAATGATAAGACGGGTAATCTAACCTTGACCAGGGTCTAGTTGTTGGTTGGTTGATTTGACGTTTAACGTCCCCGTCAACACTGTAAAAGGTCATTTTGGAGACGTTTCTTCCAATTTTGTGGAACTTTTACCCGACATTGAGATGAAATGACATCTCAAGCCCTGTCGCCCAATGAAACCAATAGGGTTTATTAGCATGAACGGTCCGCCACGCACCGCGGTTCCTGGACAGGCTTAGATTCTCTAAGCGGTTTACCAGTACTACTGTGCGGGCCGGATTCAGCTCTGCGTGGAAGCATCATGCAGGTCATATATTTCTTCAAGCCCCTATGGGCGGGGGCTGAACAGCTGATATAAACTATTCCAGCAAGTACAATATGCACACGCCACGAAAACACGCCTATATACATCTTAATTTTGACCCCTTAAAACCCACTTCTGTATAGTAAAACGGGGCTTTACAGGGTTATACATAGTTTTCGAAGGGGTAAACCTTGTTTTTTTTTCTAATTTCGGCTCAAAGAAATAGATTGTGGGTACCAAATTATCAATGTTTTGAGCAGAAATGTGAAAAACATCAGTATTTTTATCTATTTTTTTTTTATAGATCCTGGGTGCCAAATTATCAATGTTTTGAGCAGAAATGTGAAAATTATCAGTCTTTTTTTCTATTTTCTTCCGTTTTTTTTGGGGGGGTGGGGGGGGGGGGGTAAAATTATATATATATGTATATGTTTGAATAGGCGTGTTTTCGTAATGAATCCTCTGCAATTGTTGCTGCAAAATGTAATTTTCGCAAATACAAATTTGCAGCAAAAATATTACATGTAGTGTATATGCCATATTTATTTGTCAAAGTCAAGTGACCGCAATTCATGCTTGAACCACCTCAATGAGAGCCTAGCAGAACAAAGTCATGTTTTATCAAATATGGAAAAATACTGATGAAAGACATAGAGGATCTTACATGAGTGTTCATGTATTATTGAATTTATTGAACGAGTTGAGGAAAAGGGATAAAATGCGAGGCTTTGCCGAGCATTTTATCCCCTTTCCTCAACTCGTTTAATAAATTCAATAACACATGAGCACGAATGCAAGAGTCTATTTATCATATGACATTTAAAACGCACTTTATTCACGATTGTTTAACAAAAATGACAATATTCCACCATTAGTAAACGCGACGTCGTTAAGGACGTCGTACATGTAACGTTACGGGACGTATCTAGCTAATTTGCATATTTAATCCACTAGTGGATTATCGAAAATAATACATGGCGTTATTACACTCTCAGACGCAACGTCATATGATAAATATCTGTAATGTATTCATGTTCCCCAATAAAGAGAGAGAGAGAGAGAGAGAGAGAGAGAGAGAGAGAGAGAGAGAGAGAGAGAGAGAGAGAGAGATGTCGTTTTATAATTGTTATTAATTAGAACCCTTTAAGTTATTTCTTTTAACAGCGTTTTACCATCAGTTAGAGAATGTCCAACCAATATTCCTTGCTTGATTGAATTGTTTTCATTTCGCATTTTTAGGTCGACTAGTCTGAAACATGGGGCCGCTTAATGTGGCAGTTTGCCTTACTTTGGCTGCGGTTTGCATCAATGGACAGGATCTAGGAAATGGTAAGTCTGATAACAGCATCAATGCCCTCTGCATCAACGCTTTGGTTGTTCGGAATTGTCTGCTCTTGGCTAAACCCAACATGCATGTAATTTTGCGCCGTAGCTACAGAGTAATATGTAATATTGTGGCTAGCCATGCATGTTTGAGTACCATATATGAATAGAACATCACTAGGAACCCACACGTCGCTAGGGCAACGTCAAATCCACGTCGGCGCAACGTCATGACGTTGCACCGACGTGGATGTGACGTTGTACCGACGTTGATGTGACGTCACAATTACGACATGTGCCTGCAAAGGCTTGTAAAATCTGAGACATAGAAGACCCAGGCCTATTCAAAACCATTCCGATGATGTGGGTTTACTGTCTGCTTTTTGTGTATTCCATTGATACAAATTAGTGCGCGGTAAACAGCATGCATTTGAGGGGAATGGATTTACCATCAGGGGAAGCAACTCATTCAAAATATGCCTGTCGTCCTTTAAAGTAGGGCTCTACACTAAAAGGAAAGAGTTTGCCACTTAGGAGCAAACATTTTCTTAAAAGAAGGGACTCCTTTTTCTCGAGGGTTTCAAATTATAGGGAAGTGAATGCGAACAGAAAGGCTCCCGTATTTGTAGCCCTTCTAAAATGTCGGGAACTATATCAGGCTTAACTAGTCTCTTTAATGTATGTTAAGACTAGAGGAAGTACCTGAAAAAAAAAGAATGTAAATGTACAGTGAGTGATTGGCTATAGTTACCTGTTTACAGCATGTCAGAATGTAGCAAATTTTGAAGTCTGACTTTTATGGTTACTTGTAACCTTTACCAGTGACGAATTATGGAATCGTGTCACGACTGTTAAACGCGGATTGACACCTGTTACTGATAGTGTGCAATACAGGGGGAAGGTGTGTGGTTGGGGGGGGGGGGGGGGTTGAGAACCGTCTCTGTAACTAAAGATTTGGCCACGTGCGCAGCAAACCTACAAACGCCCGTCAGTTAGCTTAGTCTGCATATATAGAGTTTGCCATAATCTCGGTCGGGCTTCCAAGCGTCTCTTAAAGGTTCGTGTTATCTCAACAATCTGATCTGGGTATTTGCTAGTTCTCATGTGGCATCATAATCCATGTTAATTTAATCCCAGAAATGGCAAAGGACCCCGGCCTAACAGCCACTTTGAACACAATTATGGCCTACGAAGGTTCATTTTATCGAGAGTCATTCCATGTAAATGTACCATGTATTGGTGCAAATAGTCTTCCGTATTCGTGCAGTCTCACCACGACAGCCGCTGTTCGCGTGAATGTAGATCTGCTAAAGACACAGAGGCTGAGTGGGCATTAACCCTTAAGATGCCAATCACAACGATGTTGTTTGTTGTTGTTTACTTAAGAAGTCATTATTGCAGATCATGTTCCAGTGTGGAACCGGATGATTAGCAGTCTCATCAGGTTCCACGCAGTTCACCTGTTTGTATTAATATGTTTAAAAAGTTTGCAAAAACATTCAGCAGACGACAGTTTCAGATGCAGTTTTGTTTAGCATCCTAAGGGTAAAGGTAGTCAAAGTTACAAAATACAGTGAAGCCTCGATCCCTCGAACACCGATTGCTCGTTTATCAGGGCTGTTCTGAACTCTTTCTTCAATCCACATAACTCAAAATAACCATATACAGTCGAACTTCGATAACTCGAATACCTTTGTGACCTTGAAACTTTGTTCGAGAAAGGGGTAGTTCCAACTACTGAAGGTTAATAAAGCGCCTCGCATTTTATCCCCTATCCTCAACTGGTTTAATAAATTCAATAATACATGAGCACTCATGTAAGATCCTCTATATATTGATCCGCCGCATTGCATCACGTCGAGTAGATGTTTCCAGATCAAAGTATCACACGTCTGGAAATATCCAAGTTCAAGAAAATCTTACTGAATTCCATTGAAAAAGGGCGTAACAGATCCTTAAGTGAAGAAACTTGCTAACTAACTGGGAGTAAATTTTGACCACAGGGAAACTTCGAACTTCGGTTTTGGCCAGTCAACACTATTAAGGTCATGCCGAGCCAGACAGTTTGCATAACCACACTTTTCCTGGCAAAGCTAGTAGTTTACATAAAGAGGATCTTACATGAGTGTTCATGTATTATTGAATTTATTAAACGAGTTGAGGAAAAGGGATAAAATGCGAGGCTTTGCCGAGCATTTTATCCCTTTCCCTCAACGAGTTTAATAAATTCAACAATACATGAGCACGAATGCAAGATTCTATTTATCATATGACATTTAAAATGCATTTTATTCACGCTTGTTTACAAAAATGTCAATTTTCCGCCATTAGTAAACGCGACGGCTTTAAGGACGTCGTACATGTAACGTTACGGAACGTATCTAGGTAGTTTGCATATTTAATCCACTAGTGGATTATCGAAAATAATACAGTCATGGCGTTATTACACTCTCAGACGCGACGTCATATGATAAAATATGTTATTGAATGGGGTTGGGCCACAAGTTCTCACAATATTACTTAAGTCCTTTCCCCAAAGAAGTTTCCTTCCTAAATCATCAGATTAACACGTCCGTGAAATGAATACCCCTCTATACCCCCACTTTATATAGAGAAAACTGGTGTTTACAGGGGTAAACATTATTTCTCTTATTTCTGCTCCAAGACATAGGTTGTTGGTACTCGGTAGAAGGGCCTCAATGTGGCGGTTCTAACGAGCACAAACAGCCTATGTTTGGAGCATTAATAAGAAAAAATACCACGAACTTTCATCCGAAAAGGACCCATTTTGGTTATACAGTAGAACTTCGATGTCTCGAACACTGATGGCTCGTTTACCATGACTGAGTCGAACCCATTCTTGAGCCCCTAGCGAAATCCTCTACATAAGAAATAGTGGGGGATAATTAAGGATATTTTAGTCTTTTATTTTGCAAATGTATGCTGTGTGTACTCATTAGAATCGCCTCGATGAGGCGATTCTAATGAGTACATACAGCATACATTTTCATTATAGAACACCGAAAATATGTCTAAAAGTATTTCGTTATGCCTCCTGACAGTAACCTCAGTGGCTCGAACTACCCCTGTCTAGAACAGATTTTCGAGGTCCCAAAGGTGTTCGAGCCATTGAAGTTCGACTGTATGAAAGAATGCACTGTCACATCCGGGTTATCGTAATGTCAGCGGAAGGGAGAGAGTGTCCTATATAGAAAAGATTTCATGATCAATCTCCACGAAGAATGTTGCCGACACGGGGAGGTAACCTCACCTGACAATGGATTCATCCTTTCTTAAGACCACCTTTGGAACTGTTCAAAAGTGGTATATTAGTAGAGGATCAAGGGTATAGCCAACACGATCAAGAAAAGCTGAAACATATTTAATATGCGTTTAAGAGGAATGGGAACACCTGGCAGATTTTTTCGCCAATTTTCGAAGGGAGACACCTCTCGGGTCTTCATGTTCGCTTTACTTAAGCCCTGTTTCCATGTTTCCACTGAAAAGGAGGTCTACTCTTAAAGGAAAGAATTTGCTCCTTAGGAGCAAATTCTTCCCTTTAAGAGTTGACCTCTATTGACATGGGAGACAAAAATACTTCTGCAGGAGTTGCCTCCCCTGAAGGTATTCCCATTCCCCTTAAAAGCAGAAAGTCTTATTTTTAGCTGAAATTAACTGTACTTCAATAATTATTTTCAGGTTTAACAGTTCAATCCCTAGAGGGCAGTTCGATAATGGGAGGCCCTATCACAGGCGGACGAGGCATTTTTTCATTGTGGGGCGGGGCATGTGCCGGTGAGCTTTGTGCGGACGGGATAAGACGAGTCGCGGATGGCAGCACCCGCTCCCGCTCCATGGGAACGCCAGCCGCTCGGGGTCCGACTAGAGTACCTGATGTACAGATGGTTGGGAGCCCTATTTCTTCACATCCTGTTTCTGGTCTTGGGGACCCTATAGCTTCACCACCTGTTTCTGGCCTTGGGAGCCCTTTTGCTTCACCACCTGTTTCTGGCCTTGGTGGTTCTGTTGCTTCACCGCCTGTTTCTGGTCTTGGTGGTCCTATTGGTACGCCAGCAATGGATCAGGACATGTTCACAGATTTGACAGCTGCGGGAAGTGTCGGTGCTGTTGGAGATCTCACTTGGCCACCAAATCCAATTCAAACAGGACCAGTCGGAGGAGCTGTCATGGTTGATCCTATCAACCCACCCATTAATGTTCCTGTTGCACCTTATCGACCACTCGGCGATTACCCCTCACGCAAGAAGATAGTTATTAAAAAGAAAACAGTATTTATTCCCAGGAGAAAGGGATATAATATTCCTCCGAAGAAACCAGTATTTCCACCCAAGAAACCATTGCTGCCACCACCAGTGAAACCGGCTTTTCCACGAAAGAAACCTTTTCTGCCGAAGAAACGACCGGTTTTACCACCGAAGAAACCAATATTTCCGCTACCTAAGAAACCAATTTACCCTCGAAGAAAACCTTTTCTGCCAAAGAAACCGCCAATTTTACCACCAAAGAAACCGATCTTCCCACCCAGGAAACCTTTTCTACCCAAGAAACCGATATTACCACCACCTAAGAAACCGATATTTCCTCCACCGATGAAACCAGTTTATCCTCCAAGAAAGCCTTTGCTACCGAATAAACCAATATTACCACCCAGGAAACCAATATTTCCACCAAAGAAACCGATATTTCCACCCGAGAAACCGATATTTCCTCCAAGCAAACCGATGTTTCCACCACAACAACCTATATTTCCACCAAAGAAACCGATACTTCCATCTAAGAGACCAATATTTCCTCCCAGAAAACCAATATTTTCACCCAGAAAACCAATAATTACACCTAAGAAACCCATATTTCCCCCACCGCAGAAGCCAGTTTATCCTCCAAGAAAGCCTTTTCTACCGAATAAACCAATATTACCACCAAGGAAACCAATATTTCCACCAAAGAAACCGATATTTCCACCCGAGAAACCGATATTTCCTCCAAGCAAACCGATGTTTCCACCACAACAACCTATATTTCCACCAAAGAAACCGATACTTCCACCTAAGAAACCAATATTTCCTCCCAGAAAACCAATATTTCCACCCAGAAAACCAATAATTACACCTAAGAAACCGATATTTCCACCCCCTAAACCCATCTTTCCACCCCGGAAACCAATATTGCCACCTAAGAAACCGATATTTCCACCCCGAAAACCAATATTTCCACCCAAGAAACCAATATTTCCACCTAGAAAACCGATATTGCCACCTAGAAAACCAATATTTCCACCTAAGAAACCTATATTTCCACCTAGAAAACCGATATTTCCTCCCAAGAAACCAATATTTCCTCCTCAGAAACCAATACTTTCACCTAAGAAGCCAATTTTCCCACCGCCAATGAAACCAATATATCCTCCAAGGAAACCTGTTCTACCCAGGGAGCAAGCGTTTCTACCAGAGAAACCAATACTGCCGCCACCAAAGATGCCGTATGATCCCTTTGATGACGATTACGAATCAATTAAGAAGATTACAATACACAAGACTGTGATTATGCCAAAAAAGAAGTTCGACAAAAGAAGATTAGCTAAGATAGGTAAGCAAAACGTTCCCATATGAAGCTATTAGAACCGATACGCGCCAGTCAAAATCATGCATCAGTTCAATGATCTGGACAATGATTTAGCCTTGACATATTGCAGTATCTTACTGATGGAACTTTTCTTAAAAATTCCTACAGTTTTTTCTTATTTCTGATTTAAACATAAATTAGGGTGGTCGATAGAGTCACACCCAAAACCTACATTCTGGAGTAAAATCAAGAAATATAACATCACGAAAACAGGCCTATATAATCGGGGCTTGGGAAAATATATTGGGCTGCATGGTGCTTCAACGCAGAGCTGAATCTGACCACACAGGGGTACTGGTAAACCGCTTAGAACGACTAAGCCTGCTCAGGCAAAGCGGTGTGAGTCAGATCGTCCAATGCATTTGAGCCTTCCGGTTTCATTGGGCGGCAGGGCTTGAGATGTCATTTCACCTCAATGTCGGGTAAAAATCCCACAAAATTGGAAGCAACGTCTCCAAAATGACCTTAATAGTGTTAACGGGGACGTTTAACCCCAATTCAAACAAACAGGCCTGTCCTTAAACCCCTACTTTATATAGTAAAACTGGGCTTTGTTTGTTTGTTTGTTTGATTTGAGGTTTAACGTCCCCGTCAACACTGTAAAGGTCATTTTGGAGATGTTGCTTCCAATTTTGTGGGACTCTTACCCGAAACTGAGATGAAATGACAGTTCAAGCCCTGTCGCCCAATGAAACCAATAGGGTTTATTGGCATGGACGGTCCGCCTCGCACCGCGGTTCCTGGACAGGCTTAGATCCTCTAAGCGGTTTACCAGTACTAGTGTGCGGTCCGGATTCAGCTCTGCGTGGAAGCATCATGCAGCCCATATATTTCTTCAAGCCCCTATGGGCGGGAGGCGTAAAACTGGGCTTTACAGGAGTGTACAATAGTTTTCTTATTATTGCTGAAAAACCATAGTTTGTGGGTACTTGTTAGAACCGCCTCGCTGAGGCGGTGCTAAAGAGTACCCACTATCTATGTTTTGAGCAGAAATGTGAAAAATATCAGAGTTTTTAATTTGAAACTTTTCGGTTTTTGGTATTAGGTTTTTCAATATATATGAATAGGCGTGTTTTCGTAACGGAATACCATTTTGAACAGCACTTTTGTTTATAATGTCGGGTTTACAGGGGTATTCATTATATTGACATGTTAGTCCAAAACGGCTTGCAGTTGCTTACATTTAGAAGTATAACTGATAGACGCGCCTGTACAAACTTTGCAGAGGAGAAATATTTCACGGATAATGAAGACCTTGATGCATACAAAGAATAATTATGCATCACGAAAACACGCCTGTATAATTTTGACGCCCCTTAAACCTAACTTTTATGTAGTAACACTGGGGTTTGCAGGGGTAAACTTTTTACTTATTTCTGCTTTAAAATATAGATAATACTCACAATATATATTTTGAACAGAAATCAGAAAATTTTATCAAATTTTCTCACTTTAAAATTTTCGTTTTTTTTTTTCGGCGGTTAAGTTCAAGATGTATTTATATAGGCGTGTTTTGTAATGGTATGTTACTGAAAATTGCACTGACGGAAATGCTTAAACGAATTTAGGATAGCTTTCACCATGATTTGTCATTTTTTATGAATTTTTCAAAAAGTGCATTTTCATTGACAATTTAACCATCCCAGTGTTACACAGAATTTTTGGCACTCCAAATTTATTATTAAGCGAGATATTGGAAGAATTACAAAAAATTTTAACTGTTAGTGGTGAGGTCAGGGGCCAGTTGTTCAAAACTAGCGACATTCTTAGTTAACGTATTATTAAAACTTTGATAATTTAATATGGCAAATATGCTCATATTTTTGCTGAAAAAATGTGAGCAGCTTTTGCAAATGCAAAAGCTGCTCACATTTTTTTTTCAGCAAAATATACAAAATTTTAGATATTGTACTTGCTAGAACAGTTAACAATATGACCACTAACGAGCTCGTTAAGCTAACGATGCTTGAACAACTGGGCCCTGTTTTGCTATCATTTAAAGCATGATGTTCAATGGCCATAAAAATTTCATGGCCAATAAAGGTTTTCCCAGTACAACATTTCTAAGGCTACAAATCGTCTCTAATTACCGTTTGTTTTAAGTGGTTCTTCAAAAACAAAAGTAGAATTGGCTTGCCCATTTGTCAAGGTCCTTTCATCCCTCCTGTACTGATGTTCCGTTTATAATGAAACCATTTAACTAACAGGGCTATAATTGAATAACAGGTCCGAATTTTTTTTGTTTGTTTTGAGGTTTAACGTCCCCGTCAACACTGTAAAGGTCATGTTGGAGACGTTGCTTCCAGTTCTGTGGGACTTTTACCCAACATTGAGATGAAATGACATCTCAAGACCTGCCGCCCAATGAAACCAATAGGGTTTATAAGCATGGACGGGCCGACTCGCACCGCTTTGCCTGGGCAGGCTTAGATCGTCTTAAGCGGTTTACCAGTACTCGTGTGCGGGTCGGTTTCAGCTTTGCGTGGAAGCATCATGCAGCCCATATATTTCTTCAAGCCCCGATGGGCGGGGCCGATAACAGGTCTGAAGAAATTTCATTGGTTGCATTGAATGTTTTACAATTTTTTCAAATTCAGTTTTACTGAAAACCGTCAAAATGCAAATTCATAAAGAATGCCCATTGCCTATTGATTGGCCCCCCCCCCCCCCCCCCCCCCTGTTATTTTGGAGAAAGAGCAGTTTTTATTTGTTGAAACCATTTTTCAATGTGAAAGTTTGATTTTCTGGGGTCATTTTTAAAAGCGATTCGTCTCCTTTGTTTATTGGCCAAATTATATACGTTTTAGCATTTAGGCTCCGAGAAAACTAGTTTTGAAATATGTATCTCAGGTACAAGTATGTTCTGTTTAAATGAAGCTTTTGTTCAGTTTTGGTACAGAAAATTAAATTAGTTATAGCGTTCTGACCAGAAATCCCTGATACATTTTAAAGGGTCTGTCCTATGGGCGGTTTTCCAAGAAAAATCCCTTTCAAAGATGAAAGAGAAATTAGTTATAGCGTTCTTACCAGAAGTTTTAAAGGAAATCCCTGATACATTTTAAAGGGTCTGTCCTATTGGCGGTTTTCCAAGAAAAATCCCTTTCAAACATGAAGTCCATAAAAGGAAATCGTGGCTAAAATTCGTTTTTAATTATAACAAAAATACCATGAAAATAGATGAACAAAGAATGTTTGATAACATCTTTAATGTCTTACCTTTAATTTGATATAATGATTAGGAAAATACTCCAAGTAATAGCGGAGAAAATGTCATTTAAAGATGACAACTGTCGTAAGGTCTTGATAATTCAAAGCACTGAAAGTACTGGTGGATCTATGTCACTGAGTGTAGGCTGAGAAGATAATCCGGGACTGAGACCTAGTTCTCTTCGTTTAACCCTTAAATTCTGTTCTGGGTCTCACTGTTTGCTTATGACTCTCCGATGCAAATACTTAGGATCATTAAGGTACAATTTTCAAGTGAGCTAGCTCACTAGAAATTGTACAATAATGACTTAAGCACCTGCCTTAAGGAAATAGATATACCTTCAGGGGAGGCAACTCCAGTAAATGCATTTTTGCCTCCCATGTCAACAGGGGTCAACTCTTAAAGTAAAGAATTTGCTCCTAAGGAGCAAATTCTTTCCTTTAAGAGTAGATCCCCTTTTTCCGTGGGACAGAGTTGATAGAAAAACAATCATGAAGTTACGAAAATTGTCTCCCTTCGAAAAACTGCGGAAAAACTATCCAGGTGTATCCATTCCCCTGAAGAAAGCACATTTTGATTGTCCATTGGGTGCTTGCTTACATGTAGTTCAGGTTGGACTGCATTTTCTTTGTTTATTTCGTTGACCTAGCAGCGCTGCTCTTCCCCCAGTTGACATGACCTATTCGAAATTCGCAAAAGTGCAGTATGTTTCCTCTGGCTTTCTTTGCCGTATCAATACAGGGTCACTGATGAGGCTTTATTAGCCGAAACTACGTTGTATGTGACCAATCTTCTTTCTTATGAATGTTTTCATTGCTCTTAAAGGATCTCATTTTAGATTTTTATTTGCCTTCACTGCAGCTGGTGTTGTGCCGTGTGGCGGCCGTAAAACGTCTCCCCGTACATCAACCATAGTGCAGTTTATATTTTACTTTTGGTCCTTTGAGATCAGCGTGAATATTCTGAGAAATCAGAAATAGAGTATTGGTTTAGACTCATATTCCAGACAGGTTTTTAATTATTTGGACCCAATTTTGATTTATAACAGTCTTTGAATCGACTGCCTATTCGAAATTCGCAAAAGTGCAGTATGTTTCCTCTGGCTTTCTTTGCCGGATCAATACAGGGTCACTGATGAGGCTTTATTAGCCGAAACTACGTAGTATGACCCATCTTCTTTCTTATGAATGTTTTCATTGCTCTTAAAGGATCTCATTTAAGATTTTTATTTATGGTTTTTTTTTCATATATTTACAGGTGTCTACTAGACACACACCTACCGACGTTGACGTCCAATGAAAGCTAACCCTAGCTGTTACTTCACTCGTCAATGCAATCTTGGTGCTATCCATGAAGTGAACTGTGATTTTCACACATCGTCCTGAGTTGCGTATATCTCCATGAAAAAAGTCGTTTATCCACGAGAGAGTTGTGACTATACAAGACACGACATAATCCGATCGTCATAATCATTTCATTTGACTTGACATCCCTTATTGTACATTTCTCATATATGGGCTTCGACAAGCGAATGTCAGTGTTGGCGTTTACACAGTCTGATCAGAGTATGTGTTGTACGCTATATGGTTGGCAATGGCCCAATGCTTCTTCCATTACGAAAACACACCCATACAAATACATTGCCAATTTTTTGGCCAAAAATTAGAAATTGTTCGATGAAAAAATTGTGATATGTTCTTATTTCCGCTCAAAAACATAGATTGTGGGTACTCGATAGAACCGCCTCGTCGAGGCGGTTCTATCGAGTCCCCACAATCTATGTTTTGAGCAGAAATAAGAAAAAGAATCTATACCCCCTTAAACCCCAGTTTTACTATATAAAAGTGGGGTTCAAGGGGGTCAAATTTATATAGGCGTGTTCTCGTAATGGTGTACTGGGAAGTGCATCGTGTACTGAACACCCCCTTAAACCCCACTTTTTATAGAAAGTGTGTTTAAAAGGGGTATAAATTATTTGCCGTATATTTGCTCAAAAACATAAGTGATAGAGGCGGTTCTAACGAGTACCCATCATTTATGTTTGAACTAGAAATGAGAAAAACATTACGTTTTCATCTGAAAAAAACTATATAGTTCTGTTATAGTAGCAGTTGTTCAAAGCTTACGACTTCGTTGGAATTTAACATATAGTTAAAACTTGATCATTTGATACGGCAAATATGCTAATATTTTGCTGAAAAAAGTGAGTTGCTTTTGCATATGCATTTCTTCAGCAAAAATACCAAGGGCCAGTTGTCAAAAGCTTCGTTAGCTTTTTTTTTTTTTTTTTTGGTTTGGGTTTTACGGCCCTTTCAAGATTATTTCACTCATATCGAGCCGATCGTTAATCAGAGGTGGGCGAAAACCGGAGTACCCGGAGAAAAACCACCTGACCTTCCGTTGCAGAACTTGGCGTCTCACACGTGGCCCGAGCGAGGCTCGAGGGTGAGTGACCTAATGACTAAGAGTGAGCACTCTTATCCACTAGGCCACGGAGGCCCGTTTCGTTAGCTTAACAAGCTCGCAGGTGGTCAACTTGTTAACTGTTCTAGTAAATCCAATATCTAATACAGTGGTATTTTTGCTGAAAAATTCGAACAGCCTTTGAATTTAGAAAAGCTGCTCACTTTTTCAGCACAAAATAGCATATTTGCCATATTAGATGATCTTTTAACAATACGTTAACTAACGACCCTGCCAGCACAAAACAGTGGGCCAACGTCGGGCCGATGGCAACACGTTGCCACGTCGTATCGCTATCGACCCGACGTTGGCCCGACATTCTTTGCTGGCTAGGGGGGAGGGTGGGTGGGGGGAAACAACTGGCCCCCAAATTATAGATACTGTACCTGGTAGAACAGTTAACAATTTGACCACTAACGAGCTCGTTGAATTAACAATGCTTTGATGATTAACGACGCGTCAACCCTCTTTGTGGGTCATAATCATCAAAAGGTTGATGGTCAAATGGTAAACAATGCTTGAAAGAATAGCCAATGATATTCTGAGAAAACAGGTTGGTTTAGGTCTCCGTCGAATGCACAGGCTCGATGACTTATTTTTGCTTGTAATGGTTCGGTATCAATATCATGTTTTCGACTGAAATGCGGTGAAACTTCAATGACTCGAAAATGGATGACTCAACTACCACTTTTGATTCAAACTCGCTCATCTCAAAGGCGAGTTCAAATTAGTAGTAGAATAGTAAAAGTTCTATATTAAGACCACCTTCGGGGCTATTCAAAAGTGGTCTGAAAGACCACTTTTGAACAGCCCCAAAGGTGGTCTCTTATTAGGATACATAAATTGCAGAAAACACAAAGAAAGACTAACTGAAACCTTCTCGATAAGCTTTTAAAAGCAGATTAAGTCTCAATTTTAGGTGGTCTTATTAGTGGAATTTTACTATATTTACATTTCCAGTGTAAAGCCTGATGTAAATCTATACAAAACAAAGTAGTTCATACTTCCATGAACGCAGGAGACACATAATTTTCAGTGACGTCAAGTGACGTCAGTCTAAACCATGGTTCTATACAATCTCATTGGGCGTTGGCGACGTCATCGCTGTTCCGCTCTTTGTTGAGAAACAGGGCATAAATGTTTTTCAGCTTTAAAAGTTTGCACTATAAGCATTTTTTCGCCCAGTGATGAGGAGCAAAGAATTTAAATTTAAGAAATAAACTCATTTAAAGTTTACATGAACCCCTTGGGTTCATTCACTTTACAGGCGACCACTGTGTGCATATTTTCATGAACAGCAGAAAAATTACATTCATTTCTTAAATAAAGGACTTACTCAATTACTCCAAGAAACAAATGCCGTGGACATTCGTTAGAATTGCCTCGCCGAGGCGATTCTAACAAATATCAACAACATTTGTTGCTGGGAGTATTAAATAATTACAATGTTCTTGTTCAGCTTATCTTGAAATTAAGGATTTGTTTCATTCAAATTGTCGGTTTAACAAGTTTTTTTCTTTTTGTAATATCGAATGTCGGTATAAAGCGGGTTGACTGTATGAGGATAACAAATATTTAGGGGTACTTTAGGTTAGGTATCTCTTGTTTTATTCGTAAATGTATGTTTTGTGTACTCATTGTAGCCTAGCCACTAGGCGTTAACATGAAAAATATGGAATTAAAATCATCTTTTGCACTAAATGAACAGTGTATAAAAGTTTAGCCAGTCTAGTCTCTCAACGATAATCCTAAGATTTGAGACTCTACCAAATAGACTTGCTATTACTAAGAAGGTGATAAATATTTAAACCAAAACAAAATACAAAAAAAAAAAAATGATCAGACTTTTATTATCAGACTAGTAGCAAGTCTATACTCATTGCAACAGCCCAGATGAGGCGATTCTAATGAATACAAATAACATACCGTTATTTAATGGAAAAGCTAAAAGATATCCCCAGATTATCTCATTACAAATGAATGCTTGTTATTAACCCAAAATGGCTCAAACTACCAAAAGCTCGAACAGATTATCATGGTGCAACATCCTGAACTAACCGCCATGCTGGTTTGCTGGCAACGATCACCCATGTTTATTTCATTGCATTAACATTAAATTTTGCCGGATCCCTCGGAAGATATTTGCACATTCGGCCTGGTGGCTTCATGTTCAAACAGCTTCCTCGGGACCCGGCAAATGTTAATGCGTGTAAAAAACATGGTTGATCCCTTTATTCTTGCATAACATCCTATGAACATAGCTGTTTGAAGCCTCATCACGAAAACACGCCTATATAATTTTGACCCTCTTGAACCCCACTTTTCTTTAGTAAAACTGGGGTTTCCGGGGTATACCTTATTTTTCTTATTTCTGCTCTAAAATATAGATTGTGGGTACTCGTTAGAACCGCCTCGATGAGGCGGTTCTAACGAGTACCCACAATCTATATTTTGAGCAGAAATAAGAAAAATATCACAATATTTCATCATGAAATTTTCATTTTTTCGGCGATAAAGATGGCAATGTATTTGTATAGGCGTGTTTGCGTAATGTTGAATGGACCAGAAGCCATGTTCAAACAACAAAAACCATGTTCAAATCATTAAATTTACATGCTGTTTGAACATGGATTTTTAACTTTTGATATCGCAAGATGGCACTGCTTTGTTTACGTTACGTTCAGCGACGTAACGTTATCATCCTGAATGATGACGTCAGACACTTACTGGCGTCATTGTAAACAACTTTCTGAACTAGCCGCCATGTTGGTTTCCTGGTCACATTTGAAGTGTTTATATATATTTATATATTTACAGTCGAACTTCGATGGCTCGAACCCCTTCGGGACCATAGAAATTTGTTCAAAAAAGCGGTAGTTCGAGCCACTGTTGCATACTTCCAAGAACATAACGGGGGTATTTTTGGACTTCTTTTCGGTGTTCTGTAACATAAATGTATGCTGTGTGTACTCATTAGAATCGCCTCATTGAGGCGATTCTAATGAGTACACACAGCATACATTTGCAAGATAAAAGTCGAAAATCTCCTTAATTATCCCACACTTTTTCTTATGCACAGGAATTCCCTAGGGACTCAAAAACGTGTTCGACTCAGCCTTGGTAAACGAGCCATTGGTGTTCGAGCCATCGAAGTTCGACTGTATATGGAGCTTTTTAGGCGTTTTCATCACAATTTAGTGTTGGAATCGTGCGTCATGCAAGAATAAAGATCATCCTGCATTCTGAAGATGTTTGAACACTCGGCCTGGCGTCCTCGTGTTTAAACAGCTTGCTTTTGGCCCGGCAAATGTTAATGTATACAGAACCATGGGTTTTTGAGCTACTGAAGCCCGACTGTAGTTACAAGACAAACCGTAGCTCAAGTAACTTCAGCTGAAAAAGTTCGAATTCATTCAATTCTCTTTGGTGTTGAGCTGGATCTACACTGTTTGCAAACGTAGGCATTGTCGTATTCTGCGGGTCGACGGTTAAGGTCTACAGTCGAGATCAACGTGCAATTTTGAAATGAAATGATGTTGTTTACGCGTTATTAACTTATATTGTGTCAATTGCATTTTGTATGGTTTGAAGAAAAAAAAATATGACTTGTATTTTTTTGTTATTTATTTATTTATTTTTCGATTTACGTTTTAAGACCCTTCTAGATAATATTTCACTTATATCGAGTGTCCCGCGAAAAACGAAATGGCCTTGCAATTCTTGGTGTATCACACATGTATGTAACCGAACGAGCCCAGCGGCGAAAGACCTAATGTTTATGAGTTCGGGCCCTCAACATCGTCCCAATTATGGTTTGATTTAAGTTTTATGGATCTTTCAAGAATAGTTCACTGACTTCGATCGATAATAGTTGATGGGTGAAAAAACAAGAGAAAACAACAACAGCAGCAACAACAACAACAACAAACGTACAATAAAAGCGGAATCCCCCCCCCCCCCCCACACACACACACAGACTATGCAATGTGCCTGGGTTGTTTTCTCAAAGTCTACTGATCATGCGTTCTAACAGAGAACGCTCAACATGTCAACTGCAGCTGGCCTAAATGCCAGTCAATTAAAAACGATGGTGCTTGCATCAAGTGTGCAAGCAGCGAAAGCCTAGCTGGCATAAACCGAATACCAGCCAATCAAAAGCGATGTTGCTTGATGACGTTTTCAAAGCAGAGGTCGCGTGTTTCATTTGCAAGTGCATCAGGTGTTCAGACAGCGAACGTTTGATTGGTCAGCTGCAACTTGCATAAAACCATATGTCACCCAATGAAAAGCAACGTTGCATGGTGACGTTGTTCAAGCAGAGGTCGCGTTACATTGGCAAGTGCATCAGGTCTGCAAGGAGTGAACGCGTGATTTGTCACTTGCAACTTGCTTATGAACTTCAATCACTCGCACACCGACAGCTCGTTTACCATGGCTGACTGGAACCTGTTCTCGAGTCCTGGGGAGTTTTCACGTACATGAAGCTCCCTGTAAGAAACAGCGATAGATCGTTTAAGGAGAATTCCCTCTTATATCATGAAAATGTATGTTATGTGTTCACATTAGACATTACGAAAACACGCCTATTCAAATACATCCACAATCCCCCCACTCAAAAGTGGAAGTACAATATACTCCACTGAATGTGAAAAAGCTGAAGCTTTAAATCAATATTTTGCACATCAAACTGAGTTAGATGAAAGTAAAGCATCTCTGCCTGATACAGTAAATGTACCCATTAACACACTGGAATCAATAGTTTCATCACCTGAAGAAGTTGCATCCATTCTCCGTGCCCTTCAAACTGGCAAAGCAGCAGGACCCGATTCTATCAACAATAAACTTCTTAAGGAACTTGCACAGCCACTATCATCTCCCTTGTCTGGGTTATTTAATTTTTCTATTTCTATAGGCAGGATCCCAGACATATGGAAACAAGCTAATGTAACGCCTATCTATAAGAAAAATGACCCTTCAGATGTAACGAACTACAGGCCTATTTCTCTCTTGAGTACAATTGGAAAAGTTTTAGAAAAAGTTATACATAAACATGTCTTTAATTTCTTTCGTGATCATCATGTTATTACAGCCATGCAATCGGGCTTTATTCCAGGCGATTCAACAGTGAATCAATTGGTAACTATTTATAATACCTTTTGTAAAGCACTCGATGAAGGGAAAGAAGTCCGAGCCATATTCTGTGACATAAGCAAAGCTTTTGACAGGGTATGGCATAAAGGTTTGCTTTTTAAAATTGAAAGAGCTGGTATTACTGGATCTCTCTTACAGTGGTTCACAAACTACCTAGACAACAGAAAGCAGAGAGTTGTACTGCCGGGAGTCAGTTCTGACTGGGCATCTATTAAAGCCGGAGTCCCACAAGGCTCTATTCTCGGTCCTCTTCTTTTTCTTTTATACATTAATGATATTGTTGAGGATATAAATTCATCTATTAGGCTCTTTGCAGATGACACTAGCCTTTACGTAATAGTAGAAAAGCCGGACCAAGCTGCTCATCAGCTAAATTCCGATCTTCTCAAAGTCCACCAATGGGCAACTAAATGGTTAGTCACATTTAACCCAGCAAAGTCAGAGTCCATTACTTTTTCAAGAAAGCGCCATAAACCTAATCACCCCCCAACTCTAATGAATCAAACGCAAATAAACGAAGTGACTTCACACAAACATCTTGGGTTAATCTTTACTAACGATTGTACATGGCACGAGCACTTGGAATATATCAAGTCAAAGGCGTGGATTCGTATCAATGTAATGCGGAAACACAAGTTTACTCTTGATAGGAAATCTCTAGAGACTATCTATATCTCTTTTATAAGACCTCTCTTGGAATATGCAGACGTCGTCTGGGACAACTGCACCCAGTATGAAGCTAACGAACTTGAAAAAATCCAAAACGAAGCTGCACGGATTGTCACAGGAGCAACAAAACTTGTCTCTATCGGTGCTCTACGCGCTGAAACCGGGTGGGAAACACTGTCGTCCAGAAGGAAAAAGCACAAACTTCAAATGTTTTTTAAAATGAAAAATGGCCTAGCCCCGGAGTACCTCTCTTCTCTGGTACCACCTTCTGTTGGTAATACCTCGGCTTATCAACTGCGTAATGCATCAAACATTAGTGCTATACACGCCAAATCACAACAATATTACAACTCTTTTCTACCATCTACTATTAGAGATTGGAACGATCTCCCAAGCGAAGTGAGTAATTCTCCTTCTAGTGAGTCCTTTAAACGCAAGTTAAATGCAAACGTAGAAATTCCTCCAAAATATTACCTTTGTGGAAACAGACTTGGGCAAATTTATCATGCAAGGCTTAGGACAAATTGTAGCTCGTTAAACCAGCATCTCTTCTCTAAAAATATTATTGATAACCCGCTATGTGTTTGTGGCTCAAAAGAAGATACATATCACTTTATGTTAATTTGCAATCGTTACACTAACCAAAGACAAGATTTACTCAATACAGTATCGGAGTTTTGTCGCCCCACTCTTAATCTGCTGCTCTTTGGCAGTTCAGAGCTTTCTTTACTCCAGAATAAACAGGTTTTCCTCGCTGTGCAGGAATTTCTACTAAAAACAAGACGCTTCAAATAAAGCGACGAATTCACTTTATACATTACGTCAATTCCAGTATAAAACATCCCATTAGGAAGGCATATAAGATGGATCTCTTGTCCTGTTCTGTTCTACAAATTCCTACCTTTTTCATAGGTACCAATGCTACAATGAAAACGTTCTAGAGGTTAATAACTGGCAAATAACGCTTTGTCTTTGCTTACATGCACAAAGTCGTTAGTTTCTTAAAACATAGTGTTGGAATAAGAACTTATCCACTCCCCGTGGAGCCTGCAGCAGATTATGTAAATTCTAAGGAATGTTGACACACAAATCCATGAAATAAAATACTAAGAGTCTTGTTTACAAGCTAAATCACGTATCACTATTGTCTTCACTATAAGCAAGATGGGATACAGATTTTTCAAAAGTCTAAAGACTTTCTTCTGAATCCCATTTGTATAATATTGTTACTTTGTAGCTTCTATGTGTTGAATGTATATGTATTAGTTATACAAATAAAATAAAGTTTAAACTAAATACATTGTAACCTTTATCGCCGAAAAAATGAAAATTTTAAGATGAAAAATTGTGATATTTTTCTTATTTCTGCTCAAAATATAGATTGTGGGTACTCGTTAGAACCGCCTCATCGATGCGGATTTAACGAGTACAGAGGCGGTTCTAACGAGTACCCACAATATATATTTTAGAGCAGAAATAAGAAAAATAAGGGTTACCCCTGCAAACCCCAGTTTTACTATATATAAGTGGGGTTCGAGGGGGTCAAAATTATATAGGCGTGTTTTCATGATGATCGCCTGATTCTGATGAGAACATAGAACATACATTTATTTCATAAAACATAAAAAAACTTAATTATTCCGATTGTGCCGCCTGGTTATGAGTAACCTTCAGTTGCTTTAACATCCGCTGTCTCGAACGTGTACTTATGGCCCCATAGGGCGAATGTAGAGGCTTGGCACCGTATACGCAAAAGCGTTATTTCGCACATACTGAAAATGAAGAAGAAGTCGCAAACTTGACGAACGTATATCCAAATTGCACTCCAGTCAACCAATATATACAAAAGGTTAACAGGGAACCTGACCAGCTAGCAGTGTAAGCAATACACTGATAACAAGCTGTTTTAAGGGGAATAGGAACACCTAGCACATTTTCTGCCATTTTTTAAAGGGAGACAACTTTCGGGACTTCCTATTCGTTTTTCTGTAAGCCCTTTGCCACTGAAAAGGGGGTCTAATCTTAAAGGAAAGAATATGCTTCTCAGGAGCGAATTCTTTCCTTTAAGAGTTGAACCCTATTGACATGGGAGACAAAAATACTTTTGCATGCGTTGCCTCCCCAGGAGGTGTACCAATTCTCCTTAAATTTGCAACCGATTCGCGGCAAACTCGTGCACCAGTCCCCACTAATGGAAATCACTGACAGAACTTTTGCTTACATCAGCAGGTAGACTAGACCAGATGCAGATAGCTGAAGTTTAAGAGAAGCCACTCTTTAAAAAATAGTCGCAGGAAGGGTCTCCACAAAAAGTAAAGAGTTGGCTCCTCAGCGGAAATTATTTCCTTTAAGAGTAAGTCCGCTAGCCTCGATAGATGGATTAGATGCGCGTCCGATTGGTGACCAAGAGGTAGTAGATTTGATCACCGACGGGTGGGGCAACTACTTTTCAGGGGAACTAATGATGAAATATTTTCCACGGTCATTCCATTCCCTTTCACTGATTCAAGAAGGCCAGATGTAAGTTTGTGGCGAAATATTGTACGCTGAATTGATGTAAGTTTCTGGCGAAATATTGTGCGCTGAATTGATTATTAATAACCAGTCATGTATGCCTGCCCAGGAAAAGTATGGTTATGTTAAGTGACCGACTCGACATGCTGTAAATGTTGTTGATTAGCATTTAAACCCCAAAACAAACAAACGCACAAACAAACAAACAAACAAACAAGAAACAAAACAAAAAATAATAGATTATCTTACGCAAAAACATTGGCATGCCAAAGCATTGCGGGACAACGTCGATAATGGGCATAAACACATCTTCAATCAAGTTCTTCCACACACATTTCGTTCACACTAGGACCCAGTCTGAATAAAATTAATCCGCTTGTTCTCTAGGAGCCAGTTTTTCTCAAACCTAACTACGTTCAAATAAGGACCTACTTTCGTCCAGATCAAAATATGTTCACGCTAGGATCAAATTTCATCCCGATCGAACTTCATTTACGCTGGAACTAATTGCATTCCGATCGAACTGTGTTCGCTAAGAGCAAGTTTCACTAGGAACTAATTTCATCCCGATGAAAATGTACTTCCACATAGAACTAATTTCGCCTAGATCAAATTCATCCAGATCAAAATTGCATTCACCACAGTAATCAATTCCATTCCGATCAAATTGCATTCAACACAGTAATCAGTTTCGTACGGATCAAATTGCATTCACCACAGTGATCGGTTCCATCCAAATCAAATTGCATTCACCACAATAATCAGTTTCTTCCAGATCAAATTGCATTCACCACAGCAATCAGTTTCTTCCAGAGCAAATTGCATCCGCCACAATAATCAGTTTCATCCCGATCAAATTGCATTCACCACAATAATCAGTTTCATCCCCATCAAATTGCATTCACCACAGTGATCAGTCTCATCCCGATCAAATTGCATTCACCACAGTGATCAGTCTCATCCCGATCAAATTGCATTCACAACAGTGATCAGTCTCATCCCGATCAAATTGCATTCACCACAATAATCAGTTTCATCCCGATCAAATTGCATTCACAACAGTGATCAGTCTCATCCCGATCAAATTGCATTCACAACAGTGATCAGTCTCATCCCGATCAAATTGCATTCACCACAATAATCAGTTTCATCCCGATCAAATTGCATTCACAACAGTGATCAGTCTCATCCCGATCAAATTGCATTCACCACAGTGATCAGTCTCATCCCGATCAAATTGCATTCACCACAATAATCAGTTTCATCCCGATCAAATTGCATTCACAACAGTGATCAGTCTCATCCCGATCAAATTGCATTCACCACAATAATCAGTTTCATCCCAATCAAATTGCATTCACAACAGTGATCAGTCTCATCCCGATCAAATTGCATTCACCACAGTGATCAGTCTCATCCCGATCAAATTGCATTCACAACAGTGATCAGTCTCATCCCGATCAAATTGCATTCCCCACAATAATCAGTTTCATCCCGATCAAATTGCATTCACAACAGTGATCAGTCTCATCCCGATCAAATAGCATTCACCACAATAATCAGTTTCATCCCGATCAAATTGCATTCACAACAGTGATCAGTCTCATCCCGATCAAATTGCATTCACCACAGTAATCAGTTTCTCCAGATCATATTGTATTCACCACAGTAATCAGTTTCTCCAGATCATATTACATCCACCACAGTGATCAGTTTCATACAAATCAAAATTGCATCCACCACAGTGTTCAATTTCATACCGATCAAATTGCATTCACCCCACTGATAAGTTTCATACCGATCATATTGTATTCACCACAGTAATCAGTTTCATACCGATCAAATTGTATTTACCACAGTGTTCAATTTCATACCGATCAAATTGCATTCACCACAGTGATAAGTTTCATACCGATCATATTGTATTCACCACAGTAATCAGTTTCATACCGATCAAATTGTAATTACCACAGTAATCAGTTTCATACCGATCATATTGTATTTACCACAGTAATCAGTTTCATACCGATCATATTGTATTCACCACAGTAATCAGTTTCATACGGATCATATTGTATTCACCACAGTAATCAGTTTCATACCGCTCAAATTGTATTCACCACAGTAATCAGTTTCATACCGATCATATTGTATTCACCACAGTAATCAGTTTCATACCGATCAAATTGTATTCACCACAGTAATCAGTTTCATACCGATCATATTGTATTCACCACAGTAATCAGTTTCATACCGATCATATTGTATTTACCACAGTAATCAGTTTCATACCGATCAAATTGTATTTACCACAGTAATCAGTTTCATACCGATCATATTGTATTCAACACAGTAATCAGTTTCATACCGATCATATTGCATTTACCACAGTAATCAGTTTCATACCGATCAAATTGTATTAACCACAGTAATCAGTTTCATACCGATCATATTGTATTCGACACAGTAATCAGTTTCATACCGATCATATTGCATTTACCACAGTAATCAGTTTCATACCGATCAAATTGTATTTACCACAGTAATCAGTTTCATACCGATCATATTGTATTCAACACAGTAATCAGTTTCATACCGATCATATTGCATTTACCACAGTAATCAGTTTTATACCGATCATATTGTATTCACCACAGTAATCAGTTTCATACCGATCATATTGTATTTACCACAGTAATCAGTTTCATACCGATCAAATTGTATTTACCACAGTAATCAGTTTCATACCGATCATATTGTATTCACCACAGTAATCAGTTTCATACCGATCATATTGCATTTACCACAGTAATCAGTTTCATACCGATCAAATTGTATTTACCACAGTTATCAGTTTCATACCGATCATATTGTATTCACCACAGTAATCAGTTTCATACCGATCATATTGTATTCACCACAGTAATCAGTTTCATACGGATCATATTGTATTCACCACAGTAATCAGTTTCATACCGCTCAAATTGTATTCACCACAGTAATCAGTTTCATACCGATCATATTGTATTCACCACAGTAATCAGTTTCATACCGATCATATTGTATTCACCACAGTAATCAGTTTCATACCGATCAAATTGTATTCACCACAGTAATCAGTTTCATACCGATCAAATTGTATTCACCACAATAATCAGTTTCATACCGATCAAATTGTATTCACCACAGTAATCAGTTTCATACCGATCATATTGCATTCACCACAGTAATCAGTTTCATACCGATCATATTGTATACACCACAGTAATCAGTTTCATACCGATCATATTCTATTCACCACAGTAATCAGTTTCATACCGATCATATTGTATTCACCACAGTAATCAGTTTCATACCGATCATATTGTATTCACCACAGTAATCAGTTTCATACCGATCATATTCTATTCACCACAGTAATCAGTTTCATACCGATCAAATTGTATTTACCACAGTAATCAGTTTCATACCGATCATATTGTATTCACCACAGTAATCAGTTTCATACCGATCATATTGTATTCACCACAGTAATCAGTTTCATACCGATCATATGGTATTCACCACAGTAATCAGTTTCATACCGATCATATTGTATTCACCACAGTAATCAGTTTCATAACGATCATATTGTATTCACCACAGTGATCAGTCTCATCCCGATCAAATTGCATTCACCACAATAATCAGTTTCATCCCGATCAAATTGCATTCACAACAGTGATCAGTCTCATCCCGATCAAATTGCATTCACCACAATAATCAGTTTCATCCCGATCAAATTGCATTCACAACAGTGATCAGTCTCATCCCGATCAAATTGCATTCACCACAGTGATCAGTCTCATCCCGATCAAATTGCATTCACAACAGTGATCAGTCTCATCCCGATCAAATTGCATTCACCACAATAATCAGTTTCATCCCGATCAAATTGCATTCACAACAGTGATCAGTCTCATCCCGATCAAATTGCATTCACCACAATAATCAGTTTCATCCCGATCAAATTGCATTCACAACAGTGATCAGTCTCATCCCGATCAAATTGCATTCACCACAGTAATCAGTTTCTCCAGATCATATTGTATTCACCACAGTAATTAGTTTCTCCAGATCATATTACATCCACCACAGTGATCAGTTTCATACAAATCAAAATTGCATCCACCACAGTGTTCAATTTCATACCGATCAAATTGCATTCACCACAGTGATAAGTTTCATACCGATCATATTGTATTCACCACAGTAATCAGTTTCATACCGATCAAATTGTATTTACCACAGTGTTCAATTTCATACCGATCAAATTGCATTCACCACAGTGATAAGTTTCATACCGATCATATTGTATTCACCACAGTAATCAGTTTCATACCGATCAAATTGTAATTACCACAGTAATCAGTTTCATACCGATCAAATTGTATTTACCACAGTAATCAGTTTCATACCGATCAAATTGTATTCACCACAGTAATCAGTTTCATACCGATCATATTGTATTCACCACAGTAATCAGTTTCATACCGATCATATTGTATTCACCATAGTAATCAATTTCATACCGATCATATTGTATTCACCACAGTAATCAGTTTCATACCGATCATATTGTATTCACCACAGTAATCAGTTTCATACCGATCATATTGTATTCACCACAGTAATCAGTTTCATACCGATCAAATTGTATTTACCACAGTAATCAGTTTCATACCGATCATATTGTATTCACCACAGTAATCAGTTTCATACCGATCATATTGTATTCACCACAGTAATCAGTTTCATACCGATCATATTGTATTCACCACAGTTATCAGTTTCATACCGATCATATTGTATTTACCACAGTAATCAGTTTCATACCGATCATATTGTATTCACCATAGTAATCAGTTTCATACCGATCATATTGCATTCACCACAGTAATCAGTTTCATACCGATCATATTGTATTCACCACAGTAATCAGTTTCATACCGATCATATTGCATTCACCACAGTAATCAGTTTCATACCGATCAAATTGTATTCACCACAGTAATCAGTTTCATACCGATCAAATTGTATTCACCACAGTAATCAGTTTCATACCGATCATTTTGTATTCACCACAGTAATCAGTTTCATACCGATCATATTGTATTCACCACAGTAATCAGTTTCATACCGATCATATGGTATTCACCACAGTAATCAGTTTCATACCGATCATATTCTATTCACCACAGTAATCAGTTTCATACCGATCATATTGTATTCACCACAGTAATCAGTTTCATACCGATCATATTGTATTTACCACAGTAATCAGTTTCATACCGATCAAATTGTATTCACCACAGTAATCAGTTTCATACCGATCATATTGTATTCACCACAGTAATCAGTTTCATACCGATCATATTGTATTCACCACAGTAATCAGTTTCATACCGATCATATTGTATTCACCACAGTAATCAGTTTCATACCGCTCAAATTGCATCCACTGTAAGATCCAGTTTCATCCTTATCAAACTGTATTCACGTTAGGAAACACTTTCACCCCGATCAATTGCATTCACACTTGGAACCAATTTCGTTTGGATAAAACTGCATTCAACCAAGGAATTAATTCCACCCAGATTTAATTGCCCTTAACTAGAATTAATGTTATCAAGATCAAATTACATTCACACTTGGAATTAATTTCACCCAGCTCTGATTGCGTATATTCGAGGAAAAAAATCATCCAGACCTGCTTGCATTTACACTAGGATTTAATTCCATCGTGAAATAATTGGCTCTAAACTAGGAAACGATTTCATCCAGATTCAATTGCATTCAAAAATTAAATGCATCATTCCAACTAGGAACCCATGCCCTTCAGATTAAATGCTTTCCAACCAGGAACCAATTTCCTCCAGATCAAATTGCATTCACAATAAAAACTACTTTCATCCTACTAGAAAACAATTGTATCCACCTCTGATTGGCTTTAAACTTGGAACCAATTCATTTTTGATCAAATTGCACTCCCATCAGGAACGATTTCCTCCAGATCAAATTGCTCCCAACTAGGAAATGTTTCCTCCAAATCAAATTGCATTAACACAAGGAATTAATTTCATCCCCATCAAACTGCATTCATACTAGAAAACAAGGCCTTTAAATTAGGAAGCTTTTTAATCCAGATCAAAATGCATTCCGCCCAGGAACTACGTTATAATTTTATCCAGAACAAATTGTATTCACAATCAGAATTACTTTCATCCAGATAAAATTGCATTCACATGAGGAAAAAATTTCATCAAAATCAAATTGCATTCACAGCAGGAGTAGATTTTATCAAGAACAAAATAACAAATTCATCAAGATCAAATAGCATCACACAAGGAACCAAATTTATCCAGATCAAGTTGCATTCGCACAAAGAACCTTATTCATCCAGATCAAATTGCATTCAGACAAGGAAGCAAATTTATCCAGATTAAATTGCATTCATACAGGAACACATTTCCTCGAGATAAAATTGCATTCCAACTATGTACTATTTTCTCAGGATCCAATATCTTCCAGGTCAGATTTCATTCCCACACATCGCCAATTTCCTCCAGATAAAAAACAAAAACAAAAAACAATTCAAACAAGGAATCAGTTTCACCCAGACAAAATTTCATTCACACTAGAACTATTTATTCTTGACCAAACTGCACCCACATAAAGAACCAACTTCACCGAGATCAAATTACATTCCAAATAGGGAAGCTATTTCCTCCAGATCAAATTGCATTCCCACTAGGAATCGATTTCATCCAGATCACATTACGCAAACACGCCTATACAAATACATTGCCACCTTTATCGCCGAAAAATGAAAATTTTAAGATGAAAAAATTGTGATATTTTTCTTATTTCTGATCAAAATATAGATTGTGGACACTCGTTAGAACTGCCTCATCGAGGCGGTTCTAACGAGTAACCACAATCTATATTTTAGAGCAGAAATAAGTAAAATAACGTATACCCCCTGAAACCCCAGTTTTACTATATAAAAGTGGTGTTCAAGGGGGTCAAAATTATATAGGCGCGTTTTCGTGATGAGATTGCTTTCCCACAAGGGACCAGTTTATTTCAGATCAAATTGCTGTCGTACAAGGAACCGATTTCACTTAGATCAAATTACGTTCCCCGTAGGAACAAATTTCCTCCACAGTAAAATTGCATTTCCACGTTGAACCAATTTCATCAATATTAAATTGCATTCCCACTGGGGACCAGTTTCACCCAGATCAAGGTGCATTCACACAAGGAATCAATGTCCTCCAGATAAAATTGCATTCTCACCAGGAACAAATTTCATCAAGATCAAATTGCATTCCCACTATGAACCAATTTCTTCAAGATCAAATGCACTCCCACAAGGAAACCAGTTTCGTTCAGATCAAATTACATTCGCACAAGGTACCGATTTCCTCTAGATCGAAATGCATTTCCTAACAATGCCTAAGGAGCCGATTTCAAGCAAATTGTATTCAAACAAGGAACCAATTTCACCAAAATTGAATTGCATTTAGACAACAATACATATTCATCTAGACAATTTCATTCAAATGAAATTGCTTTCCCAGGAGGAAATTATCAAGTTCAATTTGTATATCCACGATAACCAATTTTCTCCAGATCAAATTGTATTCCCGCTGGGAAGCAATGTCCTCTAGATCACATTGCAACCATACAGGACACTGATTATATTTAGATCAAATTGCATTCCCAGAAAGAAAAGATTTCATCTAGATCAAATGGCATTCCCACTTGGAACTAATTTCATATAGATCAATATAGAAGTGAAGGCAATGATCAGGAATCGACACAATCAACCCACATCCCCACCAGAGACACCAAAGGGAAAGAAACACAAACACGAAACAACCAGACCCTAATGGAAACATCAAACGAGGAAAGCCAAAAGGGCATTTACTTTCCCACAAAATGGCCAATTGGCTATTCAAAACGAAAATATATAATCGATACACATCCAAAGACGAACTTTAACAAAATTAAACCGCGTCAGAAGAACCGTCTTGGAACGGTCAGTGAAAAGCATTTCAAATTGTTTTCCGACAAGGATCAAACTGCATTCCTAAAAGGAGCTAGTTTTATCTAGATCAAACTGCATTCGACATTCAACCCAGACCAAATTGCACTCTTACTAGGAACCAATTTTATCTATGTTAAACTACAGGAACCAATTTCGTCTAGATTAAATTACATTCTTACTAGGATCTACGATCCTCCAGATTAAATTGGGATTCCCGCAAGGAACTAGTTTCATTATATCCAATTGCTTTCAAGAGGGAATCGATTTTCTCCAGATCAAATCGCATTCCTACATGGAACCAATATCCTTTGGATCGAAATGCTTGCTTTAAGAAACCGATTTCAAGCAATTTGTATTTAAACAATGAACAAATTTCACCAAAATTGAATTGCATTTAGAAAATAAACACAATCCATCTGCTAGTAGATAATTTCAATCAAATGAAATTGATTTCCCACGAGGAGCCGTATTCATCCATATTAAATTTTATTTCCACTAGGACACACTTTCCTCCAGATCAACCTGCATATCCTCGACGAACCAGTTACCTCCAGCTCAAATTGTATTCCCATTGGGAATTCCTCAAGATAACATTGCATCCCTACAGGAAACCGATTTCATCTAGATCAAATTGCATTCCCACTATGAACCAATTTCATATCGATCAAATTGCTTTACGACAAGTATCGAACTGCTTTCTCACAAGGAGTCAGTTTTATCTAGATCACACTGCATTCGATATTCACCCAGATCAAATGGTACCTCTGCTAAAAACAATTTTATCCATGTTAAACTACATTCCGACTGGGAACCAATTTCATCTAGATCAAATTACATTCTTACAAGGAACTACGTTTCTCCAGATCAAATTGGATTCCCAAAAGGAACTAGTTTAATCCATATCCAGTTGAATTCCAAGACGGAACCAATTTATTCCAGATCAAATTGCATTCCCATATGTAAATAATTTCCTCCAGATCAAAAAGCATTCCTACCAGGAACAACTTTTAGCCACATCAAATTCAATTCGCACTAGGAACCAATTTCATTTGCTCACTATGAAACAATTTCATCTGATCAATCGGTAGGTTTGATGAGATGTTGACGTCTTTTATATTATGTCACTGGGGCGGCCAGCTTATCGACTAGCTCTGCTATCATTGAAACAGACAATCGTATAGAGGGTGAATGCTTTTATTTCCTCTTCCACTTTCCGTTTTCTCCCCTGTCCCTCAATTTCATTACCTTTTCTATTTGTTCTTTTTTTCTCCCTTTTCTAGGAGTCTACACATATGACCCAAAAAAATTGACGTATTGTTTAACCCAACCACGATCAATCAATCATCTTGATCAAACTGCATTTACACTAGCCTCAATCTTATTGTGAATCGGATCAAATTGGTCCTTGTGAAACAATTTGATGTGAATGAAATTGACGCGTGGATCAGTTTTATTTTAGAAGGCATCAGCCCTCTACAACAGTGTCCATTCGATTTTGTAGTTCTTTAAACCGAGGTCCCGTCTCCGTATGATCTTTGCTGTTGGTGGGACGTAAAACTTAAACAGTCACAGTCAATCGATTTTGTAGTAATTGTAGACTGTTTGTACTTGCGGGCTGCGCATATTAGGACAGAAACAACCAATGATACAGTCTGATATTCACCATCTGATACACTAATTTCGCCAGAAAAGTTTAGGCGAACTGGACAGTTTGCACTGATTTGTTAATACTGAGTGACGTATACCACATTGTACAAGCAACTATGCATATGAGTTCAGCAAATTTCGCAAGGTCCCATGAACTGAGAAAGCTAGGAAAACATTTCATAATTGAAAAAAAAACAACAACAAAAAAAAACAAAAAAAACTCATATCAGCATAATGATCATTTATTATTATGCGCTGCATTTAAACATACGTAGGGCAAATCAGACATATCAGAGGTGTCTTCTGCATTGTAAGGCATGTGCATGGAATTTGTTGATCAAATGTCTTAAACTTACGAAATTGGAAGCAACGTCTCCAAAATGACCTTTACAGTGTTGACGGGGACGTTAAACCTCAATTCAAACAATTACGCTGCCTCATGATATGCTGGCATATTGTAAAATTAGGAGTGGACACATGTTCTAATGGACGATTATTGCCAATAAAATCGCATTTTCTGTCGATTTTATATAATTGGATTTGTTTGTATGAAATGCATTTACAAAATCATATAGGTTTGAGCCCTCTCATGAGTAAAGGATGCCTATCGCCTGCGAACCGGCAAAGGCTAAGGTGACACTACGCTTATGCGTAGTCACGCCGCAAAGCCATCGCTGCAGACATGCATCACCAAAACATGCCTATATAATTCTGACCCCCTGGAACCCCACTTTTATTTAGTAAAACTGGGATTTAAAGGGGGCAAACCTTACGCCTCGATGAGGCGGTTCTAATGTGTACCCACAATCTATATTTCGAGTAGAAATAGGAAATATATCACAATTTTTCATCTGAAAATGTTCAGTTTTTTCGGTGATAATATTTACAATGTATTTGAATAGGTGTGTTTTCGTAATGTAGAGGAAAGTTTGAATTAGCTTCATACAAGTAGTCAGGGGTCTTGCCGAACTTAGCTGACAACACATTTGCATTTGAAGAAGTTAAATTGGACGTTGGCATTTACTTTGACATTTGAGCCGGGGCACAGCATTTCCTACAATTTACATGAGCGCCCAGCGAAGAATCAGGTCAGCCTGCGCATCAATGAAGTCTGACCAGAGACTTCTCTTGCTGCATGAAGGAGCATTGGGCACTTGGCTATCCTTAGACCGCAAGCGAAGACTCTGATCACAATGCGCTGATGCGCAGGCTGATCTGAGTCTTCGCTGGGCGCACATGTCTTATTGTACATGTCGTGATGATTGTCGGTTAGCAGATAGAATAAATAAATAAATAAATAAATAAATAATAGCGGAAAACGCTACCAGTGCAACACCCAAAAGTGTGCAACACCCAAAAGTGTTTTATTTTTTTTCATTTTTTTTCTCAAAACAAGAGGGTTTAACAAAAACCCATAGCCTTCGTTATAGAGCAGGTTTACTACATGTAGCAGCCTGCTATTGTCTGACTATATCGCTGCACATATACAATGCTAGGTTCTGGTTATTGCACGACCCGCAGAAAAAGCGACCGACTGAAGTCGGTTGATTTCTAAGAGTGCCCTAAAATCACCGTGTCATTCTGTCATTCTGTCAGTCTGTCATTCTGTCAGTCTGTCTGTCCGTCCGTAACCCGTTTGTGAAAATTGGTGATAGTGACTTAACCGCTTGGAATATTTAAACAATTTTTGGCATACTGATAGATATCAAGGAGATCTAACCAATGGACTTGCGAAATATTACATCCCATTTAGTATAGCCTCGCCGAGGCGAAAAATGTGAAAATTTTCGAACTGCTTCTCCTAGGAAACCGTTGGGCCGATTGAAGTCAAATTTCATATGGAGCCTCTATGGGATGGGAGAAACCAAAATTTGCTCATAGGGTCCAGGTCACATGACCAAAATGGCCGCCAAGCCATATATGGTATGTCTGTCCGTCCGTAACCCGTTTGTGAAAATTGATGATAGTGACTTAACCGCTTGGAATATTTAAACAATTTTTGGCATACTGATAGATATCAATGAGATCTAACCAATGAACTTGCGAAATATATCATTTCATTTAGTATATCCTCGCCGAGGCGAAAAATGTGAAAATGTTCGAACTGCTTCTCCTCGGAAACCGTCGGGCCGATTGAAGTCAAATTTCATATGGAGACTCTATGTGATGGGGGATACCAAAATTTGCTCATGGGGTCCAGGTCACATGACAAAAATGGCCGCCAAGCCATATATGGTAAAAAACCCTTCAAAAATAGTCTTCTCCAGAACCGCTTGGCAGATTTCCACGAAACTTGAGAAATAGCATCTGGGACGTAGGCCCATCATAAATTGCTAAAATGGTGACCCTGGGTTGACCTTGACCTTCTCTGTGCCTAGGTCAAAAATTGACACATATGCTTTTGTATTGGAAAAGTGAGAATGCATTTTATCCTGCAAACGATTCAGAATACAGTACTAAAGTATAAGATTTATTTTTGTCCTTACGATAAGGCGCATTTACTGGGGAACCGTTTTAGGTCCAGGTCACATGACCAAAATGGCCGCCATACCCATATATGGTAACACTCATAAAGCTAAAAGCATCCGGCGGGTCGTGCACTTCAGCTGAAGCACTGGTTTATAATATTATTCTTCTCCCTTTAATGCCAGAAACATGTATAAAGTACAATCTTGGCCGGGCGCGTGTATTGGGGGATTGGCTCATCATTCGACCCAAAGTAACTGGCCACAAAAGCTTCCCGCCTGCTTTTGTCAACGTGACTATCGCTGGTTATGTACAATATCCGGGTACGGGTTATTTGCAGTAGCGCTAGACTTCTCCCTGTGATGTCAGAGCGCTGTGATACAAATAAAAACTGGACTTGGCTCGTGTTCTGGGGCATTGGCAAACAGTGGAGACCGAGATGAGACGCCGCATAACCCGACGCCTGAATAGGTCTAAATGCTAGCTTAAAATAGAAGTGAAGGTAATGATCAGGAATCGATACAATTAACCCACACCATCCACCAGAGACACGAAAGGGAAAGAAACACAAACATGAAGCAACTAGACCCTAATAGAAACACCAATAGCGGAAAGCCAAAAGGACAGTTACTTTCCCACAAAATGGCCAATTGGCTATCCAAAACAAAAGATATAAGCGATACACAGATTCAAAGACAAACTATAACAAAAATAAACCGTAACAGAAGAACTGCCTTTGAATGGTCAGTAAAAAGAATTTCACTGGGATAGGGTGGGATGGAATGGGGTTGGGGTGGAAGGGGGTAGCTATAATCGATTTTATGAGGCCGTAATCCTCGCCCTTACCTACGTCGCTATTTAGACACATGATTTGTTCAGTCTGCATGAAGGCTTACTAACTCATCAGCAACATCTCAGAGAACACAAAAATCAAACAACCACAGAGATGAAGCAATGGTGAGGACTCAACAGCAAGAAACCGCTTAAATGCTGGAGCAAAAGAAAACAAACAGTTATACTCTGATGAGCCCGACCAGAGACAGACTTCATATAAACAAGAGGGCCATGATGACCCTGGATCGCTCACCTGATCCATATTGTACAAATGAAATTGAAGAAAGTATATGGTAGAGTAGAGGGTTGACACAAGGAGGTTTTTTATAATTTTAGCCATCTTGGTCATCCAAGCACAACGGGTTGAGCAATTTTAAAACAAGTCTGTGAAATGAAGACCCCCTAAACCCCACTCCATATAGAGAAAACTGAGGTTTATGGGGTATATTTTATTTGTCTTATTTCTACTCCAAGACATAGGTTGTGGGTACTCGTTAGAACGGCCTCAATGAGGCAGTTCTAACGAGCACCAACCTATGTTTTGAGCATGATAAGAAAAATATCATGGACTTTCATCAGCAAAGTTGCCATTTGGAGATATGAAAAATGCACTAAGACTCACGGGTGTGTTATCATAATGAAATTAATTCGAAATCAATCCACTTGTTAAGCAGAAGTTATTTAAAAGTTTTTCTATTATGAGCTCTAGCGGCCAACTTTTTCATCCCAACAGAATTGTTTGAACAATTTTAATAGAAGGTCACCCATGAAACATTCCTGTGAAATTATATCGAAATCCATCCACTGGTTAAGGTCAGAAGTTGTTTAAAGTTTTTTTTTTCTATTTTTAGCCCTGATGGCCATCTTGTTCATCCCAGCAGAGCAGTTTGAGCAATTTTGGAAGAGGGTCCATCAAGGATCATTCTTGTGCATTGTTTTTTCAAAATGCATCCAAAAGTTAAGGAAGAGAATACTTTTAAAGATTTTTTTTTTCATTTTTAGCTCTGGTGGCCATCTTGTTCATCCCAGCGGGACATTTTGAGCAATTTTGGTTGAGGGTCACCCAAGGAACATTCCTGTAAAATTATTTTGAGACCCATCCATTGGTTAAGGAGAAATCATTTAAAAGTTTTTCTATTTTTAGCTCTGGTGGCCATCTTGTTCATCCGAGCATAATTAACGGTTTGAGCAATTTTGGTAGAGGGTCACTCAAGGAGCCTTCCTGTGAAATTATTTCAAACTCCATGAACTTAAGGAGGAGAAGTCGTTTAAAGGTATTTTTTAAGCTCTGGCGGCCATCTTGTTCACCCTAGCGGAACGATTTGAGCAATTGCGGTAGAGAGTCACCAAAGGAACATTCCTGTGAAATTATTTTGAAATCCATCCACTGGTTTCGGAGAAGAAGTCGTTTAAAGGTTTTTCTAATTCTAGCTCTGACGGCCATTTTGTTTACCCGAGCGGAACGATTTGAGCGATTTTGGTAGAGGGTCACCCAAGGAACATTCCTGTGAAATTATTTTAAAATCCATCCACTGGTTAAGAAGAAGAAGTCGTTTAAAGGTTTTTCTATTTTTAGCTCTGGTGGCCATTTTGTTCATCTGAGCGGAATGGTTTGAGCAATTTTGGTAGAGGGTCACCCAAGGAACATTCCTGTGAAATTATTTTAAAATCCATCCACTGGTTAAGAAGAAGAAGTCGTTTAAAGGTTTTTCTATTTTTCGCTCTGGTGGCCATTTTGTTCACCCGAACGGAACAATTTGAGCAATTTTGTTAGAGGGTCAACCAAGAAACATTCCTGTGAAATTATTTTGAAATCCATTCACTGGTTAAGGAGAAGAAGTCGTTTAAAGGTTTTTCTATTTTAGCTCTGGTGGCCATCTTGTTAATCCGAGCGGAACGGTTTGAGCAATTTTGGTAGATAGTCACCAAAGGAACCTTCCTGTGAACTTTTTTCAAAATACATGCACTGGTGAAGGAGCAGAAGTCGTTTACAGGTTTTTCTATTTTTAGCTCTGGTGGCCTTCTTGTTCACCCGAGCGGAACAATTTGAGCAATTTTGTGAGAGGGTCAACCAAGGAACATTCCTGGGAAATTATTTTGAAATCCATTCACTGGTTAATGAGAATAGGTCGTTTAAATTTTTTTTTTTACATTTTTAGCTCTGGTGGCCATCTTGTTCAACCGAGCGGAACGGTTTGAGCACGTTTGGTAGAGAATCACCCAAGGAACCTTCCTGTGAATTTTTTTCAAAATCCATGCACTGTTTAAGGAGGAGAAGTCGTTTAAAGGTGTTTCTATTTTTAGTTCTTGCGGCCATCTTGCTCACCAGAGCGGAACAATTTGAGCAATTTTGGTAGAGGGTAAACCAAGGAACATTCCTGTGATTTTTTTCGAAATCCATTCACTGGTTAATGAGAAGAAGTCGTTTAAAGGTTTTTTCTATGTTTAGCTCTTGCGGCCACCTTGTTCATCCGAGCGGAACAGTTTGAGCTATGTTGTTGAGAGTCACCAAAGGAACATTCCTGTGAAACTGTTTAAAAATTCATGCACTGGTTAGGGAAGAGAAGTTGTTTAAAGGGTTTTTTTCTATTTTAAGCTCTGGTGGCCATCTTGTTCACCCGAGGGGAACGATTTGAGCAATTTTGCTAGAAGGTCACCCAAGGAACATTCCTGTGAAATTATTTTGAAATCCATCCACTGGTTAAGGAGAAGAAGTCGTTTAAAGGTTTTTCTGTTTTTAGCTCTGACGGCCATTTTGTTCAACCGAGCGGAACGATTTGAGCAATTTTGGTTGTGGGACACCCAAGGAACATTCCTGTGAAATTATTTTGAAATACATCCACTGGTTAAGGAGAAGAAGTCGTTTAAAGGTTTTTCTATTTTTGTCTCTGGTGGCCATTTTGTTCATCTGAGCAGAATGGTTTGAGCATTTTTGGCAGCGAGTCACCCAAGGAACCTTCCTGTGAAATTATTTCAAAATACATGCACTGGTTAAGGAGGAGAAGTCGTTTAAGGTTTTTTTCTATTTTTAGCTTTGGCAGCCATCTTGTTCACCCGAGCGGAACAATTTGAGCGATTTTGTTAGAGGGTCAACCAAGGAACATTCCTGTGAAATTATTTTGAAATCCATGTGTTGGTTAAGGAGAAGAAGTTGTTTAAAGTTTTTTCTATTTTTAGCTCTGTCGGCCATCTTGTTCATCCGAGCAGAACGGTATGAGCAATTTTGGTAGAGAGTCACCAAAAAACATTCCTGTAAAATTATTTAAAAATCCAAGCACTGGTTAAGGAGAAAAAGTCGTTTGAAAGTTGTTTTTTTTCTATTTTAGCTCTGGCGGCCATCTTGTTCACCCGAGCCGAACGATTTGAGCAATTTTGGTAGAGGGTCACCAAAGGAACATTCCTGTGAAATTATTTTGAAATCCATCCACTGGTTAAGGAGAAGAAGTCGTTTAAAGGTTTTTCTATTTTTAGCTCTGGCGGCCATTTTGTTCATCTGAGCAGAATGGTTTGAGCATTTTTGGCAGAGAGTCACCCAAGGAACCTTCCTGTGAAATTATTTCAAAATCCATGCACTGATTAAGGAGGAGAAGTCGTTTATAGAAGTTTCTTTTTTTAGCTCTGGCGGCCATCTTATTCACCCGAGCGGAACAATTTGAGCAAATTTGGTAGAGGGTCAGCCAAGGAACATTCCTGTGAAATAATTTTGAAATCCATGTGTTGGTGAAGGAGAAGAAGTTGTTAAAAAGTTTTTCCATTTTTAGCTCTGGTGGCCATCTTGTTCATCCAAGCGGAACGGTTTGAGCAATTTCGGTAGAGATTCACCAAAGGAACCTTCCTGTGAAATTATTTTAAAATTCATGCACTGGTAAGGGAGGAGAAGTCGTTTACAGGTTTTTTCCATTTTTAGCTCTGGTGGCCATCTTGTTCAACAAAGCGGAATGGTTTGAGCACTTTTGGTAGAGAATCACCCAAGGAACCTTCATGTGAAATTATTTCAAAATCCATGCACAGTTTAAGAAGGAGAAGTCGTTTGAAGGTTTTTCTATTTTTAGCTCGGGCGGCCATCTTGTTCACCTGAGCAGAACAATTTGAGCAATTTGGGTAGAGGGTCAACCAAGGAATATTCCTGTGAAATTATTTTGATATCCATTCACTGGTTAAGGAGAAGAAGTCGTTTAAAGGTTTTTCTATTTTTAGCTCTGACGGCCACCTTGTTCATCCGAGCGGAACGGTTTGAGCAATTTTGGAAGAAGGTCACCAAAGGAACATTCCTGTGAAATTATTTCAAAATCCATGCACTGGTTAAGGAGGAGAAGTCGTTTGCAGGTTTTTCTATTTTTAGCTCTGGCGGCCATCTTGTTCATCCGAGCGAAACGATTTGAGCAATTTTGTTAGAGGGTCACCCAAGTAACATTTCTGTGAAATTATTTCAAAATCTGCCTAGCACTTTCGGAGAAGAAGTCGTTTAAAAACAAAAGTTGACGACGAACGCACGTACGCACGCACGCACGCACGCCAAACGACGGACGACGGACAAAGACCGATCACAATAGCTCACCTTGAGCACTTTGTGCTCAGGTGAGCTAAAAAACCAAAGCTGCAGCCCTCACTTGGCCCCTTTAGACAGAGGCATATTTTCCTAAGTTCGAAGGCGACCACCCTTATGGGTACTGGTGTTATTTACCTCATTACACCCCCAGAATAATTAAAATGGCATATTTGTAGATTCATTAATATGTTTATTAAATATTGCTTTTCATTTAAAATTCAGTGCTCGATTTGTGTCATATATCAACTGTCAGTTTCATGTGCAATATAGGCGGATTTTCCGGAATAGCATTCGTATTGCACAATCGTTATCACGTGATCCGCGACAAGCGTGAATTTGCGACTTAAAATACATCTAAATAGCAAACAGACTGACCCGAGTCTTTGTGCGTAGATATGTTCGAAGTCTCGTGTTGGTTGGGTACGGCTCCGTACTCCCTGAAATGCTCTATGGGCCGAGATTTAAGAAACCTTGACATCTTATATTGACCGAGTAAGACACAAAATGGCTTGCAGAGCTACACAGATTGGCAAGGACCTTGACATTTCAGATTAAGAAACCATAGGTAATGTACTGCGTAAATGCGCAGGCTGATTTGCACCTTTCGTTCGCGAATGGTAAAAAGGTTCGCGAATGGTAAAAAGGGTCACTGATGAGGCCTAATTTGCCGAAACTAGCTAGTCTAGCCCAGAAAACATGCACACTCCATATTTTCCAGTTCTGTGGTGTATACCTTGCTTCTAAAGGATAACCCTTTTATAGAACATATTCACCCGAGCCAGTTTGCTTTGTTTCATTTGAGGCTTAACGCCCCCGTCAGCACTATGTAGACGTTGCTTCCAATTTGGTGGGACTTTTACCCGACATTAAAGATGAAATGACAACTCAGGCCCTGCTGCACAATGAAACCAATAGGGTTTATACGCACTGGACAGTCAGACTCGCATCACTTTGCCTTGGTAAGTTTAGTCCTTCTACGCGGTTACCAGTACTCTTATGCGGTCAGCTTCAGCTCCTCGTGGAAGCACTATGCAGCTAAATCTATTTCTCCGAGCCCCGATGGCCGGGAACCCTCCTCATGACGTGCTCATATACCTTTCAAGTGATATGCAGTTTTTTTCTGTTCATCCGTGGTCTGATTTCTTCACGAAGATTGTGTAGAGCCAGTGTTATTATTCTTGTCTAATGAACTCTTTAGACAGTGAGCTGTTTTATAGATAAACTCAGCAAATTCTTTCCTTTCACGGAAATCAATTGAAAATGTCTATACAACACATATGAGGTCATATGAAGACACGACCCCCGTGTGGCGTAGTGGGTAAAAACGTTATCTCTATATCAATAGGTATTTCATCGCTGTGGATTCAAGTCTCGCTCGGGTCACTTGTCAGACATCAAGTTCTGCAACAGTCGGTCAGGTGGTTTTATCCGGGTATCCAGGTTTTCGTCCAACCCTGATTGACAAACGGCTGTAATAAGTAATATAAGCTAACCACATGTGAAGACATCGAAGACGCAGGCTACCCTGTGAGACCACACAAACTGCTCCGCCGTGTTGACTCGATCCGTGGATGGTGGTTTCTGAGATACACCAAGGAAATGGTCAAAATCATAGTACTGACAGTACTGGAAGGAGCAGGGTGGCAAAAAACGGTATATGCGTAGGAAAATCACCTGGCCTTCCGTTGCAGAACGTGGCGTTTCAGATATGACCTTAGCGAGGTTCGAGGCACTGCAGTGAGTGCTTGTCTTTGCAGTGGTCTCATCCTTTTGAGAAAGTGTGCAGAGAATCAACTCACTAACACAGCCTTCCGTCAAGACATCACGGATGCATCCGGCAACTCACTGACTATTTTACAGAAAGAGGCAAGCCTTCATCTATGACATCTGCAGCAGAACTCAGCTCAGACGACCCCCAGAGAAGAACTGGAAGTCTTCAGAGACACCGTTCACTCTGCAGCAATGGATTCCCTGGGACCGGTATCTCGTGATGCACTTTGAGGCTATCTTTAAAAGTTGGGCTTAGCACTTTGATAGTGTTCTTAATCGGTCATCCTCTATCATTGATGATGCTATCAACAGTCTACCGCAGATTGAATGTAATCTGTCGACGAGTTCCCAACCGTTACTGAAACAAAGAAAGCAATAAAACTTCTGACATCCGGCAAGGCTCCAGGATCAGATGCAATAACTGCTGAGATCCACAAAGCTGGAGGTACTCCAGTTGCAGAGAAGCTGTCAGTTATTTCACATTATGTGAAGAAAAGTAGCCATCCCTCAAGATTTCAAGTACGCGTCAATTATCCACCTATTCAAACGGAAAGGGAACCCTCAGGTCTGTGACAATCATCGTGCCATCACTTTATTGTCAATTGTAGGAAAGGTCCTTGCAAGAGTCCTGCTTATCCGATTGAATGAAAACCTTGAACAATCCGGGCTTCTACCAGAAAGCCAGTGTGGGTTCAGAAAAGAAATGCCAGGAACAGAAGATGGACCGATTCATACCAAAGCATTTGACACAGTCAGTCGTGAGGGTCTTTGGAAAATCATGGCTAAGTTTGGAGGTACAACCAAGCAAAGGTGAGGCAGTTCCACGATTGTATGCAGGCACGGTTCAAATTCGAATTCATTCCCTGTGACAAAAGGAGTCAAGCAAGGCTGTGTTCTAGCCCGACACTGTTCAGCATGGTGTTCTCTTCCATGCTCAGGGTTTATTTATTTTATTTTGTTTTATTTATACAATATTTTAAGAGGGTGGCGCATTTAGCTACAGTGGCTAGTCTACCTTGCGGCCCTTTTATAACATTTATACAAATGTACAACATTTAAAATTTGCAACATATACACTGGTCTTGGCATACTGGGTATCATATTACTAAAATGGACTCATATTCCTGAAATGAATCTAAAATCCTTTCCTGCATAGTAGTAAAAAAGTCGACAATAAAATATTTGTAAAACTGTTTTAAAACAATGCACTAAGACTAAGTGCTTGACGACCCTTGATGTTTGAAATAAGACTTGTAAATAGTAGTAATAAAACGTACACATCTATGACCATAAAATATACAGACGGTGTACATTAAAGACTTGGACTTGGAAGATTAAAATAATTAGCTCACTCAAGTACCCATATTATCGATCACATGACCGACAAAAGGCACCGGAGTATAAACGATGGCCTCCCCACCTGTCTTCTCCAACTCACCAAGAACAAAATTGTACCCGGGGCAGCTGGAGTACTGCGATGTACGAGACTGTAGGGTCAAGCTTTTTCCATTGTAGTCCTGGTCATTTATCAGTAATAGCGTCTCTGAGGCGCACTGTTATGCTTTATGTAAAATGACAAATACTTATAAGTGTGGGAAATGGCCTTTTACCGACCGTTTGAAGCTGTCAAATGATGAAGCTGTTTTTATAACTTTGGGAGGTGAGTTCCATAATTTTTGGGCAGAGCTTGAAAATGATCGATCAAACCGAGATTATATTCGAGATCTTGGAACTGACAGGGAGCCATCTGTTGCCGATCGTAAATTTCGATTATGTGTTACAGATACTGGTTTTAGTAAATCAGAGATATATTCCGGTGCAAGAACGTTTAAACCTTTGTAAGTGAGCACTGCCTTATTATTAAATATGGTGTATTGTAATCCGCGTTTATGACGATGCATGCTGCACATTTTTGTAGTTGAGTAAGACGTTCAATATTGTGTTTTGAAATTGTTCCCCATGTGTTTGAGCCATAAGCAATCAAGGGAAGAATATAGCCTTGATAAAAAGTTACTGGATTTCTATAGCAACGTATATAGAAAACTGCATCAGCAAAGAGAGATTTATACAGATAGTTGCACAGAGATAATCGATATGACGGCCACAGTAGATTTTCAACAATGAAGACACCTAAAAGTTTTTGCTTATCAACTTGCCTTATTTTTATTTTCATCAAGATAGATTGTTGATTCAGGTGCTTCGTTCGTTTTATGTCTTGTTCCTACAGCCATACAGGACGTTTTGTCATGATTTATTTTCATCGTATTTTGTATCGCCCATATTTTAGACTTTTCACCGTCATGTTGCAATTTGGGTTCAATTTCTCGTTTCGTAGGTCCATTGCTATGCATGGTAGTACCATCAGCGAATATGTCGGTAAAGCAAAAGTCCATATGTAGTGGTAGATCATTAATAAATATCAAGAAGAGGCTCGGTCCTAAAATTGAGTCTTGAGGCACACCTGATTTAATTATTGTAGGTTTGGAATGTTCTGGGCCACTGTTCACAACTTGCTGACGACAATTTAGGTATGAAGACATCAATTTCATAGACGTTTTTTGAATTTGTAAAGAGATAGTTTATCAATTAGAATTGAATGGCCGACTAAGTCAAAAGCTTTTTTAAAATCTAAGGATACTGTACCCACTAAATCTCCTTTATCTATGCACGCCATCCACTGGTCTATTAATTTTTAAAGGGCTGTTCGTCGAAATCCGGACTGATTCAAATGTATAAGTTTGAACTTATTCAAATGGGCTGGTGACGATGGTATACTTATTCAGTATGGCTTTGATGGGAAGCGTTTCAATCTCAGAAGGTTGCAAGCCAAATCCAAGGTACAGACAGAGGTGCTATACGAGTTCCCCTTTGCTGATGCCATGGCAAAAGGTGCTCCAACAAAAGAGAAGATGTAAACAACGTATAGATCAAGTATCTGACTCATGTGATAGCTATGTATTCACAGACAGCATAAAAAGACGGAGGTGGTCTGGCAAGCCTTACAAAGAGCCCACGATCACAGTGAAAGGTCAAATATTGCAAGTACACCAAGCTATGGAGCACAATGCCAAGAGTCGTCCACACTGATGATGAAGTCAATGCCAGGATTGCCAAAGCTAGTGCAGAATTTGGCCGACTACCGGGTAGTGTTTGAGACCGAAGTGGACTCAGGCTTGACACAAAACTGAAAGTCTACAGAGCTATGGTGCTGCCAACACTATTGTATGCATGTGGAACACTGACAGTTTACCAACGGCACGCCAAAAGTCCTGAAATGGGTAGGGATGCAACGTATAAATACTCTGCTGAAACTAGTACAGTTACGATTGACAGGCCATATTACCCGGATGCCTGAGGAACAATTGCCAAAGAAAATTCTCTTTGGAGACCTAGAAATGAGCAAACACGCCCATGGTGGTCAGAGGAAGCGCTACAAGGGCACCATCAAAGCCTACCGCAAGGACTTCAATATACCAGGAGGGTCGTGGGAACAAATTGCACAGGACCGAGCAAAGTGGCGAGGCCTCTTCACAGGGGTGCTCGTGAGACAAAAGAATCCGCGATGTCGAACAAAAAATCGCACAGCGCAAAGCCAGGGCTAAGGCATCACCATCAGAGCTGTCTTCCTCTACCCTCTGTTGCTATATCTTCTTCAGACAGTTCAGAGCTAGAATTAGTCTCATCAGCCATCTTAGAACACACAAACATTAGCATTTCTCACATGTGATTTGTGATTAAGACTCGTCATTGTCAGTAATGACAGACGAACTATCTTTAAGATTCAAATACACTGTTTGTCATTCAGTTTGTATTGAACAAAGAAATAATATGTACTATTACTAGTAATCTAACTGGATGATATTGAGAAATTGGTGTGGCTAATTAAATAATTCAGCAACCTGAATATCGAATAAAAGCAAAGCACTGACAACAGTTTTTGGCCGAATGTCTCGGAGTGATGGTCCTGAACGGGGAACAGACTATTTCGCTTAATGCTTAAATTCCAGTACTTTGAGAAAACAGTGTAGGCTCTGATCAGTCGCTGTGTTCTGCATCGTCTGATCAGGGTCTTCACTGTTTGCCAATGTCCCAGTACACAACCCAGTCAGGATCTTGCAGTTAACCAATCCTTTTTTACAAAGCGCTCTGACGTCACAGGGAGAAAGGCGCTGCTATAAATAACTATTACCCGGATTGTGTACATTTGTTGGGTAATAAATCACAGTTTGGAGGTCAGTTGTATAGTAGATCAAACCACGAGCGCGAAGCGTGTGTGATTTGTCTACCTACAACTGACCGACAAACTGTGATTTATTACCCAACAAATCACACACAAGTGCTGATCTATGTCGATTCTAACGCACTAAAAATAAAACTCGACAATAAATTTCTTGTTTCCTTCAAAATTTCCCAACATTCGCCATTGTTAGAAGAAATCCCGCCAACATTATTCACCGTATCACACACAGTCATGACCCTGTAGAGCCAGGTTTCAGGAATCTTCGAGTGACGTCATTAAAGAGCGGCTTTTAATGACATCATTCATCACGCTCTTTCGACCAGTGATTTGTTGCATAATAAATCAGTTCCTTTCCATTGCCTATATCAGTAGGCGCGCTGTGTTAGAATAAACAATAGCCCCAAAAAGGGAATACTATATTTTGGTCCCTACCCAGTTTAAGTGTAGAAATCTGACTACATTAAACCGGCCACTCACGAACACCTCTGTTTAGCAGACAACTCAATTCAGCAGCCACAATCATTTCCTAAGGATTTCATTTAGGGGATCACCGTATTCAAAATTGTCAGTTGGGGATGTCAATCGGGGGTTTTACGGTCGAAATTTTCGTTTTACGGCGACACGATAGCGGATTCATAAAACGCAATGTACGACCGTAAAACCGACTATGACAATTTTAAATGCAGTAATCCCCATCCTACTGCACTTATTCTGTCGTTTTGTTAAAAATTGTACTATTTCGCACAAAATGGCAAGCGCTTTGAGCTGCGTAAAACCAAAATTCAGCCAATGAAAAGTGACGTTACGTGATGACATCGGGCTTTCGAATATACTGTCGTAAATGTTTGACGTTATCCAATCAGGCGTCGCGTTATAAAATGTCTGCTGAGATACCACCTCTCTGCTCCAACAAGAATTCAAATTCTATCTATTTAACAAACTTCATAATTTTGACCCCCTTGAACCCCACATTTATATAGTAAAACTGGGGTTTGCAGGGGTTAACCTTATTTTTCTTATTTCTGCTCTAAAATATAGACTGTGGGTGTTCGTTAGAACCACCTCGATGAGGCGGTTCTAACGAGTACCCACAACCTATATTTTGAGTAGAAATAAGAAAAAAAAATACAATTATTCATCCTAAAATTTTCTTTTTTTTTCGGCTATAAAGGTTACAATGTGTTTGTATAGGCGTGATGGTAAGGATCCAAGAGCAATGATCGGATACTGCAATTTATATCAAGGTCTAATGTCTTTCTTATGTGTCGAGTATGGTACAACGGGCCTCAGTAGTCTAATGGGTAGGGCACTGACTTTTAATCATTAGGCGTCTCACCGCTGTGGTTCGCGCGTCGCTCGGGCCACATGTGAGGCGCCAAGTTCTTCTATGGAAGGTCAGGTAATTTTCCCAAAGTACTCCGGCTTTCTGCTCTGATTAACGATCGGTGCGTTATAACTGAAATAATATTGAAAGGGCTGTAAAACCGATCCGCCTCCTCCCCCGCACCCCACCCCTTTAAAAAGTATGGTGAAATTGGAGGGGTTCTTGTGCGCATCCAAAATTCATGTTTTGAGCCTAGATTCTTTGTTTACTTGGAGATTAAACGGCCCAGTCAACACTTTTATGTCATATTGGTACGTTCAGTTGACCTAGCCATACCCTTTCCTCGGTGGGCAGTACACATTTCGTCTCCAGGAAATTATAAATTTCTGTTTGGTCACATTGAACCGATCAGTTTTTATTTCCTGATCTCGTGAAACAGATACTTATTGCGAGCGGGCATTTATACCGCAAATTCTCACTTGTGGTATTTGAAGAATGGTTAATGAAGATCTGGTTTGTACTTTATTGCATTGTCACCACGTCTTAGGAGGAAAAAAGTTTCCATTTTTAGTGGTTTTATTAAACTTGTTCTGTGTTAGCGTTTGTTTTTTCTTTTTTCCGCTTTGATGTCATTTGTGGGTTTGTGATTTTATTGATCGTGTTTTTTTTTCTGGATATTTTAATTTATTTAAATCCAGGTCGGTTTTACACATGACATTTGAGCAAAGCCGCAACAAATTAAACCTTGTTTTATGACGCCTTACGTCATCATTTCGAGAACAAGCCTATACAAATTCATTTGTAAATTCTACCGCCGAAAAAAAGAAAATTTTAAGATGAACAATTGTGATATTTTTTCTTATTTCTGCACAAAATATAGATTGTGGGTACTCGTGAGAACCGCCTCATTCTTGCAAGTCAACTGTAAGCCAATATCAGTTGAGCACCTACAGGACACCATCACCTCACCCAACCATCCCAGCCCAGTATATATATAGTATACACTGTTAGTATACACTGCTAGGGTATAACCATACTCAGAACAGAGGTTCGCTCCCGCTCAACGGGATTGGGCTGCATGATGCTTCCACGCAGAGCTGAAACTGACCATACATTGGTACTGGTAAACCGCTTAGAAGGACTAAGCCTGCCCTGGCAAAGTGGATTGAGTCAGACCGTCCAATGCATATAAGCCTTATTGTTTCATTGGGCGACAGGGCTTGAGATGTCATTTCATCTTAATGTCGGGTAAAAGTCCCACACAATTTGAAGCAGCATCTTCAAAATGACCTAAATAGTGTTGAACGGGACGTTAAACTCAACTCAGACTATCAAACAAACAGAACAGATGTCGTAGGAACGCAGGGCGAATTGAGTTTTCATTGGTTGTACAGGGCTTAATTAGCATGAAACGTAGTAAATAAGACGTGTCATTATGATATTTATTGTGCATGTCATGTTTATATATATTTTGTTTTCAACCTTGATTGAGCGATCTTCTTATGTTGTGGTAAAGTTCATGCACTGCCGCCTCTTCGAGTCATATAAATCAGCACTTCAATCAGACCGGCGACCAGCAAAGACTCAGATCAGGCTGCGCGCATGCGCAGTCTGATCTGAGTCTTTGCTGATCGCATGGGTCTGCTACAGCTTCCGGTCTAAGGGGAGATAAAGGCGTCTTGCCAAAACAGACTGATATCAGTCAGACTGATCTGAGTCGGGTCGTCTTGTGGATTTTCGTCAAGCGCTGGCTCATATAACAGGTCGCCAAATCCGGATCTCCTTATAAAGGATGTTTTAAGAGAATATTAAATAATAAACGGTTCTAAATGAAATAGGAAGGCTGAGGTAATTTAGTTACATAATTTTTATTTTTTGACATATTTATATTATGTAATCTGAGTTTGCACTGTTGACATTTAAGGCTCCAAGATTGTCGATATCTTACATGAGTGTTTAATACGAAATTTCTGACACGAGCCTTCGGCGAGTTTCATAAGTTTCATATGGAATGATCAAAAGTGTAAAGTTCTGTTTATCATACTACTAATTGCTGAAGAATTTATTTCGGTTGTCACAGACGGCGTCATGATGTAACGCGTAATTTACCATGTGCGCTGTCCTATCATTTTTTGAAATTATCCACTTCACATCATCGAGGATCTAACATGAGTGTTCAAGTTTTATTGAAAATTTAACGAGTTGAGGAAAAGGGATAAAATGCGAGGCTTTGCCGAGCATTTTATCCTTTTTCCTCAACGAGTTTAATAAATTCAATAATACATGAGTAACATTTAAAACGCATTTAATTTACGATTTTTGTACAAAAATGGAAATATTACGCCATTAGTAAACGCGGTGTCGCAAAGAACGTCGTAGTTGTAACGTTACGGGACGTATGTAATTAATTTGCATATTTACCGAATATATTACATAGAGCTTATTACTCAGCCAATTTTAAATATGGGATTTATAAACCGAGGGAAGTTGAACATCCGATAAAGAAACGAGTGCGCTTCATCATCATGAATAACGTCGACATAAATAACTTTCCGGCGTTTGAATATAGCGATTTCATTGCAATGCCAAAAGTAGTTCCAGCTACAAAGATTTATTTCCTCGGCTAAGAGGAAATATTTGTTCTTAGAAAATAGGAAAAATATCCAGTTTATGTCTGATAGAAATCATGGTATTTCTCAAGATCATTTTTTAATGACAGCAGGGAAATCATTTTTAACAAGTAAAATGGGGCAGAATTGGTAAACAGCTTATTATTGCTTAAATCCTATGAACTCTCTGTTCTTGAATGGACCAGTAAAGCCACAAAACCCATGCTCAGATAAGGAAAATCACTCAATGTTTGTACATGTTTTTTGAACGTCTGGGTTCACGAGAAGGGCATTGCTATTGCACGTTACGTTGAGCAATGTAACGTTGACGCAAATGCTAATGTAAGAAAAAACAAGAGGCGATCCCTATAATCACCGCAGCCCTTTCCCCAATGAGATTCTAAAAAATAAATATTAAAGGAACGCGCATTTAAGGGAAATGGGTACACCTTCAGGGGAGACAACTCCTGCAAAAGTATTTTTGTCTCCCCTTGTCAATAGGGGACAACTCTTAAAGAAAATAATTTGCTCCTGAGGAGCAAGGGAGCAAGACAACTCTTAAAGAAAATAATGAGGAGCAAATTCTTTCCTTTAAGAGTAAGCACCTTTTTCAGTGGGACAGGGCTTATAAAAAAGCGAATAGGAAGTCCCTAACGTTGTCTCGCTTTGAAATATGGCGGAAAAATCTGACAGGTGTTCCCATTCCCTTTAACGACTTGCAATAGTGTTATATAGTCAAAATACAGCAAATTCATTTTTAAATAGGCCACGTTTTGGACTGTTCAAAGTGGTAATTAAGATCCCTTTTAAACAGACCCAGAGGTGGCATCTTACGGTGAAGAAAACAGTAAGAACGAATGACTGAAACATTTTGTTTCGCTGGGGATGGGGGTGGTTTTACGGCCCTTTCAGCCTATTTCGAGCCGTCGGTTTATCAGAGGTGGACGAAAACAGGAGTATCTGGAGAAACATCATCTCACTTTCCGTTGTAGAACTGTGATCCGAGCGAGGCTCGAACCACAACGGTGAGAGACCTAATGAGTAAGAGTCAGCGTTCTTACTCAAAAGGCAACGGCGGCTCATCAAATACATCTAACCCATTGCATGCTGTACACCACTAAAGGGGTACCTTGGAAAAAAAGTGCAGGCCCAGATCAGACGCCTAATCAGGGCCTGCACTATTTGCTAGCAAAATTTGCCGCCCTAAATAGAATAAAACGAAAAAATAGGCCTGCCACTCCTTATAGGACAAATGTACTTGTCAAACATATAGCAATGGAAGAGTCCACAAGTATACAATGGGTTAGAAGAATTACTTTAGTGCCAAGAATAGCAACATTTGAACGTTATTAATTGCCACCTTTTCAGTTTCGATTGATTATTTATCATTTCATGAGCTGAATGCTCTGTGATACCTTTGCAAACAGTGCAGATACAAATGAGCACCGTCTAGACAGAGCCATTGCTGCTGTTTGATTTGAGATTATACTGTTTAAGCCATCGGGTAAAAGTTGGAAGCAATGTCTCAAAACTGTTCAAGCTCCGATTGCGCGGGCCCTCTTAGACATGTTAAATAGATACTGAACAACTCATCAGTCGGACCCTGCCAGAGTATTTTATAGGTCCTTTTCTTCTTTTTCTAAATTACAGGTGTGTTCATTTCTAGACCAGTCAGAGACATGGGGCCGCTTAAGGTGGTTGTTGGTTTCCTTGTGTTGGCTGTAGCTATGGTTGGCGTAACTCCTCATATTGAGAAGGGTAAGATATTTTTTGTCATCATCATCATCATCATCATCATCATCATCATCATCATCATCATCATCATCATCATCATCATCATCATTTGGCCCTCGCCCATTGTGGCTGGGAGAAATAGATAGGCTGCAAAGCTGAATGCGACCGCACACGAGCACTGGTATCTAAGCCTGCCTAGGCAAAGCGACGCGAGTCGGACCGTCCATGCTTACAACCCCTATTGGTTTCATTGGGCGACGGGGCTTGAGATGTTATTTCATATCAATGTCGGGTAAAAGTCCTACAAAATGACCTATACAGTGTTGACGGGGACGTTAAACCTCAAATCAAACAAACAAACAAAAATCATCATCATCATAATCTTCTTCTTGTCTTCTTCTGTTTCTTCTTCTTCTTTTTCTTCTATTCATCATCATCATCATTATCATCATCATCATCATCATCATCATCATCATCTTTTTTATCTTTTTCAAACCGTTTGAATATTATAGGCTGGCTACATATGCAATGAAGTAAGCAAATATGCTTCCTAAAATTCTGAGCCCAGCCTCTGGTTTTTGGGTCGAGTCTGTTGAGCCAAGGTTACTATTCAGGTGACTTTCACCGATTCTGTATGTTATCCAGGTAACGGATATTTATAGCCTCACTTACGTCAAAGCGCTGAGTGAGGATGCTTATCTGTTGGGCTCGTGTACATGGATATTTGCGCATAGTGCAGACCCAAATTTGACGCCGAAGAATGCGGCGTCGGATCAAGGTCTACACCGAAAGCTTAACGAGCAGTAATTGGAGGGTTAAACTAAATAGAATAAGTCGCCGAGACAATCGACCCATCACATTGTCTAAGCACATGCAACAGTGAACGTTCTGGCTAGGCTTTCCAGATAACCCTCTTTATACTGACATTTTATATAACGACAGCACTCGTTTCAGCGACAATTTCAATGGAATGAATCCTTAGGCCAAGATGTATGGGGCTTCGTTTTACTATTTGTGAATATCCATCCATAAATCGATCTGAATTATGGATACACATAAATCGAATTATCAATATCCATCATTCGATTAATGGATATATATAATTCGAATTATGGATATCCATTATTCGGTTGATTTATGGATATCTATAATTCGAAATATGGACATCCTTTATTCCGCTGATTTATGGATATCCATAATTCGAATTATGAATATCCATAAATCGAATTATGGACAACTATAAATATGGATTAAATAGTAAAACTGCACCCCATAACGATGGGAGGGGCTAATGAAGATATTTAAGAATATTGTATTTACTACTCCAGAAAAAAATGACAAAAACAGCAAAAACAAATGTTGTGGAATTTGTTAGAATCACATCGGCGAGGCGATTCTAACAAATATCCAAATCTTTTGTTTCTTGGAGTAATTTAGAGGAAACGGCCATTTGTTACCTATTTTACTACTACAACAGTAAAATTCCTATATTAAGACCACCTTTGGGACTTTGGTCGTTAAGACCACTTTTGAACAGTCCCAAAGATGGTCTCATTCTAGAGGACTCTAGGTGTAGAAAACACAAAGAAAGAAAAACTGAAAAATCATTTAAATTCTGGTCTCAATAGTGGAACTCTACTGTACTTATGGAGTCTTCTTTATAACGTTAAAGTGCAAGGGACGAAATACAGTAAAATTCCGCTATTAAGACCACCTAAAATTAAGACTAAATCAGCTTTTAAAAGGTTATTGAGAAGGTTTCAGTTATATTTTCTTTGTTGTTTTCATTACGAAAACACGCCTATACAAATACGTTGACACATTTATCGCCGAAAAAATGAAAATTTTCAGATGAACAATTGTGATATTTTTCTTATTCCTGCTCAAAATATAGATTGTGGGTACTCGTTAGAACCGCCTCATCGAGGCGGTCCTGACGAGTAGCCACAATTTATATCTTAGAGCAGAAATAAGAAAAATAAGGTTTACCCCTGCAAACCCCTCTTTTACTATATAAAAGTGGGGTTCGAGGGGGTCAAAGTTATATAGGCGTGTTTTCGTGATGTCTACATCCAGTCTCTCCAAATAAAAGACCACCTTTGGGACTGTTCAAAGGTGGTCTTAATCAAGGAATTTTACTGTACTGTCGTTTTAACAAGGGTTCTTTGACACGTAGACGCGCTTTGCCCCCACCCATCGGGGCTTGGAGAAATGATGCTTCCACGAAGAGCTGAAACCGACCGCACATGAGTACTGGTAAACGGCTTAGAAGGTCAAAGCCTGCCCAGGCAAAGTTTTGTGAGTCGGACCCATGCATATAAACCTTATTGGTTTCATTGGGCGGCAGGGAATGAGATGTCATTTCATCTTAATGTCTGGTAAAAGTCCCACAAAACTGGAAGCAGTTGCAAGTGTTGAAGGGGACGTTAAATTTCAAATCAAACAAACAATAAACCATTGAAAGTTTTCATCGCGCCTACTTTAGGCATGGGTCTATATAGGAGTCCGTTTTTCCTCCGTTCGTTCGTTCGACCGTTCGTTTTTTGTCCGTTCCTCAAGCCATTAAATTCTCAAGAACTATTAAAGCTTCACTATTTAAAAATACTTGGTACAAACTTGCATCTAGGAATGACAACTTTAATGCATGCACCCATATCTGTCATTGACTTACATTTCATGGTTCCGGCCCCCGCCCATCGGGGCTTGAAAAAAAAAGATGGGCTGCATGATGCTTCCACGCAGAGCTGAAACCGACCCGCACACGAGTACTTATAAACCGCTTAGAGGATCAAAGCTTGCCCAGGCAAAGCGGTGCGAGTCGGAGCGTCCTTGCTTATAAACCCTATTGGTTTCATTGGGCGGCATGGCTTGAGATGTCGTTTCATCTCAACGTCGGGTAAAAGTCCCACAAAATTGGAAGCAACGTCTCCAAAATGACCTTTTCAGTGTTGATAGGGACGATAAACCTGAAATCAACAAACAAACAAACAAACAGTTCATGGTTCACAGACTTTGTGAACTATTGCGTCAAAGGTTTCGCCCTCACGTTCAAGTCCGTTTCTCAAGAACTAAGGGAGCGTTATTAATGGTACTTGGTAAACAAATGTTGACTTTGACCTAATTACATGGTTCACTGGCTCTGTAAACTATTGCGTCGACTCTGCGTTCATCCCGGACGCCATTTCTTAGAACCATAAAGCATCTATAGTTGACATCGACCTGCATTTCATGCTTCACTGACGTGTTAACTACTACGCCAACCCTGTTTTAATACGTACATTTCTCAAGAACTATAAGAGCTCAATTATACTTGGTGCAAATTTGCATCTAGGGATGCAACATACATACAGTCAAGCATCCACATTTTGCCAAGGTCGGCAGCCTTCTTTCGTGCAGATTGATCATGAAACATTTTCTACGCTCATTCTCTCTCTTACGCTGATTCAAGAAGGACACTTGTCAGTTTCTGGCGAAAGAATGTGCACTGTACTGGGTAACCGCTTACGTATAAGTCCGCCCAGGAAGGTGTGGATAGGTAAAATGACCGGCTCAAACATCACCTAAATAGTGTTGACTGGGCCGTTATACACCAATACATACAAAAACGAAGCATCCGCATTTTACCTTGACCTTCCCTTCATGGTTCAATGAAGTTTTGAACTGTCGCGTCATCCTATGTCAAGAACTGTACAAGTATTAGCTTTTACAAAAAGCTTGAGGCAACGCTTAGCATACATTATTTTGTGTAGTCATTTGATTTGGTGGCCCCCGACCAACGGGGCTTGAAGAAATAGATGGGCTGCATGATGCTTCCAAGCAGAGCTGAAACCGATCGCACATGAGTACTAGTAACCCGCTTAGGGGATCTAAGCCTTTCCAGGCAAAGCAGTGCGTGTCCGACCGTCCATGTTTATAAACCCTATTGATTTCATTGGGCGACAGGGCTTAAGATGTCATTTCATCTCAATGTCGGGTAAAAGTCCCACAAAATTGGAAACTACGTCTCCAAAATGACCTATATTGTGTTGACGGGGACGTTAAAACTCAAATCAAACAAACACACATTTGATTGGAAAATCAAATGACAAAGCTGTTCGTGTGTATACCGAAGGTTTCAAAAGTATATATAAATAAAACTACTAATCTTTTACTATGACAACCACTCGTACTAAGGAAACGAAAAACCAGTAGAACAGATGCATCTGCCCTCGCTTAGTGAAAACAAACAAAAATAGATTCAATGTATCATCGGAGGGAGTTAACATCGTGTGAACCCAGAAAACATGTTTATTTTGTATGCGAAGAGGGTGTGATAAACTTAAGGAGGTGTTCCGGTCAATCCCAGTTTTTAATCATTATAATAAAACTGATGACCAGTCAATAGAATATAGCATTCAGCCAGTAGTGACCTTTTCTTTAATGCTTCTGGAGCAAAAGTAAACCTTAGGTGGTCTACACCCACAGGTGCAGACAATAACACGGATGTCATGCTAAGAGAAAATAATATTCAACTAGTCATGACCTTTTGTTAAATGCTTCCGGAGCAGAAGTCATCCTTCAGATTGTCTTCGCCCGTGGATGTAGACCATAGGTTTTATGAATGAAACGTGTTGCAAACTTGCTTAACCGCCGATCTAAACTTCATTAGCATATACTCTACCACGTCACTATAAAAGCCGGTCGGTACCGAAAAGCACCGAGTACTAGTATGCTATATACCTCTAGCCTATGACATACTATTATGGTTCAATGACTTCGTTAAGATTGGTCTTTACTGCACACCAGACAAGGAAATACGTGATTTTACCCTGGGATAGAAATGTATGTTCTGACCCTGGTGTTCCGACCCCAAATCGAATATAATCGCGTGTTTGATAAATGCACTGGTTGATTTCAACCTCATGCGTGGCGTCGTCATGCGTGACGTCACCAAACATTCCTGTTGTGTCATCACAAAATGGCGGACGTCGGTAACCGAAGTGACAGCAGCATTAAAAATTCGCAATAGAAATGGAAGGTATGCAAGAAAAAAGAATCCAATATGGGTGTGAGGGTGGATAGAAAAATCCGTCCCTCGGGATCACTGTCCGGCATCACTCGGCAAGCCTCGTGATGCCGGACAGTGTCCCTCAGGACGGATTTTTCAATCCACCCCTCACACCCATATATGATTCTTATATTACAGAGGCGATATATCATTCTGCAGAAATCTTGTATTGATATACTCGCAAGAGTTCGCGGAAGCAAAATTAATTAAGCTCATTTAATTGATATTATATAGCATTGTCATTCATATCAGATTTTTTTTTTCCATTATATTTCGATTTACCTTATTTTGCAGGTGTGCCGCCAATGTACACAGATTTGACATCTGAAGGATATTTTGATTTCGTTGAAAGGGATACCTTTCCACAAATGCCATTGTTTCCGCCGAAGATGGCGAAGTTCCCACCACGAAAGAAACCAGTGTTTCCTCCGCCGAAGTTGCCGATATTTCCGCCACCGAAAAAGCCAGTGTTTCCACCTCCGAAGTTGCCGATATTCCCGCCACCAAAGAAGCCAGTATTTCCTCCTCCGAAGTTGCCTATATTTCCGCCACCAAAGAAGCCAGTGTTTCCACCTCCGAAGTTGCCGATATTTCCGCCACCGAAGAAACCAATACCGCCACCGAAAATACCGATTCTTACTCCACCGAAGAAACCTGTATTTCCTCCCCCGAAGTTGCCTATATTCTCGCCACTAAAGAAGCCAGTGTTTCCTCCTCCGAAGCTGCCGATATTTCCGCCACCGAAGAAGCCAGTGCTTCCTCCTCCGAAGTTGCCGATATTCCCGCCACCAAAGAAGCCAGTGTTTCCACCTCCGAAGTTGCCGATATTTCCGCCACCGAAGAAACCAATACCGCCACCGAAAATACCGATTCTTACTCCACCGAAGAGACCTGTATTTCCTCCTCCGAAGATGCCGATATTTCCACCACCCAAAAAACCAATACTGCCACCGAAGATACCTATTCTTCCTCCACCGAAGACGCCGATAGTTCCACTACCACAAAAACCAATACTGCCACCGAAGATACCGATACTTCCTCCGCCGAAGAAACCTTTTTTATCTCCACCGAAGATGCCGGTATTTCCTCTACCCAAGAAACCAATACTACCACCGAAAATACCGATTCTTCCTCCACCGGCGAAACCTATTTTTCCCCCACAGAAGATGCCAATATTTCCACGACCCAAGAAACCAATACTACCACCGAAGAAACCGATTTTTCCTCCACCGAAGATGCCGGTATTTCCTCTTCCAAAGAAACCAATACTGCCACCGAAGATACCGATTCTTCCTCCACCGAAGAAACCTTTATTTCCTCCGCCGAAATTTCCAATATTCCCACCACCTAAGAACCCAATACTGCCACCGAAGATACCGATTCTTCCTCCACCAAAGAAACCTATATTTCCTCCACCGAAATTTCCAATATTTCCGCGACCAAAGAAACCAATACTGCCACCGACGATACCGATTCTTCCTCCACCGAAGAAACCTATATTTCCTCCGCCGAAATTTCCAATATTCCCACCACCTAAGAACCCAATACTGCCACCGAAGATACCGATTCTTCCTCCACCAAAGAAACCTATATTTCCTCCACCGAAATTTCCAATATTTCCGCGACCAAAGAAACCAATACTGCCACCGAAGAAACCGATTCTTCCTCCACCGAAGAAACCTATATTTCCTCCACCGAAATTTCCAATATTCCCACCACCTAAGAAACCAATACTGCCACCGAAGATACCGATTCTTCCTCCACCGAAGACACCTATATTTCCTCCACCGAAATTTCCAATATTTCCAAGACCAAAGAAACCAATACTGCCACCGAAGATACCGATTCTTCCTCCACCGAAGAAACCTATATTGCCTCAATCCAAGAAACCAATTCTGCCACCGAAGATACCAATTCTTCCTCCACCGAAGAAACCTATATTTCCTCCACCGAAATTTCCAAGATTCCCACCGCATAAGAAACCAATACTACCACCGAAGATACCCATTCTTCCTCCACCGAAGAAACCTATATTTCCTCCACCGAAATTTCCAATATTCCCACCACCTAAGAAACCAATACTGCCACCGAAGATACCGATTCTTCCTCCACCGAGGAAACCTATATTTCCTCCACCGAAATTTCCAATATTTCCAAGACCAAAGAAACCAATATTGCCACCGAAGATACCGATTCTTCCTCCACCGAAGAAACCTATATTTCCTCCTCCGAAGCTGCCGATATTTCCACCACCTAAGAAACCAATATTGCCACCGAAGATACCAATTCTTCCTCCACTGAAGAAACCAGTGTTTCCGCCACCAAAGATGCCGATATTTCCACCACCAAAGAAACCAATACAGCCATCACCAAAGAAAGCGATTCTTCCTCCACCAAAGAAACCAATATTTCCTTCACCGAAGATGCCGATATTTCCACCACCCAAGAAACCAATATTTCCCCCGCCAAATATGCCGATACTTCCTTTTCCAGAGGAACCAATATTTCCTCCACCCGATATGCCGATATTTCCTCCACCCAAGTTACCGATATTTCCGTCACCTAAAAATCCAATGTTTCCTCCACCGAAGATGCCAAACTTTTTATAAAATCCAAGAAACCGATATTTTCGGTACTAAAGAAAGGGATTTTGTTAGCAAAGAATCTACTTTGTTTCGCTGAAAGGAACCGGTAAGACAGTTAATGTGAATGATTGTACATACAGGGGAGGCAACACTTTATAAAATATTTTGTCTCCCTTTCCGGGAGTTGTGTGCAGTCTAACAGGAAAGAATCCCAAACCCCACCCCTCCCACCACCCGAGGAAGAGTGAATTTGATTTTAAAGAGTTGACATTTTAAGGAGCGCTTCGGTTTTGTGAAAAAGCAAACAGGAAGTCTTGTAAGGAAGCGAAACAAACCGGAAGTCCTGTAGTTGCCACCTTGAGAAAAAATGGCGGGAAATAGGTCATGTGATTATCCAGTAACTTATTGTCATCATTCATTAGAGACAATATGGACCTAATTATCTTGATTTTTTTTTTATTTTTAGGTTTTGGTTTAACGGCCCTTTCAAGATTATTTCACTCATATCGAGCCGAGTGTTAATCTGAGGTGGGCGGAAACGTAGTGCCCGGAGAAAAAAACACCTGACCTTCCGTTGCAGAATTTGGCGTCTTACATGCGTCGCCTCCTATGCGAGCCGAGCCAGGATCGAACCCACAGCGGTGAGAGACCCTAATGATTAAGAGCCGGAGCTCTTAAGGTTATGATCCTGGAAAAGGAGGTTGTGGACCTAGATTTTAGCCATGTATGAGACAATAGTCACATTTGATTGGATATAATTATGAAACTGATGAGAAATACTTAGCTGTTATTTTTTTTCTTGCAGGGTATTATATGTGCATTAAACACATAAAGGAAACAAAGTGAACTGTCTCCAAAATTTTCTGTTGTGATAATAATTGTACATGTGGTATCTCTGAATTTCCAAGACTGAATTTTCACTTTGAGGCAGGGTTACCTCCCTTAGACAGTTAGACTGCTTGAAATTGCCACATGACACCCTTGTTTTTTGGTATAATTTTGTAGTTGCCAGTTTGTTTGCCATGTTTTGGGGTAAGAAAATCCATTTGAAATGCAGATTTATCAGGTACAGGGTCAAATATTAATATGTAAGCTTATGGAAATGTAAATAGAAGACCATAACCTAAACCACTAGGCCACGAAGGCCCGCGGAGTTTGAATTAAGAAACAGAAAAAAGCAATGAAATATATTTTTCAAAATAAGATCACACGAGCCACGTCACAATAAAGCCTGACTGATCTGTACCTGAGGTTCGCTGCTTTTATAGTACATTATCCATTACGCAAACACGCCTATACAAATACATTGCCACCTTTAATGTCCTTTATCGCCGAAAAAATGAAAATTTTATGATGAAAAAATGTGATAATTGAGGCGGTTCTAACGAGTACCCGCAATCTATATCTTAGAGCAGAAATAAGAAAAATAAGGTATACCCCCGGAAACCCCAGTTTTTCTGTATAAAAGTGGGGTTCAAGGGCGTCAGAATTATATAGGCGTGTTTTCGAGATGTCTAGTTTCTATATCTAAAATTTCAAGACTCTTGCTAGTCTGTGTAGCTCAGCCGGCTGGTTTGTGTCTGACCTGGTCGCAAATGTCGAAAGTAGGTTTGCTCGTGGCGGGGACCAATTATGTGCTTATTGTGAAAAATTTCATATCTCCACAACGTTTATTTTGCCGATGAAACTGTCTTATATTTCATATTGATACTCAAAACATAGGTTCTGGGCACTCGTTAGAACCGCCTCAACGAGGCGGTTCTAACGAGTACCCAAAACATATGTATTGGAGCGAATTAGCCCAGAGAGCGGTAACGTGTATCCTTAACCCATGTATTGGAGCAGAAATAAGGAAAAAATAATGTTCACCCCAGTAAACTTCAGTTTTTTCTATATAAAGTAGGGTTTAGAGCGGTATTCTGGCCCCCGCCCATCGGCGCTTGAAGACATATATGGGCTGCATGATGCTTCCACGCAGAGCTGACTCCGACCCGCACACGAGTACTGGTAAACCGCTTAGAGGATCTCAGTCTGCCCAGGCAAAGCGGTGCGCACGAGTCGGACCGTCCATGCTTATAAACCCTATTGGTTTCATTGGGCGACAGGGCTTGAGATGTCATTTCATCTCAATGTCGGGTAAAATTCCCACAAAATTGGAAGCAACGTCTCCAAAATGACCTTTACAGTGTTGACGGGGACGTTAAACCTCAAATCAAACAGACAAACAAGAGCGGTGTTCATTTCACAGACTTATTAAAATGGTGTAACGTTGATTGGATTTTTCTCTTCATCAAGTACATGTAAAATAGAAGTGAAGGTAATGATCAGGGATCGATATAATCCTTTTTGTACCAAATGGAATCATCCTCCTTATATTTGACAGGAGTCCATTTCAAAATTTAGAGGTGTCAGGTTGTGTTTTCTTCAAAATTGATTTGGAAAATGGCTGAACTTTTAGCAAACAGTGGAGGCCCTGATCAGACGCCGCGTTCTGCGGCATCTGAGCTGGGCCTGCACTGTTTGCCAAGGTATCCATTTAGGGGTTTCTGGTACATAATGGGTTAACCTGCCAACCAAAAAGTGTCGGTTTTAGAGGTTGTCGTTAGTCAGGGTTTGGAGGTTTGGTCTGGAATTCATCAGTCACATAACATCTATAAGTTCAGACATCCTACCATGCCAATGTATAGAAAAATAATAAAAATGGGAAAATGGTTACTTTCTTTAGTTTCTTTTCTCCCTGTAGAAAGCTAGTCGTCAGTAAACATTACGATAACACACCCGTGCAACACAGTGCATATTTCTCATCTCCAAAATAGCTACTTTTTTCTGATGAAAATCCCTGATATTTTTCTTATAAATACTGCAAACATAGGTCGTGGGTGCTTGTTAGAACCGCCTCGTTGAGGCGGTTCTCACGAGTACCCACAACCTATGTCTTGAAGTAAAATAAGAAAAATATTGTATACCCCCGTAAACCCCCGTTTTCTCTATATAAAGTGGGGTATAGGGGTGGGGGGCCTTCATTTCACGTGATGAGTTGCACATTGGCAGATATGGCTCTGGTCAGATTGCACTGAATGCACATGAAAATTTATTAGACGAGCCTCCAGCTAGTTTTTATTATTATCATTATTATTATTATCCTCACGCTTTAGCGTAGGGGATATTGTGAGCGCTTGCATCCATCCGTCTGTTCGTCCATTATGCTATCTCTTATACCGTTAGTCTGAATCCAACCAAATTTGGTGTATGCGTTGCTGACATGAGTGAGGTGAGCTAGAGCACATTCATTTTAGGCGCCGCCCCTAAGGGTTCCTGGGTAGGTGTTAAAAGGTCAAATATCAATAAAATTCAATTAAAAGGTCAATTTAATTAATTTTGTTACCAAACTTTGCAGGGTAATGAGTAATGAAACATGTAAAACATATTAAACGGGATTTTGGCCGTGACTCCTGGGTCATGCCCCAGAGGCTGGACTTGTAGGGTCGGGAGTTAAAATTTAAGTTTTTTCGGAATATAGTCATGTGGCATATCAAATCGAAGGGGATGATTAGTAGAATATAATACAAGTATAATTTTGGCCCTGGGGTCAGATTGGGGTCCTAGGGAGGGGGTCTAAAGGTCAAATGTAAATAAAACTCAATAACAACGTCAATTTTATCAATTTTATAGATTCTGATGTAAAACTTTGCAGAAGTAAGGAGTAATGAAATATATAAAACATATAGAACGGGATTTTAGCTGTTGATACTGGGTCATGTCCCAGGGGCTGGATTTGGAGGGGGTGCGTCTACTTTTGAATATGATGTTATTTGTTACTTAGGCCCTGTGGAGAAAGCTTAGAGATTTGTGATTGCGTGCCATCGACCGCATTCCACTTATACATTTTCGTTTTTGGTTCTACGGCCCATTCAAGACTGTTTCACTAATTTCGAGCCGATCATTAACCAGAAGTGTGCGAAAAATGGAGTACCCGGAGAAAATCCACCTTACCTACCGAACTTGGCGTCTATCAGATATCCGGCGAGTTTAATGAATTTAACCCATTTTGTACCGGAAACCACAAAACGGATACCGTGGCAAACAGTGTAGGACCAGATCAGACGCCGCAGAACGCGGCGTCTGATAAGGGCCTACACTGTTTGCAAAACGTTAAGCCAGTTTCAAAACAGATTTTGAAGAAAACACATCCTGACACCCCTAGATTTTGAAATGGACTCCTGCTATATATAAGGTGGAAGATCCCATTTGGTACAAAAAGGGTTAAATAACAGCGACGTTTAGTGCATTTACAAACTATTAGATGTTCAAACTTCAATGAATTGAGTGCACTGAATTCATCAGCTACATTGTGTGCAGTTGTTTCCCTCTCAAAATTTAAGCCACAAATCATTTTTTACGTCAAATTATGATTGATGAAAATAAACTTGAAGTTCTGTACTACCCAAGAAGCGTACAAAACAAAACAACACACAGACACACACACAAAATAAATAAATAAATAAAATAAAATAAATAAATAACAGAGCTGATCAGACGGCGCGGACACTCAATCTGTTATGTGCGTTTATTATTCACAAATGACCAGGTGGCCTTCATCGCAAAAACACATCTATATAATTCTGATTCCCTTGAACCCCACTTCTACTTAGTGAAACTGGGCTTTACAGGGGTAAACCTTATTTTTCTTAATTCTGCTCTAAAAACTCGTTAGAACCGCCTCGATGAAGCGGTTCTAACGTATACTCACAATCTATGTTTTGAGCAGAAATAAGCAATATATATATATATATATATATATATATATATATATATATATATATATATATATATATATATATATATATATATATATATATATATATAGAAAATCAAAAAAGTCCGATATTGCCACACAATTCTTTATTATTCAGTAGACTTCTACCGCGGTTTCACTGTTTTAACAGATTTTCAAGAAGACATTAAATGGTAACGTAGCAACAATGCGTAACGACGTTACTTCCGGCGTTACTTCCGGAATCAATGACGTTACGTTAAAAACTGATAAAAACCGGTATCATCGCACAGTCTGGTCAGTGAATACCCTGATGGCACGTGTCCCTTAGCTGTTTCTATTCAACTTTGGCTTGAGGGTATTAATAAATAGCTTTTCTTTTGCACGCCTTAAAGTTGTACTCTCCGAATACATCTTATAAAAGGGAAAAATATTATATTTTGGGTTTAAATCATGTGCACAATTTGCTATATGCTCACTAACTTTAATCATTCTTGTCTTGGGGTCCCGAATTTGCTGGTTATGTATTGTCACCCTCTGTCGTAGTAAATTACCAGTTTCGCCAATATATTCCTCTCCGCAGCCTCGGCATTTCATCACGTAAACAACATTTTTTACGTCGCATGACATGTTCTCGTGGATTGTGAAGTTTGTTCCACATCGAAATGTAAATGAATTACCTTCTAGTAAATGAATGCAGAGGCCGCAGGTCGGTTTATTGCATTTTGTCACTTTGGGTGTATCATTAGACTTAAAATTTGCTTTTGTAAGTAACCGCTTTAGATTATAGGGTTGCCTTTTGCTTTTTATTAGTTTATATTTTGTAAGAATTCTTCGCATTTTGTCATCCTCTTCTAAAATCGGGACATTGTCTCGTATAACATTGAACAATTCGGGATCCTTCGGGTTGTAGGTTGACACGTATGGAATAATTTTGTCTTCAGACTTTTCTTTCACTGTCCGAAGAACGGCTTTATATATATATATATTTTTTTTTTTTTCATCTTAAGATTTTCTTTCTTAGGTTTCATCAGTGACCCTCAGATATTTTCAAAATTCCACAATAGTGTTATGTATAAAATTGTTTCTGATCCTCATTTTCACCACTGGCTGACCTTATAAGGATATGTAATATTTTGTTTACTTCTTATTGTAAGGAAGAATCTAGAAAATGAGTCACATATCAATTTTGGTTGGCAAACACGATGTTTACAAAAAGAGGGGATGGAGAAGTACCTAGAAGATTCCAGACCACATTATTTTTGGCTCATTTATTTCTACAGCATTCTGGAAATGTCCATTGCTTTATAAAAGAGAAACAAATATCTTTAGTTTCAGTTTGGGTGTCTGAATAAAAATTGCATTCAAAATTCTGTGCTGGCTCTATACTTGTGGATTATTATTCTTTTTGGACTCAGTGATCATTTTGTGGGATCAGAAAATAAGGTTATAAAGATATTTAGGATTCAGTGTACAGTACACTTAAGTTAATTGCAATTTAAAGTTAAAAGATTTTGTCAATAAATTTCGACAGTACCTCGAAACACTTGTTAACCCGAAATTTCGACATAACAACTCGAAAATTCGACTTAATATCTCGAAATTTCGTCTTACTTGCGCGAAAGTTTGACTTGCTTTGTCATAATTTCGACTTACTATCTGGAAATTTGAATTCATTATCTCGTACTATTTGATATTGAAATCAGTTGAGAAATGGTATACTGCGTAAAATCAAATAACACTATGGCTAACATTACAAAGTAAGGCAAGTAATGACACTGCCCCACTCTACCAAGGTGTTAATGGGTAGCAGTGGTGTAAAAGCCACTGCCTCTCTCTAGCGCGCGTGAAAACACCCGGAATGAGTGTTCGAGAGCGATTCAATAAGCTTGAAGCTTTCATCGCAATCGAACTAAATAAATTAGTTAAAAACAAAGCAACAACAGACCAGATATTCAGAATATAATGCCAAAAACGTGATGCATCAAACATGTATCTTTTCACATGAAATATACGTTGATTTCAGTATGGAGTTAGCCTATTTTGGCATGTGTAGAGCCGGTAGTTGTGTTTCATTTTGGGAACCATCAACTTGCCACAAGACTTGTGTTAAATAGAAGTGAAGGCAGTGATCAGGAATCGGTACAATTAACCCACAGCTCCCATAAAAGACACCAAAGGGAAAGAAGCACAAACATGAAACAACTAGACCCTAATGGAAACATCAATAGCGGAAAGACAAAAGGACAGTTACTTTCCCCAAAAATGGCCAATTGGCTATCCAAAACAAAATAATATAAGTGATACACACATTCAAAGACAAACAATAACAAAAATAAACCGCAACAGAAGAACCGCCTTAGAACGGTCAGTGAAACGAATTCCACTTGGGTGGGAGCTTAAATCGATTTTACGTGGCCACAATTCTCGCCCTTATTTCCCACCGTTCTATGGCAGCGGTGGCCTATCTCCAACATAAACCAATAGAGACACATACTTGGCCAGCTAGAATAGAAGTGAAGGTAATGATCAGGAATCGATACAATTAACCCGCAGCTTCCATCAGAGACACCAAAGGGAAAAAAAACACAAAGATGAAATAACTAGACCCTTATGGAAACATCAATAGCGGAAAGCCAAAAGGACAGTTACTTTCACCACAAATGGCCATTTGGCTACCCAAAACAAAATACAAGCGGTTCACACACTCAAGGACAAACCATAAAAAATAAACCGCGATAGATGAGCCGCCATGCAACGGTCAGTGAAATGAATTCCACTGTGTATGTGTGTGTGTGTGTGTGTGTGGGGGGGGGGGTTGCTTAATCGATTTTATGCCGCTGCACAGTAGGTCAAAAAATCTATCCGATTTTACGGAAATAGACTGTTTTATCTCGGATACTATGGGTTCTGAAAGCTTAAGGTCCGAAGATGCCAGCATATTTGACTGCTTTGAGAAAACCGGCGTGCCATTAGAACGAAAAAGCGCCGACAGTACCATAAACCAATATGGGTATAATCTTCTTGAGTTTTGCAAAAGCAATAACTTGTTTATATTAAATGGTCGTATAGGTGGTGATTATATTGCACCGAAACTCACGTGTAAAAACAAAAGCACGGTGGACTATTTTTTGTCTACACCTTATCTTTTTGAAGTTATTGATGACTTTTGCATCCATGAATTCTCTTCGCTAGTTTCTGATGCGCATTCGCCGATTTCATTAATACTTAAAAATGCCCCTGATAATATATTCTCGGATGACAAGTCAAGTAGTAAACATCCAAAAAAAGACGCTTTGGAACGCAAATAAGGCGCATACATGTGTTGAGAATCTCGATATCCTTCGGGTCTGCGAAATTGAAACTAGCTTGAATAGAATTATGGACCAGAATATCATTACCAGAAATGATATAGATGGTATAGTGACAGACATTGGGGCACTTTTTAGAACTTGCTCAAATGAAACATTAAACGCTACAGCACAAGACAGTATATCAAAAAAACATGGTTAATACTCAAACTTTAAACCTTGGTTCAATAGTGTATGTATTCGAGCTCGAAATTTATACCACAGGACGAGGAAAATATATAATAGGTATAAAACAACATATTATAAAAACCTTTTAAAAACTGTAAGCAAAAACTATAAGCGAACTTTAGCTATGCAACATAAAAAACACAAAGATTTAAAGAATTGTCGATTAAGAAATTTAAAGAAAAACAACCCTAAGGAATATTGGAAAGTTATAAATCCAAGTAAAAAGACAGATAATATAAGAGCGTCTTTGACAGATTTCTACAACTTTTTTAAAAATATTAACAGCCACGTCGATGATGATCCTATTCAAGACAATGAAAATTTTGACACAGACTTAAATGATACAACTGATATTAATAACGGGGAAATAAACCAGCCCATATCAGAAAATGAGATTATAGCAGCAGTAAAATTTCTGAAAAATAATAAGTCGCCTGGTTTGGATAGCATCGTAAACGAACACATTAAATCGACAATACATATGATGCTCCCAGTATATAAATTGTTGTTCAATTTGATTTTTGACACTGGAATTGTGCCTGAAAGCTGGACTTGCGGTATCATCAAACCGATTTTTAAAAATAAAGGAAGCCCTTCTGATCCTGAAAATTACCGTCCCATTACACTTCTTAGTTGCTTTGGAAAATTATTTACCGCCACAATAAATAACAGATTGAAAACATTCGCTGAAATGCATGATCGTATCTGCTGTCCTCAGTCTGGCTTTCGACAAGGATACTCAACTGCTGAAAATTTATTCATTCTAAAAAGTTTAATCGATCTAATGCATGCAAACAAAAAGAAATTATTCTGTTGTTTCATCGATTTTAAGCAGGCATTTGACACCGTATGGCGAGTTGGATTATGGAAAAAACTTATGCAAGAAGGAATCACGGGAAAATGCTTTACCTTAATTTCAAATCTATATAAGGACATTAAATCTAAAGTTGTCACAAATGAGGGCAATACGGCGTTTTTTGACTGTAACATAGGCGTTCGACAAGGCGAAAATCTCTCACCAATCTTATTTACATTTTACTTAAACGATCTCGAGAATTTCCTTGATAGAAGCCATGTAAATGGCATAAGTTGTAATTTTCGCACTGATGAAACTTCTCTCTATTTTAAACTTCTTATTTTACTCTATGCAGATCACACAGTTCTGTTTAGTGACAACTGTGATGATCTACAGTATGCATTAAACGTATTTGACGAATACTGTAAAACATGCCATCTGCACGTAAATATTTCTAAAACAAAAGTAGTAATATTTGGGCGTGGGAGATTACCAACAAAATTAACATTTACTTTTCGACAAAGCTAACTTGAAATCACTAATGAGTACAAATATCTAGGCATTAATCTCGGACGCAGTGGTTCGTTTTTAATGGCAAAGAAACACTTAGCTGAACAGGCAAATAAGGCATTATTTTCACTGCTGAAAAAATAAGAAACTTGAGCTTACCATATGATATACAAATTGACATGTTTAACAAGATGATTAAACCAATATTACTATATGGGTGCGAAGTTTGGGGCATAGGAAATGTTGATGTTTTAGAAAGAATTCAATTAAAGTTTTATAAGTATATTTTTAATCTTAAGAAATCTACGCCATCTTACATGATATATGGAGAGTTAGGAGCTACCCCGCTGTATATCGACATACAAGTAAGACTTGTTTCATTTTGGTCTAAGCTGATTGAGAATTCTGAAAAAAAAAATAAATTATCTTCAACTGTATATAATGCAATTTATGAATTGCATCAGCACAATCAAGTTAAATCACATTGGATTGAAAATGTAAAAACTATTTTATGCTCAAACGGGTTTTCTGGTGTGTGGTATAGCCAGAGCTTCATAAATCACACTTGGCTTCAAAGCGCAATTAAACAGAAACTTAATGATGTCTTTACTCAAAACTGGACTTTCCAAATACAGTCCACATCCGATAATAACGTGTATAAAGTATTTAAAACAACTTTTGAACAGAGCAAATATTTCTCTATTTTACCTACTGCCTTATGTAAACCATTTATACGGTTTCGAACTAGAAACCATAGGCTGCCTATTGAGACGGGTCGCTGGAGCAGGGTTCCCGTCAATCAAAGGTTGTGTTCATACTGAAATGAACTTGGCGACGAATTCCACTATTTGTTGACATGCAAGCATTTTGAAACCGAAAGGAAACATTACCTGAAACGCTACTTTTATACTCACCCAAATATTATTAAATTTGAGCAACTAATGAACTTAACAAATCATGACGATCTCATACAGCTGTGTAGATTTATAAAAAAGAATTACAAAACACACAAACTAAGGTTAATTTTTGCAGATATATAAATGCTAAGAATTTAATCACGACGTGTTATGTATATTGAATTTGAATATTTTCAAGAGTCTCAGACTTTACACCAAGCAACTTAACAAAATAACAAAAATAATAACAATAATAATAAATAATAACAATAATAATAACACTAATTATTATTATTATCTATTGTGTTGATACGCAAAATGTACATGTATTGGTATATTGAAATGATCTTCAATTAAATTGTTGTTTTCTCCCGGAGTGAGAGCAAATTATTAATAACTTGTTGTTATCTCCCGGAGTAAGAACAGTTTGAAATATATTATCTTCATGTTGCTACCACTATTACACTTTGTGTTGAACCTTGTATTATAGTATTCTCGTGCTGTTTACCTTATGTTGTAAACCTGAGAGTAACAGAATAAACTTGTAAACTTGTAAACTTGTGTGTGTGTGTGTGTGTGTGTGGGGGGGGGGGGTTGCTTAATCGATTTTATGCCGCTGCAATCCTCGCCCGAATTTGGAGACTATCTGGGACATTCTTTGGCGTCGGATATGAACATGAGCCCGCTGCACAGAATCTGGACGACCTGGAACCACTCATAAAATTCGTCGTCTGACCGATGGGATGAGACGTAGTGTCGAGGAGTCTGCTGCATCTGTTTTACGTGAAAATGAAGCGTCTTGAGTACACAACGTATTTTGGTAATATATACTGCATTTTCTGGTCGGTTGTTGCTATGTTATGTTAGCCACAGTCTTGGTGTTGCACAGTTTACTATTTTTCTACAATTGATTTTTATAGCAAGGATTTCATGAGCCTACCGAAACCACTGTAAGAACTAGAACTGTCAGAGGATCTGAATATAACCCGCTTTTGCGCATTTATACTTGAACGTGGTTTGATTGCGTGACAGTCATGCCAGCCAGGCCAGATAACCCCCTGTCTCGTCCATCATAAAAGTCATCATCATTGCATGGTATACCAAGTTTTGGGCTTCTAGTTTTTATAGTTCTTGAGAAATTTTTGGCAAACATTTAACATTGGACAATACGGAGAGAAAAACGAATGAAAGAACAAATGTACAAAAATCCGAGAAAGTCATCAAATACACAATTTAAGCCAACATCATTGCAAAGTATGCCAAGTTGAAGGCTCCTAATTTTTACAGTTCCCGAGGGCGAAAAAAAGGCCAACATGAAGAGATAGAAGAATGTGAGAGCATATGAACAAATGTGCCGAGACAGTCCTTTGTCTCTTACACGATATTTGTCAGCATCATGACATAGTATACCAAGTTTGTGCATTCTAGTTATGACAGTTTCTGAGAAATCCTTGACGAAAAAAATTAACACTGGCCTAGATAGGGAGATAAGGAAGAATAAACGAACAGATGAATAAATAAGCCGATAATGCCATTGTCTCTTATACAGTACAAATCATCATAATTGTATACTCTGCGAAATTTCAGGATCCTAGTTTATATATGTAATTCTTGAGAAATATTTGACAAAAAAACAAAAAAAAAACAACAACAACAACAAAGGACCATGTTGAAACGGATGAAAGGACGGAAGGATGGACTGCCGACAGACAGACGGACAGAGAGACGAAAGGACAGACAGACAGACAGACGAAAAGATGGAGGAATAGATGTAAACCAACATAATCCCATTGTTTTTTTCAAAGCAGGGAATAATGAAACGAGGGTGCTTAACATTCATTCAGGTGTAAATGACATTTATCCAGTTGTATAGACCTTAACACCTCGAAATACGTCAGAATTTCGAGTTACTTTCGCGATATAATGTCGAAATGTCGGGTTAATAAGTCGAAATTTCGAGTAAATAAGTCGAAATTTCGAGATGGTAAGTCAAAATTTCGAGTTAATAAGTCGAAATCTCGAGATAGTAAGTCAAAATTTCGAGCAACTGTCGACATTTCAAGTTATATGGTAAAACTTTCGAGTTAATAAGTCCAAATTTCGATATCATATGTCGAAATTCCAGTGTGTAAGTAAATTATTCGAGATACTAAATCAAAACTTCGAGTTATTATTTGTTTGATTTAAGTCAAAATTTCGAGTTAATAATTCGCAATTTCCAACTTTCAAGTAATAGTGTCGAAATTTCGAGTTGATAAATTCGTAAGTCGAAATATCGAGATACTTAGTCGAAATTTCGAGATAACTATCAAAAGAAATGAAATTTTACCTGACCCTTATGCTCTTCCGTGACACATTGGCTGGACAGATCAGGATTGGGAAAATATGCCTATTAATTTACTACATTGACAGGCAATCATCTGACTAATTTTTGATAACTTGATTGGTTTTGCCTATTCTGAATTACTGTACGGAGGTTTGTGGGTTCAATAAAGCAAATGCAGTTGAACGAGTACATTTTCAATTTTGCAAAACGGTTTGAGGAGTAGAAAGTGCACACACAATGATTTCATTTTTAGAAGACATCTGGCGCATTTTCTTAGCAAGAAGGCTAGAGTAGAAGGCGCTAGAGGGCGTGACCGGTGTTGCACATTTCAGTACTGATCATGAACAGATTCAATAAAATCGAGCCAGCTATTTTCGTTTATTTGGTGTATCCTTTGCTTCTAAATGGTCCAACCATTCAGAGCTTATTTATCTTCACTACAGCTGGTGTTGTGCCGTGTGATGGCCGCAAAAAGTCTCCCCGTACATCATTATAGTGCAGATTGTATTTTCTGGTCCTTTGGGATCATTGAGTTCATTTATAATCATTTTGAAAATAGAGTTCTGCTTAAGCCGGCGCTAGAGGGCGTGGCCGGTGTTGCACATTTCAGTAGGCCTACTGGTCATGAACAGACTCAATAAAACCGAGTCTGCTATTTTCGTGTGTTTGGTGTATTCTTTGCGTCCAAAGGATCCCACTATTCAGAACGTATTCACACAATCATCAAATACGAATATTAGTTTAAGATCCTAAGCTGTTCGGAAAGTTAATATATCAGGTGTAGCTACAAAATGATGCTGGCTTTTCTGGACGCTTTTCCGAGTAAAACAGGCGTATTTAGAAACATATTTTATTACCAAAGGATTACCTTTTATGAACTTTGGTTAAACCAGAGCGTTGGTGATGTAGAATTATTTCTGAGTTTGTTTAAGCAAAGCTGAAGTGGCAACTGTATTCAAAAGTGACAAGAGCGAGCAAACTGTGTATGTAACAATCAGTGATTTCGGACATAAATCATGTTTTAATGTTGTAAATCCTTTTGGAGATTTTACCTCGGCGTTATTTTTACGGATCGCAGTTCTCAGCATATTTACATAATACGCACCTGTTATTGTACTTTTCTTTGCTAGAAAGTCAAATATAGTTACACATTGTGCGTCCCAAAATACAGTTGCCGTCACCTTGCCAACAGAGGGTTGCGTTTTGAACTTCTTTGGCCTCGGAGACCCCGGCCCTACCCACTGGCGGCTTTGAGTTTTATTCTCTGGCTCCTAAAAACGGACCCAGTTCTCATCTACAGTCACCAGACGTGAAAGAAAATCATCTTCCTTCGACCTAAACCGCTTCAACCTCATCGCTAAGGGGTTTTGGGACGCAACTTGGGACGCAACGGGCTGTTAGGTTGCGCATACCCAAGCGATCATATAAAATCATTATTACGCTACCATGTGAAATGTGTAATGCATTCGTCATTTCTTCCACATTAATTCGCCTATCAGAGTACACCAGATCCCTTACTTGTCATCGGTGGCATCTGATGGGCATCCAGACAGACCTGATTTCGTCTTCTTAAGACGTTCTTCCACGTTTGAATTCCCCAACCCAGAATTTAACATGTGCATACGATGGTGCCGAAGACCCATAAACATTGGCCAACTCGTACTGTATTTCCAGACCTGTTCAAGTACCGAATTACAGAACGGTACTCCAGTTTTGACGAAAATCTTGCTTTTGCATCGCTAGCTATGTTTGAGGTTCAATATCTTATGAGTGAATGACACGATAAGGGTGCAATTTGCAATCATGCCTAAAACAGGTTTTGAAACAAGGCGTGAAAATCTTGGTTGTCTCGGTCAATTGTAAATGGGATAGGCTGGATACTTGTTGACTTGCTCTCGTAGAATGACGCCATATATACACCATGTGTAATGTTATAGCAATGTACTGTGAATATTTCCACACGTGTTTTCCTTATTTTTTTTAATTTATTATATTATGCGCATCAATTTTCGTTCTTGTAGGTTGCTTTGTTTTTGTTGTTTGCCTTGCACTATATTGTTCTGTCATTAATATAGTGGATATCCTTCTTGTCCCAATGGGCAACTGGAATTAGATAAACTTACTTCCTAAAACACGTATCTTTTCCTAACTACGTACTATATCCAAAGCCCTATCTCACGGACCGTCTCTGGGACTGATTGTTAGGATAGAAGTTTACCCCCATTATATGAATATATTCAAAATAGAAAGAGTTCTGGCCAGTGGCTGCTGATATGTAAACTTTTACCACCAACCCCATCCCATGACCTACCCCGGGGACTGATTTATAGAATTCAAGATTGCCTTAATACATGATTATATTCCAACAGGAGAGGGGTCTGGCCAGTAGTTGCTGAGATATGAACATTAAAACAAGAGGCCCAAGAGGGCCTAGTATCAAACAGAAACAGTGTTATTTCTTGTGGTGTAGGGGATCCTTTCTTACCACAGCAAGTTCGATATCATTGTCCAATTTTTGGAATAATGAATTTCTCAAGACCCAAATCAATATCTCTAACCCGACACATATGGCTATACGACAGAGGAGATTATGACCTCCTCAGGCAAAAGGCTGCTACGACCGATTGGGACTTATTTCGAGATAGCGACATAAATAATTATGCAAGTAATATTACAGAACACCTTATAGACATTTCAAGTCAGTGCATTCCCAACAAAACTTCGAGAATTAGATTGTCAGACCCACCCTGGATTACTAGCTTTATCAAGAGACATATAAGGAAAAGGAAACGCTTATATCGTAAGGCGAAATCCACTAATGACCCTGAAGCATGGGCTAAATTTCGCCGTTACCGAAACAAAACAATCTCGTTAATTCGACGCTCAAAACAGGCTCATACCGACAAACTTGCTAATAAACTTAAGTCCGATAATTTAACTTCCAGAGATTGGTGGGTAACTCTCAAACATTTTATCAATCCAGTTAAATCGACCAGCCTTCCATCAATTAAATCCGCCGGTAATCTAGTTACAGATCCCACTGAGAAGGTTAACTTGTTAAACAACTACTTTAGAGACCAAACTATTATCAATGATAGTAATGCTGAACTTCCTCATATGCCAATGTATAATGTGGAATCTGAACTCCACTCCATAATCTTGACACCTGACGAGGTTCAAACTATTCTTAAATCGCTACCAATCGGCAAAGCAGTAGGACCAGACGGTGTTAGTAACAAGGTCTTAAAAGAACTAGCTGAAGAAATTGCAGTTCCACTAACATCATTTTTTAATCAGTCACTGGCAAGTAGTAAAGTCCCTGATGATTTTAAGAAGGCGAACGTTTCCCCAATTCCCAAGAATGACGATCCCTCATTACTTACTAACTATAGGCCGATTTCCCTTTTAAGTAATATTGATAAAGTATTCGAAAAATCTATTTTTAAACATGTCTACAATCATTTACGAGACAATAATGTATTGACTTCCTACCAGTCGGGGTTCACACCAGGCGATTCCACAACAAATCAGCTAGCTTATCTCTACAATACGTTTAGCCAAGCAATGGACTCAGGTAAAGAGGTCAGAGTAATATTCTGTGATATCAGCAAAGCCTTCGACCGCGTGTGGCACAAAGGCCTCTTATTCAAGCTGAAAGCAGCTGGTATCACAGGCACTCTTCTTGACTGGTTCGACGACTACCTTAAACAAAGAAAACAGCGTGTCGTGTCTCCTGGTGCGACTTCCGACTGGAAATTCATCAAAGCCGGGGTCCCACAAGGCTCTATTCTAGGCCCTTTGCTTTTTTTAGTATTCATCAATGATATTGTTACAGATATTCAGACAAACATAAGACTATTTGCCGATGACACATCATTGTATATTATTGTTGAAGACCCAGTTTCTGATGCTTTCCTTCTCAATACTGACCTCCAAACTATCTCTGACTGGGCACATAAATGGCTGGTCACCTTTAATCCCGCAAAAACCGAGTCACTTCTTTTATCTCGCAAAGTTAACAAACCTTGGCACCCTCCCGTCTCTATGGAAGGCCGTCAGATCAAAGAAGTGCAGTCACACAAACACCTTGGTATCTACTTCTCAGAAAATGGCACATGGCACACACATATTGAAATCATCAAAGAGAAAGCCTGGCATAGGTTAAATGTAATGCGCAGACTTAAATTTGTTTTGGACAGGAAATCTTTAGAAGTCATTTACATATCGTTTATTCGGCCACTGTTAGAATACGGAGATATTATATGGGACAACTGTACACAATATGAAAAGCGCGAACTAGATAAAATTCAAAACGAAGCAGCTAGGATAGTTACAGGTGCTACAGCTTTGGTCTCCTTACAATCTCTAAACGAAGAAGTTGGATGGGAATCATTGCAAACTAGGAGAACCAATCATAAGCTTATTTTATTCTTCAAGATGCAACACGATCTAGTTCCAACTTATTTATCAAATCTTGTTCCTCCTTTAGTTAGTGAAACTACTATGTACGGCCTCCGAAATGCCAATGATTTTACAACTATTCAGTGTAACACACATAACTATTATTTGTCTTTCTTACCCTCGGTTGTCAGGGACTATAATAACTTACCGAATCAGGCTAAAGAAACTACTTCACTGGCGTCTTTTAAAACAGCCCTTACTGGAAGCAGGGTCCAAATACCAAAATTTTATTACCGGGGTAAGAGAAAATGGCAAGTCATGCATGCTCGCTTGAGAACCAATTGTAGTATTTTAAAAAGTGATCTTTTTTCAAAAAACATGACTGACTCACCATCTTGTACTTGCGGGCACGTTGAAAACGCTTACCATTTTTTCTTTCGATGTGCTAATTACCAAAATCAGCGCAATCAACTACTCCGAGACCTATCATTTGTACCCAACATCAATCTCAAAATACTCTTATATGGTGATGCATCAAGATGTTTTGAAGATAACGAACAAATTTTCCGTCACGTATTGGCATTTATAGAAGCCAGCAAAAGATTTTAACATAAAGACACTTTTATATGATTAAAGGAAGCATTCTCCCCACCAGTCTGCACATGAATGCAGCAAGGGTCGGTGGTTGAATAATCGCTTCAGATAACCATCTTTGCCTATCTTCATTTTCATATGCTGTATCTGTCTCATCATCTTCTCTCATTACATCATGCTTATTTGTTCTTTTTTCTCTGTTTTGTTTGATCTTTTCTTCATTCATCCATTGCCTTGGTTAGTACAACTATGTATAGTCATCTACGTATAACTGTATTCAAGTGAACCCGCCAATATATGTACAAACGCTCTCATTTTCATTTATCAGGAGATGAACTTCATAAGCTACATTTAGCTTCCGTTCAAATCCTTTAACATATTGTAAACATCATTATTTGTCTTGTCATGTATTGCTTAAACTAATAAATACGTTTAAACCAAGAGGGCCTGTCGCTCCACTGGCTATATTCAGTCATTTGTCATATTTATTACATTAACCCATTGTATAGCAGTGGACTCTTCCATTGCTATATGTTGGACCAGTCTATTTATCGTATAAGGGGTGTCAGGCCTATTATTTGTTTTATTCTATTTATGTCGGAACATTCTGTTAGCAAATAGTTAGGCCTTGATCAGACGTAGTGTTCTGCGGGGTCTGATCTGGGCCTGTACTGTTTGCCAAGGTACCCCTTTACACAGGTCCACCCAAGGAACATTCAGACAAAATAGGAATGAAATCCACTGAGCGGTTTTGGAGAAGATTTTTGTTCCGTTATAAGTCTATGGAAACTAACGAGCCAAGGGGCGCGCCATGGCGGTCATGTTTTTTTTTGTATTAAGGAATCTGAGAAAGGTCCACCAAAGGAACATTCATGCAAAATACGAATGAAATCCATCGGGCGGTTTTGGAGGAGAAGGTTTTGTTTTGTTGCCATAGCAGAGTTCTGCATGTAACAAAATGTTTTGAAGGAATTTAGAAGAGGACTATGTGAGGAACATTTCTGTGAAGTTTGGTGACAATTGGCCAAGAAGTTTATGAGAAGAAGATGTTTAAAGAAAAAAAAGTCAACGCACGGACGCACGAACGCACGGACGCACGACGGACACAGGGCCATAACATAAGCCCCGCTGGCCCTTCGGCCAGGGGAGCTAATAAAAACCTTGTTGTAAAACATTCAAGATAATATAACAATAACTATTGACCCCTAAGCTCCACCCCAAGGACTATCTCTGGGGACTGAAGTAATGGAATAGAAGTTGATCCCAGTATATGATTACATTCTAAACAGGAAAGGGCTCTTACTAGTGGTAGCTGATATATAAACCTTTAAAAACTTTGTTGTAATGCATTACGTCTGGCCCCAAAGCCTCACCCAGCCTAATGTCTGACCCTGGAGGCTGGTGTTGTGGAATAGAAGTTTTTCCTTATACAGTGAAATTCCGCTATTAAGACCACCTAAAATAATACTAATTCTACTTTAAAATGCTTATTTAGAGAGTGCAATTATTCTTTCTGCACGTTTTCTGCAAACAATGTCCGCCGGTCAGGGACCACCTCTGGGACTGTTAAAAAGTGGTCTTAAAGACCACTTTTGAACAGTCTCAAAGGTGGTCTTAATATAGGAATTTTACTGTTTATGATCAAATAGGAAAGCGTTCTGGCCAGTGTTTGACATACGAACTTTTAAAAACATGTTCTAAAAGTTTAAAATGACTGTAGATAAGATCTTGACCCCAAAGCTCCGCCCCAGGGTCGTAGCATTCCCCTACATTTCTTCTTCAAATGCGCATACACATCCAACTAATACGACTAGAAGCAGGATTTCTTGCAAAAAGCTAACTGAGGAGACATGTCAACGAACAGCATAGGTGTTAGCGAGACTGTTCTTATGCGCATGCGCGTCCGAGCCTTTACTGTTTGCTTTAACGATATGTACATTTCTCATGAGAGTCGAACATGTACATGTCACATTAACATATATTTGTTCAAAACAAGATGACCATCTATGCACTGCATACATTTACAACAGTGTCATGTGACACAATCGCTAGCAGCTATTAGTTTACATGAAAACTCTTTTTATTACAATGCACAATTATGCTTTTCTGACATATCAACATCTTTTGTGTCATTTAAAGATTTCCGTGAGACAGTTTCGGATCTAAACATATTTCCATTTGACCAAACTATGGACGAAGAATACTTTAATTCTAAAGCAATTATTTGCTAAAGAAAATTTCTTCATGTGCACATGAATACCTGTTAAAAAGACCGTGTAAACTCCACTTTATATAAAGAAAACAGGAGTTTATAGTGGTATACAGCATTTATCGTATTGGGCTGTGGGTACTCGTTAGAACCGCCTCATTGAGGCGGTTCTAACGAGCACCCACAACCTATGTTTTATGCTTAGGAAGGAATAAAATCACAAATTTTCATTAGAAAATTAATCATTTTGGAATTGTGAAAAAAATGCATCATGCCGCACGGATGCGTTATCGGGGCTTTTCCGCCAATCGTCAGAACCACAAAGATGCGTCATTCTCTTAGCAAAACCACAGACACGTATGACAGTGGATGTACAAAGACGAACTGAGTCGCTTCACATTGTGCAATAAGTCATTTGGATGCAATTATTAGAAGATGATTGACAGGTGATTCTATGTCGCATCTGACAGCTGGACAGCTTTGTTATAATGAGAAATGACCAACATATCGGTAAACGCACAATGTCACAGACAGGAGTGCTAAGGAGTGCGGAGCCCCGACCATTAAATCCAGCAAAACAAGGTAAAACAAAAATGTCGGTATGGCGGTCGGACGATCGGTCTGTCGGTTTGTTTGTTTGTTTTTTTTATTTGAGGCTTAACGTCCCCGTCAACACTGTAAAGGTCATTTTGGAGACGTTGCTTCCAATTTTGTGGGACTTTTACCCGACATTGAGATGAAATGACATCTCAAGCCCTGCCGCCCAATGAACTCATATGTTTTATAAGCATTGCGGTCCGACTCGCACCGCTTTGCACGGTCTGTCAGCAAATAAATAAAATTTATGTAAAGCATAGCAGTCAGAGGCCGTTAACAAGTGAATGAAATGACCCCCTTTGTAAACCGCACTTTCATACAGATGAATTTGGGTTAACAGGGGTAAAGATTAGTCTTCTTAATTTTGCTCAAAAATACGTCCTCGTTAGCACTTTTCAGGTCGCTTTAAAAGCGACATTGCTTCCAATTTTGTATGACTTTTACCCGACATTAAGATGAAATGACATCTCAAGCCTTACCGCCCAAACAAACAAAAAGGGTTTATATGTTGGGACGGTCAGACTCGCACCACTCCACCTGGGCAGGCAGGCTTAGACCATCTAAGTGATTTACTAGTACTTATGTGCGGTCGGTTTCAGCTCTGCCAGTGACGCTGTTCTTGTACATACAATCAAAACAGAGATAAGAAAAGTATCAAATCCTTTGTTTAAACCAGTCATTTGTTTCGAGCCAAAATAAGAAGCAGTTTTGTCATCAGCTTAATGAACACCTTTTAAACCCCACTTTATTTAGAGAAAACAGTTCTTTTTTGTTTGATTTGAGGTTTAACATCCCCGTCAACACTGTGTAGGTCATTTTGGAGACGTTGCTTCCAATTATATGGGACTTTTACCCAACATTGAGATGAAATGGCAACACAAGCCCTGTCGACCAATGAAACCAGTATGGTTTATAAGCAAAGACGGTCCGCCTCGCACCGCTTTGCCTGGGCAGGCTTAGATCCTCTAAGCGGTTTACTACCACACGCGTGCGTTCGGTTTCAGGTCTGCCTGGAAGCTTCATACAGTCCATCTATTTCTTCAAGCCCCGATGGGCGTGGGGAGCGGGGTCGGGGTGCAAACAGGGGTGTAAGCGAGTATACATATTTTTTCTTGTTTCTTATCTGGTGAGACGCAAAGTTCTGCAACGGAAGGTCAAGCGTTGTTTCTAGGGTTATGAGTACTCGTTTGAACCGCCTCATCCAACGAAAAAAATATCACAAAGTTTCATCACGAACGTTTTTTTTTTTAGGAGAAATGAAAGAGTGCATTTCGTCACACAGATGTGTTGTTGCAATGTGTAATATCCTACAACAATATTAGATTGGCCAGGCGGGATGGATGGCTCTAGCTATAAAGGTAACCGCAGGTGGGGTCTACCCCTACTGACCAAGCAAGATTATATGTTTTGCCTTATTGGAATATATATGAGCCAGCGCACGATAAAATCTACAATAGGACATGTGCGACTATCAAAGATTCAAATCAGTCAGTGCAACTGCTGCTCTTCGATGTTCGTACGAGCGTTGTGTAGCAATTGTCAAAAAAACAACAATCAAAACCATTACGACAACACAGCCGTGGGCTAAAATGGCGTTTTTTCTCTAGGATCAATGCGTCCATTGTGGAATTTTGAAAATATTTGAGGCTCACTGATGAGGCATTTTTGGCCGAAACTAGCTAGTCTGGCACACAAAACATGCACACTTCATACTTTCTGGTTCTGTGGTGTAGTCCTTGCTTCCAAAGGATAACCCTTTAAAAGAACATATTTCTTATCTCTAGAACAAGCTTTCTCATCATGAAAACACGCCTATATAATTTTGACCCCCTTGAACCCCACTTTTATATAGTAAAACTGGGGTTTCCGGGGGTATACCTTATTTTTCTTATTTCTGCTCTAAAATATAGATTGTGGGTACTCGATAGAACCGCCTCGATGAGGCGGTTCTAACGAGTGCCCACAAGCTATATTTTGAGCAGAAATAAGAAAAAAATCACATTTTTTCATCATAAATATTCGTTTTTTCGGCGATAAAGGTGGCAATGTATTTGTATAGGAGTGTTTGCGTAATGTTCAGATGAAAATACAATAAATTTTCTGTATTAAGACCACCTTTGGGACTGTTCAAAAGTGGAGTTAAAGACCACTTTTGAACAGCCCCAAAGGTGGTCACTGACCAGGGGACACTGCAGAAAACACAGAAAAATAACTGCAACCTATTTAATAAGATTTCTAAAGCAGCATTTGTGTTGATTTTTGGTTGTCTCAATAGCGCAATTTCACTGAATTCAATATTTTTCTTGATACTAGTCCAATATAGATTGTTAGTGTTTGTTAGAACCGCCTTATTGAGGTTGTTCTAACGAGTACTAACGAGTACCCACAACTTATGCTTCTGAGCAAAAAAGGAAGGAAATAATGCATTTTTCTATACAATGTGTTGTTTAGAGCGGACTCAGGTCACTTTGACTCGATAATTAGGCCACAGGTCTTCGCTGTCAGATCGCACGGGTCTTAAAATATTGTAGGTTTCGATATGCGCCGGCTCAAATGGTACGTTTGTCGCATTTCCTTTCTTTTATTTGTAGAATAACAGCAGTCTGACGAAACAGCGTGCTTCGATCCAATCCTACAAGAGTCATGGTCATTTCAAGGTATGTTTTGCCATGTAATGCCATGTGTTTTGGGTCGATTGTTCGTCAGGCGACCCAAAGATACTAAGCGTAAATGCTCTTCAATGCTAAAGTCCACGTGACTATCACTGACTTTTCGGAATAATGGTTATTTATAGAAAATAGCCGCTGTGAGGTCAGAGTGTTGCGTAAGAAGTTTATCGAATCATGGGTTGGGCTTGGCAATCAGTGAGGGAGAAGAACTAAATAAGCTTTTAGCTTCCGTTCTAATCCTTTATTTGTCATGACTTTGTTTGTAATGTATGTGTTTGAGATAAAATAAAATACTATTAAACTAAACTAAACAGTGAGGATCCAGATGAGTCGTCGCATTCTGAGGCGTTGAGCGCGTCTCATCTGGGTCCTCACTGTTTCTTAAAAAAAAAAAACCCTACAATTATCGGGTTAAACGAAAGTTTAATTCTCAGTCCCGGTTATTAAAGGGTAACACGAAAGAGTTTAATTCTCAATCCAGGACTATTTTCCGAGCCTGCACTCTCAGACTCAAAACAGTCAGTCTGCCAGTACCCACAGTGCTTTGAATATGTGCAATCATAGTTGCTAAGAATAATCTGTATTCTGATTGTCTCTTTGGTGAAAGCTTGGCCAAGACTTTGGTGTGGAATATAGGACTATTTATATTCAGAGCAATGTTAAAGAGCGTTTAGACTTTGTGATTCGTGACCAATGTTATTCGCAAATACGACATGTACAAGAATATATGATGGTCTAAACACCCCTTTATAAAATTTAGCAGGCACATCGGGACCGCTTTAAAGGTGATCTGATGTATCGCCAAAGAACAACTGGCATATTGGCTCGACCGTTTTGTTAGCAAGGCGATACACAGGGACAAGCATGCCGTTAGTGGTGGTTGGGGCATAAAGTTACATTACGAAAACACGCCTATACAAAAACATAGTATTTTTTCGCTGAAAAAAAATGAAACTTTTATGGTGAAAAATTGTGTGAGGCGGTTATAACTGGTACCCACAATTTATATTTTGAGCAAAAATAAGAAAAAATATCCCAATTTTTTCAACGGGTTCTAACGAGTACCCACAATTGCCTCATCGAGGCGGTTCTAACGAGTACCCACAATCTATATTTTCTAACGATTACCCACAATCTATATTTTAGAGCAGAAATAAGACAAACAAGACTACCCGTGATTACCCCATTTTTCTCTATATAAAAGAGGTTTCAAGGGGGGGGGGGGGGGGCAAAATTATTTAGGCGTGTTTTCGTGATGCTATAATCACTCAGGGTAACAATAAGATACAACCCAGAACACGGATGTTTCGAGTGAATAATACGCAAAAAGAAAAGGTGTTACTGGAAATCAATAAAAATAACAAGTTTGTGTGATGAATACCCTTGTAAACCCAACTTTATACAGAGAAAAGTAGGATTTAAAAGGGTATACATTATATTCTATTCCTGCTCAAAGACACAGATTGTGCGTGCCCGTTCAAACGAGCACACGCTACCTGTGTTTGTATTGGAAAACACACGCACGCCTGCATGCACCGACGGACGGACGGACGGACGGACACACACACACACACACACACACACACACACACACACACACACACACACACACACACACACACACACACACACACACACACACACACACACACATTTTCAACAGAAAAGTGCTAGTTATGGAAATATGAAAGAATGCAGTATGCAACACCGATATGCTACCCTAGTGACTGGCATCGGTTTTCGGAAAATGACCATTGTGTGTTCACCAACCTAATTAGAATAATTTATTCCTCGTTAGAGAAAAAGACATGTAAGCTGTCCTTCAATGATGACCGATACATTCTCTTTTTCGAAGAACTTTGGCCCATAGGAGACATAACACATTTAGGTACGTTTTATATATAATTTATTCTCATTTATAAATATTTTATTTTTGGCTCGCTTGTTTGCTTAGTGAACACTCTGGAAACCTCCAATTTATATAGAAAAATTGGGGTTTACAAGGGTATATACTAGTATAAAAAAATCATTTCTTTTTATTTCTGATTGAAACATAATTGTTGCTACTCTCTAGAACCGCCTCGTTGGCCATAAGGCGTGCATTCAGAGATGTCATAGATGTACGTTATCGTACTCGATTGTCTTTCCCGATCAACCATTCTGTTATTGGTTCGAAAAACGACATTTTTCTATGAAAATTTGAGATATTGTATGTTTCTGTTGCCAACATAGAATGTGGTGTTCTGTAGAAGCTCCATAATGAATTGCAACTGTTATTATGAGTACCAACAATGAATGTATTGGTTGGAACAGAAATAAGAATCAAAGCACTGAGAGCACTGGTGTTTAGATTTTCGCTGAGTGTAGGCTGAGAAATAACTTAAAATATTTCGATCAACCCTTAATTCCAGTTTTTAGGCATAAAATGTAGATCCTGATCAGACGCTGCGTCCTGTGGCGTCTGATCTGGGTATACACTGTTTGCCAAACCCAATCCATGAAGAGCGCGACTATTTGCTATAATAACCGTTACCCGATTTTCCGACAAGTCAGTGATAGTTACATCGACTTCAGCACTGAGGAGCCTACTGCGCTTTAAAATTTTGGGTCGATTGATAAACGATCGGTATAAAAATAAAGCATAACCGTATGTATACAGTATGGTTTACAAAGATGTTTAATTCAGACTTGTTACGGTAATGTGAGTTTCTTTGATTGAGGATTAACGTCCCCGTCAACACAAGTTAGGTCATTTTGGCGACGCTGCTTCCAATTTTTTGGGACTTTTACCCAACATTGAGATGAAATGATTTCCGCCCAATGAAACCTAAAATGGTTTTTACATGTATATTCATGGACGGTCCGACTCGCATCACTTTGTCTGGGCTTCCAAAGAATTACCCCTTTTTCAGTTCATTTAACTGTTAAGGGAATGTGTGTCGTCATTGTGTGGGTTTTATTGTCAAGTCCTTTGAGATCATCGATTTCACTGCCGAATTCATTAAAATTCATGAAAATTTTGAGGGTTACTGTTGCGGCCTAATTGGCCGAAACAAGCTAGTCTGGCTCAGAAAGATCTTGTACATTCCATAGTTTTCAGTTATATGTTGTAGACCTTGCTTCCAAAGGATTACCCTTTTTTTCAGAACATTAGACATCTAGGCGGTTTAACAGTACTCATGTGGGATCGGTTTAAAGGTGCATTATTGAGCTACCGGGACTCAATTTTTTTTTTATGATTTTTATCTTCAATGCATACTCCTTTGTCATGTGTACACTTTTGGAGCCAAATACAGATTCAGAACTTTGTGAAAATGGTCGTTTTCACTCGTGTTTACACTTCGCTCTGAACATGTGTTCGGAATTTCTGTTCTAAAAATAGTCGTTACTTATGGCATGGTATTCAGCGTCATATTTTTTCCGATTCAGGCATGGCCTAAGCAATCAAGGTCCACAATGAACGTCGCATAACGTCATATATGGGGATTCTATTTTTGTCACGAACTAAAAATAGATCTAACTAGTGTTCAAAACCTAGTTAGGGAATCCCTCTCAAACTCGTTTACCTGTCATCATAATTGTTCGCATTTGCATAAAATGCATTCATTTGTATTGTTTTAAAGAAAAATACCGGCTATATGTATTTTATTTTTGGAAGCATTTTTTCCAGATAGCTCAATAATGCACTTTTAAGCTCTGCGTGGAAACACCATGCAGCCCAGTCTATTTGTCAAGCCCCAATAGGCGGGGCCTAAGTGCAAGTAAAGTATGTGTAAATGACAGAAATGATGACCAGAGTTATATGAGGCAAAAAGAAGGGGAAGATCATATAAGAGAAATAGACACGAAGTTGTACAATAAAAATTGAGCCAGTGCATGACAAAACCTACAATAACACATGTGCGCCCAACGAAGACTCAGATCAGCCTTCGCATCCGCGCAGTCTGATCAGAGTCTTAGGTGTGCTCTCTAAGGATAGCTAATGGCCCAATGGTCCTTCATTCAGCAAGAGAAGTCTCTGATCACACTATATGGCTGCGCAGGCTGATCTGATCTTTCGCTAGGCGCACATGTAAGTTGTAGGAAATGCTGATCCCCGGCTCAAATGTCTATACAAAACCATTTTCTGGACTGATCAAAGGTGGTCTTTACACTTTTGAACAGTCTAAAAGGTGGTTTCGTACTAGAGGATACTGGATGTAGAAAATACGAAGAAATATTTAGCTGCCATGGTCTTATTAGTTAATAGTGGATTTTCACTGTAATTGCAGGCCAAAAGATGAACGCCCTTTCGTTAACAGTCGGGGTTGTACTAGTCGGATTTGTCACATCGCAAGGTGAGTCGGGAAGGAAAATAATTTCACAAAATATGCAACTCCGATAAGGTGAATAAATATGCCCCCAGAGGAAGTACCCCTTTCAAAAATTTTTCGCTTTTTAACCCTTTTTGTACCAAATGGAATCTTCCTCCTTACATATTGCACGAGTCCATCAAAATTTAGGGGTGTCAGATTGAGTTTTCTTCAAAATCAGTTATCAGACTTTCGGATGAGTCTTTAAACCGAGGTCCCGTCTCCGTATGACCTTAGCTGTTGGTGGGACGTAAAACTAAAACTCACTCACTCACTCAAAATCAGTTAGAAAAATGGCTGAACATTTTGCAAACAGTGTAGACCCTGATCAGCCGCCACGTTCTGCGGCGTCTGATCTGGACCTGAACTGCATTACGCAAACACGCCTATACAAAAACATTGCCACCTTTATCGCCGAAAAAATGAAAAAATTCTGATGAAAAATTGTGATATTTTTCTTATTTCTGCTCAAAATATAGATTGTGGGCACTCGTTAGAACCGCCTCATCAAGGCGGTTCTAACGAGTACCCACAATCTATATTTTAGAGCAGAAATAATAAAAAATGGTTTACCCCTGCAAATCCCAGTTTTTCTATAAATTAAAGTGGGGTTCAAGGGGGTCAAAATCATATAGGCGTGTTTTCGTTATGTGTTTGCCAAATACCCGTTTTGGGGTTTCTGGTACTAAATGGTTAATGGAAAGATTCTTTCCGTTTTCGGAGATTCACATGAAATCCAAACAGGAAGTCTCTGCAGTTGTCTATCCCTCTTAATAAAATATCGGAAACGTATGCCAGGAGTAACCAGTTCACTAATCCATCTACAAATCTAAGGACACTGACAAACAATCCATACCACGGGATACGGCGGCTTGGCGAGACGAAGCCGTCGTACCATTACGATAACTCGCCCGTGCGACAGAGTGCATTTTTCACATCTCCAAAATGGCTACTTTTCTGATGAAAATCCGTGATATTTTTTTATAAATGCTAAAAACATAGGTTGTTGGTACTCGTTAGAACCGCCTCAGTGAGCCGGTTCTTACGAGTACCCACAACCTAGTTCTTGGAACAGAATTAAGAAAAATAATGTATACCCCGTAAACCCCAGATTTCTCAATATAAATTGGGGTTTAGGGGGTCTTCATTTCACGGACTTCTTCACGTGATGTAAGTTTTCGTGCAGCAGGTAGGTATAGAGGTGCAAGGAGAACGTTTTACAAAACTGTAGTTTACCCAGATGTCCCTTACTTTCATCTTTCTCATTTTATTTAAATCCGTCGTCCCACCTTTTCTGTCTTTTTCATTCATTTCTCTATGAGATTACAACAATTTTACCCTTCTCTGTTACATTTACAAAATTACCCATTCTCTGTGACATTTCACAAAACTACCTTTCTCTGTGACATTTTAATACATAATTATACATTCTCTATGAGAGCACACAAAATTACCTTTTTTTCTGTAGCCCTACATCATAGTGTAGTGTATATTTTCTTGTCCTTTGAGATCATTGGTTCAATTGTGAAATTTTGAAAGTATTTAAGGGTCACTGTTGAGGTCTAATTGGCCGAAACTAGCTAGTCTGGCCCAGAAAACATGTACACTTCATACTTTCCAGTTCTGTGGTGTATGCCTTGCTTCCAAAGGATAACCCTTTTTTATACAACATATTTCTCTATGAGATAACAAAGATACAGTTTCTCTGTGAGATTGTACAAAGCTACCCTTTCTATTTAATATAATACATAACTGTCCTTTCTCTTTGTGATTATACACATAATTACCCTTTCTCTGTGAGATTACACAAAATTACCTTTTTCTCATCGAGATAACACAAAATTGCCTTTTTTTGTGAGATCATACACAAAATTACCCTTTCTCTGTAAGGTTACACAAAATTACCTTTCTCTGCGAGATTACACAAATTATCCTTTCTCTGTGTGATTACTCGCAATTACCCTTTCTCTATGAGATAACACAAAATTACCCTTTCTCTTTTAAATAATACACTACTGCACCCTCTCTGTGAGATTGCACATTATTATCCTTTCTCTTTGAGATAATACACAATTGCACTTTTTCTGCCAGAAAACACAAAATTATCCTTTCTCTTTGAGATAATACGTAACTGTCCTTTCTCTAAGAGATTATACACAGAATTACCCTTTCTCTGTGAGATTACACAAAATACCCTTTCGCTGTTAGATTACACAAAATTACACTTTTTCTATAAGATTACCAAAAATTTCTGTGACTTTACTCAAAATTTCCCTTTCTCTGCGAGATTATACAAAAAACACACTTTTTCTGTGCGATTACACAAAATAACCATTTCTCTTTGAGCTTATATACATCTGCCCTTTCTCTGTGAGACTATATACAAAGTTACCTTTTTGTCTTTGAGCTTATAAACATCTGTCTTTCTCTGTGAGATTATACACAAAATAACCCTTTCTCTTTGAACTTGTACACAACTGCCCTTCTCTACGAGATGACAAAAATACCCTTTCTCGTTGAGCTTATACACAACTGCCTCTTCTCTGTGAGATTACTCAAAATTACCCTATCTCTTTGCGCTTATACACAACTGCCCTTTCTGTGCGAGAATACACAAAATTACCCTTTCTCTTTGAGCTTATACACGACTGCTCTTTCTCTGTGAGATTATACACAAAATTACCCCTTCTCTTTGCACTTATACAAACTGCCCAAATGACCCTTTTTCTTTGAGCTTATACACAGCATACACAACTGCCCTTTCTGTGTGAGAATACACAAAATTACCCTTTCTCTTTGAGCTTATACACGACTGCTCTTTTTCTGTGAGATTATACACAAAATTACCCCTTCTCTTTGCGCTTATACACAACTGCCCTTTTTCTGTGAGATAATACTCAAAATTACCCTTTCTCTTTGAGCTTATACACAACTGCCCTATCTCTATGAGATTATAAACAAAATTAACCTTAAGCTTCTCTTTGAGCTTATACACAACTGCCCTTTCTCTGTCAGATTATACTCAAATTTACCCTTTCTGTTTGAGCTGATACACAACTGCATTTTCTCTGTAAGATTATGCACAAAATTACCCTTAAGCTTCTCTTTGAGCTTATACACAACTGCCCTTTCTCTGTGAGATTATACGGAAAATTATCCTTTCTCTTTGAGCTGATACACAACTGCATTTTCTCTGTGAGATTATACACAAAATTACCCTTTTTTCTTTGAGCTTATACACAACTGACCTTTCTCTGTGAGAATATACACAAAATCACCCTTTCTCTTTGAGCTTATACACAACTGCCCTTTCTCTGTGAGATTATACACAACATTACCCTTTCTCTTCGAGCTTATACACAACTGCCAAAATTACTCTTTTTCTTTGAGCTTATACAGAACATACACAACTGCCCTTTCTGTGCGAGAATACACAAAATTACCCTTTCTCTTTGAGCTTATACACGACTTTCTCTGTGAGATTACACAAAATTACCCTTTCTCCTTGAGCTTTTACACAACTGCCCATTCTCTATGAGATTACACAAAATTACCCTTTCTCCTTGAGCTTATACACAGCTGCCCCTTCTCTCTGAGGTTACACAAAATTACCCTTTCTCTGTGAAATTACACAAAATTACCCTTGTGAGATTATACAAAAAATACCCTTTCGCCTTGAGCTTATACACAACTTCCCTTAGGCTCCCGCCCATCGGGGCTTGAAGAAATATTGTTGGCTGCCTGATGCTTCCATGCAGAGCTGAAACCGGCCGCACACGAGTACTGATAAACCGCTTAGAGGATCTAAGCCTTCCCAGGCAAAGCGGTACGAGTCCGACCGTCCATGCTTATAAACCCTATCGGTTTCATTCGACGACAGGGCTTGAGATGTCATTTCATCTCAATGTCGGGTAAAAGTCCCACAAAATTGGAAGCGACCTCTCTAAAATGACCTATACTGTGTTGACGGGGACGTGAAAACTCAAATCAAACAAATAAACACAACTGTCCTATGTCTGTGAGAATACACGAAATTACCATTTCTCTTCGAGCTTATTCAAAATGCCCTTCCTCTGTGAGAATACACAAAATTACCCTTTCTCTTCGAGCTTATTCACAACTGCCCTTCCTCTGTGAGTTTACATAAAATTACCCTTTCTCTTCGAGCTTATTCACAACTGCCCTTCCTCTGTGAGTTTACACAAAATTACCCTTTCTCTTCGAGCTAATTCACAACTGCCCTTCCTCTGTGAGAATACACAAAATTACCCTTTCTCTTCGAGATTATTCACAACTGCCCTTCCTCTGTGAGTTTATTCAAAATTACCCTTTCTCTTCGAGATTATTCACAACTGCCCTTCCTCTGTGAGTTTATTCAAAATTACCCTTTCTCTTCGAGATTATTCACAACTGCCCTTCCTCTGTGAGTTTATTCAAAATTACCCTTTCTCTTCGAGCTTATTCACAACCTCCCTTCCTCTGTGAGAATACACAAAATTACTGTAACTGGTCTAAGTATTCAGTACCATACTCGCTCTAAAAGTTAAACAGTGCTATTTACATGTGTACTACCCGATGTTGGGTCTAAAATAGCTGGATGAGTGGCAAACTGTGTAGAGCCTCAAGAAAAGAAGAGACAATAGGCCCATACTGTTATACAAAGGACTAAAGGGTGCTAACAACATTCTAACAGGTGACCTTATCCCCCCCCCCACCACCACCACCAGCTAGGAACTGTAGCAATCATCGTTCATTGGCGTCTCATACCCTTACTGCAAGAACTGGCATTTATAAAGAATCGTTCTTCTCTCGAACCATTAGAGATTGTGATGCCTTTCCCGATTCGATTATTTTGACAACTGCATGTGCTGTGGATTAGTGTAGCTAAGGTTACCTCTTTGGTGAGAGCTAGAGACTTACTTCCCATCACAAGTCCTGGTGTATGAATGTCATTTGACGTATCACCACAATTCTGATTCTGATTCTGACGAGATGCAGTTCTATACTGTTTGTTCAGGCTTGTTTGTCCGAATTAGTATGGTAGGCACGGCACCCTTGATATTATGAAATATTTTGTCGAACTGCAATGGCTCGAACATGTTTGTAGCCATGAAAAGTTATTGAGACAGCGGTAGTATAGACACACTCAGGGTTAATCTGTGTGCCAGATCAGGATGTATAATAGGGATGTCTTTTCGTTTTTTAGAATAAGTTATGCCGTGGGTTCTTATTAGAATCGCCTCATCGAAGTGAAAATCCATCCTTAATTATCCTCAATTCATATAAAAAGACAACCATTGGGACTGTTCAAAAGTGGTCTTTAAGACCATATCAAAACAGTTCCAAAGGTGGTCCCTGACCAGAGGACACTGTTTCAAGAAAACACAAAGAAGGAATAACTGCATCCTCCTAAATAAGTTTTAAAGGGGAATGGGAACACCTTCAGGGAGGCAACTCCTCCAAAAGTATTTTTGTCTCCCATGTCAATAGGGGTCAACTCTTAAAGGTTAGAATTTGCTCCTGAGGAGCAAATTCTTTCATTTAAGAGTAGAACCCTTTTTCAGCGGGACAGGGTTTCTAGAAAATTGAAAGGAAGTCCCGAAAGTTGTCTCCCTTTGAAAAATGGCGGAAAAATCTGCCAGATGTTGCCATTCCCCTTAAATAGAATAAGTCTTAATTTTAAATGGTCCTCATTGCGGAATATCACTATATAGTAACATCTGCAGCTATGGGATTAGTTTTTGGGGCTCAAGAACAAGGTCCGAATATCCGTGGTTAACGAGACATTGGTGTTCGAACCATCGAAGTTTTACTGTAATTCATTCATATTTTACAATTGCTTTTTCTTGTTTCTTTACATTCATTACGAAATCAGGTCTATTCAAATATATTGATCACTTTACTGCCACAAATGACAGTTTTCAGATACAAAAAACTATTTCTGCTATAACATAGATTGTTGAAACTCATAAGAACCACCTCGGCGAGGCGGTTGATACGTGTACCCATAATCAATGCAGAAATGAGAAAAATAATGTATACCCCTGTTAACCCCAGTTTAACTATATTAAAGTGTGGTTTTATGAGGTAAAAATTATAAAGGTGTGGTTTGTTGATATGTTAAACAATGTTTCGTCGCAGGTTTCGGAACATGGTCATCAGGCGGCACCTCTGTACCCCAGGTTAGCTCCGGAGCCATGTGGAACAGTATCTCTCCCGTACCTAGGACTTTAACCTCCCACGCTGGAAGAACCGCATTCGGCGGTAGTGGACACAGACGGGCGAGCAGACTGAGACCACCCGTCCCGGGACCAGAAAGAATCATTGGCAGTACAGTCATTGGGCGGCCTATGAGGATGGGGGAATTCGGTTTGTATCTTGTTTAACCATTACGATAATATAACAGTGCGAAAAAGTGTATTTTTAACATCTCCTCAATGGCTACTTGTCCGACGAAAATCCGTGTTATTTTTCTTATTTGTACTGGAAACATACATGTAGGTTGTGGGTGCTCGTTAGAACCACCAAGCAAAACAAAAAATTATGCGAAAGTTTCAAACGAATATCTCTACACGTTTTTTGAAAAAGACTCATTCAATTCACTATGATTTTAATTGAAAGGGAGATAATCCGGAACAGGCAGAAATTCCAATTGAGTTTGAAGCTGTTTGTTTGGGTTTAGTGGCAAAGTAATGATGTGGTCTTATCGATGAACATTCGTACATGACTTTTGCGGTGTGCATAGATTTGAATGTCAAGTACAACACGCGATTTTATTGGAAATATTGATTTTCAATTAAGCGCAATAACTCCATCATGGATGACTGCAACACGAAAAGAATTGGAGTTTTACAAACTTAGACGTTTGGGGAAAACAGACATAAGTATATTTTTTACAGACATCAATACAAGATCCGGTATTCCAAATCTTTTATTGCCTATGAGTAGATTTCTCCAGAGGCGCTTTAGCCGCTTAATATCAATTTATGTGGAGTTATTCGCACTTCATAGATACAGCTAGCAATAGATTGTCTGAAAATAAAGTTAACAAAACATTTCTCAATGTTCATGACGTCATGAAGATAGTATTCGTCATATCATGAACGTAGAATCAAAGCGCCAAAGGCACTGAAATGACAGATTCTATGAGAAAATCAAAACACTGTGAAAACTTACAGACAACCTTTCTAAAAAGATCTTAAACTTTAGAAAAGTAGTTCTGCAAATTGATATGTTTGCAGTTGTCTATACACCGATGGTATCATAAAATGTCATTCGATGTTTCAAATTTTGGAAAGAAACTATTTACTTTTTCAAAACCAAACATTAAAATTCAAGTTTTAACAATACTTCTGGCAATTAGTAACATTTTTGTCTGGTCGGTTGTGGATACCTCCCCCTCAAAAGATACTCTATTTTTCACAAAGAGATCGGAGGAGAAAGGCTGGTCAGTCCAGTACATGAATTCCATTGGCTTGAAGACATTTTTGAGTAAGAACACCACTATAAAAACGCGCGTAATCCTGCTGGATTAGATATCCCGGATTCTGAGCATAAACAAATAAATGGAACCACGTGAGGCCGACGCACTTGATTGATGTAACGTCTCGCTGTTCAGTTAACGTCTCAGCCATAATTGGAAGCAACGTCTCCAAAATGACCTTTACAGTGTTGACGGGGACGTTAAACCTCAAATCAACCAACCAACCAACCAACGTCTCAGCCATGATCTTGAATGTTCTTAATGTCGCTAGCTACAATACCTCGACATACCATTCCGCTTATTCCGTCCGATATGTCATGCTTTTATTACGCACGCGTCGCCTCGGCATACCTTACACCTATATGTCGAAACATCCCGAAACGACAATCGGCGTGATTCACGCTGAAGTGCGATGTGTCACTGAAACGCATATCACGCGAGTCGCTTAGACGCCAATATACATGTACGTATTTCATGCACCAGCGTAAGTGTTCCGTACTGTGTCGACGTCTTAATTTTGGTCACGACAGGGACGTCTAGCTCTCAAAAGTGCATCGCATAAGGACGACGAACAGTGTCAGTGCTTATTAGTCGGTAGTTGAAACCCTTTGTTTATCTACAGGTACAGTGTAGCAGATGCCGCTGGAAATCTGCTTCGCATATGCGTCTGTCGGATGAATCGATCTTGACGTACTGACGTCGGTCTTCCGCTACGCCGACGTCCACTAGCGTCTTCTTTTGATAGTAAGATGTCGCTCCAACAGACAAATAGATCACACACATGTGGCACCCAAAATCAGAGTCAACGCCATCCGCTTTCCGACCAGCTTCTAACTGTCCATTAGAAGCCTCTGTGGTGTAGTGGTTATGCTACTCGCCTTGTAAACCAGGGATCGCAGGATCGATTCCGGACTTCTCCAGACTTTCGGATGTGTCTTTAAACCGAAGTATCGTCTCCGTATGACCTTAGCTGTTGGCGGGACGTAAAACTCAAACACACACACACTAACTCTAACTGTCCAGGGTTCAATGAAAAATGTTGTAATACGTTCTCACTTGATGCTTTTTGATGCTGTACATGTTCTAGGTGACCTCAACTTCAGAGACATTGCTTGGCCCGACAGGCTCAGCAAACAAGGCACAATGCTGAGTCAGTCGGAAGGACAATATTGATTGACATTTTGAACGATCATGGCCTTGAACAAATTGTTAACTTCCCCACTCGTGATAAGAACACATTGGATCTTATCCTTACGACTTTGCCAGGACAATTCGAAGACATTCATTCCCCAGATAAACTAAGTGACCACGATGTTGTCTCCGGATATTTAAAAATTCACATCCCACCAATAAAGAAACCTCGGAGGAAGGTGTACTCATATCAGAAAGGTGACTATGAAACTATGAGGAAGGATGCACTCAGATTTGCAAAGGAGAATTACATTAATGGTCATTCAGATGCTCGGTCTATACAGGAGAATTTTGATTTGATAACTTCTTTCATTCATACTTCGGCCGAAAATCATATCCCCTCACAAAATAGTAGGGCTGTATCTTCTATTCCCTGGATCACTCCAGAGAGAAGAAGGAAAATTCGCAGAAGGAATAAGATTCATGCAAAGGCAAAAAAGACGGGAAGTGGTAAACTCCGGACAAAATTTGAAAACTTGAGACGTGAAATCAAGACTGCTATAAAAATCAGCATGATTTGTATGTGAATAACTTGGTAGGTGATGTAAAGGCAAATCCCAGAGACTTCTACAGATATATTAATAGCCAGAAGAAAGACAGGCAAGGTACCCCGCCCCTTAATAAAAGAGGTGGGGACGGGGTTGCTGAATCAGACTCTGAAAGGGCAGAGGAATTAGTTGGTCAATTCAATGATGCATTTAATAAAACTGAGTTCACGGAGGTTCCATTGACTGGAAGATCGGGCCCATTCATGGATAATATTGTTGTGACAGCTGCAGGAGTGATCAAATTACTTCAAGGCTTAAACTCCAGCAAGGCCTTAGGACCCGATGAGCTTCATCCCAGAGTCCTGAAGGAACTAGCAAATGAGTTGGGTCCAGTTTTCGCACACTTGTTTCAACAGTCTCTTGACACGGGTGTAATCCCCAAAGAATGGCTCTTAGCAAACATTTGTCCACTCTTCAAAAAAGGAGATAGGGCTCTTGCCCGTAATTATCGCCCTGTGTCTCTGACTTGTGTTCTGTGTAAATTGCTGGAACATATAGTCTGCTCAAACATCATGGCCCACTTGGACGAGCATAAACTTTTGTCAGACAGGCAACATGCATTTAGGAAAAGGCACAGTTGTGAAACTCAGCTAAGCACAGTTATTAATGACTGGGCAAAAATCTTGGACAAAGGGGGACAGGTGGACACATTTATTCTTGACTTCGAGAAGGCCTTTGACACCCCTCCTCATGAACTACTTAAATCTAAGTTATTTGGTTATGGAATTGGGGGAAAGACCCTCAAATGGATAGATTCCTTTCTTTGCTACAGAAAACAGCGGGTTGTTGTTAATGGTGAATCTTCGGAGTAGGCTCCAGTTTTGTCTGGAGTCCCGCAAGGGACCGTTCTTGGTCCACTTTTGTTCTCCCTGTACATCGATGATATTTCCACTGACATTGACTCAGAAATAAGACTGTTCGCAGATGACTGTGTTTGTTACCGGGAAATTAGAGATACAGATGACTCATTGAAACTTCAGGCTGACATAGATAGATTAGGATGTTGGGCAATTAAATGGGGTATGAGATTTCAGCCAGTTAAATGCAATATTATGCAGATAACTAGGAAGAGATCTAATAAAGTTGAGGCTTCTTACACCTTAGAGGGAACGGTCCTCGAGAATGTGGACTCCATTAAATACCTTGGAGTGACAATCTCACACAACTTGAGATGGAATACTCATATTAGCAACATGTGTACTAAGGCAAATAGAACGCTTGGTTTCCTGAGGCGAAATCTTCATCAGTGCCCTCAGGATGTAAAAGAGGCAGCATATAAAGGTCTTGTTCGCCCAATCTTGGAATATGGTAGTTGTATCTGGGACCCCAGTGGAGTGGTCCTTAATGATGAAAATGAGAAAGTTCAGAATAGAGCTGCTAGATTTGTAACAGGCAATTACTGCTTTGAAACTGGGAGCATGACTGGAATACTTGGAAAATTAAAATGGGAGTCTCTCAAGAAAAGGAGAAAAGACAATAGGCTAATCCTTTTATACAAATGTCTAAAGGGTGCTGCCAGCATTCCAACAGGTGACCTTGTTCCCCCAGCTAGACACTGTAGAAATCACCATTCGTTGGCGTTTCAGACCCTTAGCGCAAGAACTGACATTTATAAAGAGTCGTTCTTCCCCAGAACCATTAGAGATTGGAATGCCCTTCCCGATTCGATTATTTCGACAGCTGAAGGTGCTGATGATTGTGTAGCTAAATTTACCTCTTTGGTTAGAGATAGGGACTAACTTCCCACATCACAGGTCCTGGTGTATGGATGTCATTTGACGTGTCACCATTAACAATTCTGATTCTGATTCTGATTCTGAGAACAAACTTTTCTAGGCACGACTTTACATCACACATCAAAAGTTTGATCCTGAACATGTTGTTTCTATCAGTGCTGGTGTGAAGGTGATACACAGGATCGTTGCCCCCGCCAATCGGGGCTTAAAGAAATAGATGGGCTGCATGATGCTTCCACGCAGAGCTGAAACCGACCCGCACACGAGTACTGGTAATCTGCTTAGAGGATCTAAGCCTGCCCAGGCAAAGAGGTGCGAGTCGGACCATCCATGCATATAAACCCTATTGGTTTTGATTGGGCGCCGGCAGGGCTTGAGATGTCATTTCATCTCAGTGTCGGGTAAAAGTCCCACAAAATTGGAAGCAACGTCTCCAAAATGACCTATACAGTGTTGACGGGGACGTTAAACCTCAAATCAAACAATACAAAACACAGGATCGTGGCCGGACTGGTAACCATACGTCACGGTTGATTGATTTAACCTTTTTAGCTTAAGGGCATGGTGCCTAAGCGTGTTGTAATCATGCAATCGTTTGGTTTCAAAATCAAAGCACCGAAAGTGTTGGTGGGATGTAGGTTGGGGTAAAAGTCCTGGGCTGAGAATAAACTGTTTAATTTAACTCTGAAATTCCAAACAAATAGTGAAGATTTTGATAAGAAGCGCGTTCTGTAGCGTCCGAACTTGGTCTACACTGTTTGCCAAGCTCACCATATGATTCCAGGATGACCCTCTTCAGTCTTATGGAATACCCTGATCTCACTGCGGCTATTTTCTACAAGAAAAAGGTTATTCTGAGAAGTCAGTGATAGTCACGTAGACGTTAGCTCTGAATCGCTTTTTTATGCCCCCGCATCATATGATGCCGGGGGCATATAGTTTTTTGGTTTTCCGTACGTGCGTACGTGCGTACATGTGTACGTCCGTCTGTACGTGTGTATGTACGTACGTACGTACGTACGTGATCCTGTAACCTCAGGTTAAAGTTTTTGTAACAGGTAGAGCCTGATTTATGAATGGCATTTGGCGGGGCATCCGTGTCCTATGGACACTTTTTCTAGTTTATTAGTAACTTCGGGTCGAATGCCAAACAATCAACCCAAACATAGCCGGGTCGTTTGTCAGTCTTGGTTACATGTAAGTGTTATCTGTAAAATCTGCACTTGAAAAAATGTTCGATCTGTCAAACAATGTAGACTAAGATCAAACGCCACAGAACACGGTGCTGATCTTGTTCTACATTTTTGCATCAGTTACTAAACTTCCGTTAAGTTTAAACGGATCAGTCCAAGTCCTCGTTCATGACCAGCCTGCATTTAGAGACAATCGGCATGAGTGTTGTCAGTGCTTTGATTTATTCACTGCCTTGAGTTTCTTGAGTGTACTCTTCCATCACTGAAGTTGGGCTCGTCCATTCTGCTAAATATGGCACCTAGAATTATATCACAGGACCTACACTGTTTGCATAGGTATCTGTACCATATTCCAGGGTTGAAAGGGACAGCCTTTCTCGCAAAGTCTGATATACACCTAGTTGTAACTGACCTAGACTTGACCTCGAATGTCGGAAAACCCATTAATATTCTGGTCTGCAGCTGACCGGCTGGTCTTTAAGGATTAAATATTGACAGCACTGTTAGAAAACAGTGTAAAACCTGAGCAGACGTCTAAGCAGATGCCGCATTGATCTAGGTATACAGTCTCGCATGATGCAGCTGATTCATATGAAGTGCTGAATATATTCTCTGAAAGGTAAGATAAAATCGTCATGTCGTCTGCTTCAAAAGTTTGTATTGCGATTATAGGATGTACAATTTTGATAACTGCACCTAACCGGACTACATTTTTGTGCGGACTCATATTTCTTTGGCGGTCAAAGCCGGAAGAAAGTCGTAAGAAAGCCGGAACTACTTTACAACACGCAGGATAGCTAGAGATGACAGATAGAATCTGTCATTAAAAATGAAATTAATCTTCCACAGGTCTTCCCCGCCATGGTGGTGCTGGAATAGGGCGGGCACACTCCGACGGCAGAAGAGGGGGCTGGGACGGCAACCCAATAACAATGCATAGGTTCCACCACAACTGGGTTGACCCACTCGGCGGACGACCCCTACCCATGGGATGGAATGGTGACTTTGCAAGTATCAGTCATATGTTTGGTTAAGGATGGCTGACAATATATTTGTAACAAGTAGGTACATGTAAATATCACTATTTTGTTTCAGCGTAAACTCTCTATTTCGGTTTTAGCCAAGCCATGGAAAATGGTACTTGCAGCATTGGCGAACAGCAAAGGCTCAGGCGGAGATTGCGCATCTCGTCTGATTCTTTGCTTTTCGCAGACTTGTTTTTTTTTTTTTTTAGGTTAAACGTCCCCGTCAACACTGTAGAGGTCATTTTGGAGACATTACTTGTAGAGGTCATTTTGGAGACATTACTTCCAATTTTGTGGGACTTTTACCCGGTATTGAGATGAAATGACAGCGCCAGCAAAACCAATAGGGTTTATAAATATGGCGGGTCCGACTTGCACCACTTTGCCTGGGCAGGCTAAGATCCTCTAAGCGGTTTACCAGTACTCATGTGCGGTCGGTTTTATCTCTGCGTAGAAGCATCATGCAGCCCAGTCTGTTTCTCCAAACCCCATGAGCAGACATGGGGAGGAGATCCTGAAGTAGCTTCATGCAAGATATCAAGCGTCTAGTGGGTCAGTCTACCGTAACCGACGAGACCTAACTGGCCGAAACAAGCTAGTCTGGTCCTGGGAGAAAAAAACTTGTGCACCACAGGGTTTCCGTTCTCTGTTGTACATGTAGTCAGTCCTTGCTTCCAAAGGATAACATTTTATAGAACATTTAACTTCACTTTAACTGATGTGGCATAATTGGCTGAAAGTAGCTAGCCTGACCCAGTAAATTTCACAAAATATACAACTCCCGCAAAGAGAACACTCAAGGTGTACCTTTCTGCTTAGTCATATAATTCCGATTCTCCATCCTTATGTATATTTCAAGCGATTTGATTGGTTGAAATACATTAGGAAAACATGTCCGTAAGAAATAATGGTGTCCAACATGGTGCCAGAAAATGATAAATATTAGGTAAAAATTATAACATCTTCATTAATACTGCTTTCAACATAGATTGTGGGTGCTCGTTAGAACCGCCTCAATAAGGCGGTTCTAACGAGTACCCACAATCTATGTTTTTGAGCAAAAAAGGCAGATAATGTTTACCCCGTAAACCCCACTTTTCTCTAAATAAAGTGGGGTTTAGGGGGGGGGGGGGTCTTCGTTTCACGGACGTGTTATCGTGATGAAAGTTTTATATTTCGATAAATTCCATGAGCAAGAATCTCAGATCTTGTTCACACAGCGTCAGGTAGTAAGTAAGATAACGTGACGTCAAAAAGCACGTTTAGAACCTGCCTGTTACGTCATTGTACATAAACGACGTCAACAGCGTTCGATTAAAAGATGAAAATTATCGGTTTAAACAATATTTATTCATTTCATTTCGACAAGTCAATTCGAACAGTACATGTACAATTTACAATGACAGGATTTGAAAACAAGCGAAACGCTTATACTAATCATCTGAAAATTATTGAAAACGTAAATATTAGAAGACAAATACATGTTAACTTAGTTTATAGACTTGACGTTTTGTTCGCTTGGGGTTCTTTCAAAGCTTCTAATTGAATAATCATTCCACCGTAGCTGCTGGTAAGCTCATTTTTACTCTTTGGAAATAATTCTTAAAAATATGATTTTGGTGACATTTTTATCTTTTCGCTGACATAGTTGGAATTATAAGAAAAAAAAATTGTGAATTTTGTGAATTGTGGATTTTATCGATGTGTAAACGCCGGCGAATCACTCACAAACTACACATATCATGGAAGCGATTCTATTAAGTACACACAACATGTTCAACATAAAACATGCGGTAAGATGATTCTAAATATATGTACTGATTGTTGCAAGCCGGAATCTTGGAACGCACTGAGGACAATCGATAACTACGGTACCCTGGAAGGGACATGAAATTTATTTTCATATGTTGTGCGAACTAGATAATATCTTGTGCGCACATGTTATTATCTTGTGTGCACAAGTAGTTATCTTGTGCCCACAAGATAATATCTTGTTCCCACAACTTAATATCTTGTGCACACAACATATTATCTTGTTTGGACAACATAGATCGTGTGCCGACAACGTATTTACCTTGTGCGCAAAACTTATCATTTTGTTCACACAACATAATATCTTGTGCGCATAAGATATTATCTTGTTCGCACAAGTTATCATCTTGTTCGCACAACATATTATCTTGATCGCACAAGATATACTCTTGCTTGCACAACATAGATCTTGTGCAGACGACATACTATCTTGTGCGCACAAGATGCTATCTTGTTCGCACCGTTTAATATCGTGTGCTGACCACATAATATCTTGTACGCCCAACATATTATCTTGTTAAACTTAGCACAATATAATCAGACGGATAAGATATTATGTTGTCCGCTTAAGTTCTGTGTTGTGCAAACAAGATAATATGCTGTGCGAACAAGATAATATCTTGTTCTCACAACTTAATTCTTGTACGCACATCAATTGCATGTCCCTCCCCGGGTTCCGTAGATAACTGATCCTAAATTGCATATTTAAGGCGTGTACCAGGGGATTAAATGAACAGAATAACTGAATAGAATACCAGATTCTCAAAGGGTTTTCGAAGCCTTGCCTGATAAACTTGATATCAAAAGACACGAACCTGGTAATCTCTTTACTCATAAAAGTTTTATCTGGAGTAGCTGAAAAATCGCCACGGACTTAAGAACAAGTTGGACCAACCATGGTAATCGAGCCATGTACGTTTTCTGGTATTAAGAAAATATTTCTGCCGACCTCCTGCAGTAGCAATAGACGATGTCTAAATCTTGCCTGGTCAGAAGACCACGAACAATACAGCTTGTTTATTCTTCTTCAGTTAAACGGCTCAGTAAACCCTATTTAGGTCTTGTCGAGCCAGCTAGTTTACTTAAACGCACTGGCATGGGTAAGCTGATACATAAGCAGTTAGCCGGTACAGTGCACATTTTTTCGTAAAAACTGACAGCTACCCTCTTTGAATCAAAGGGACTGTAGAAAATATTATATGATCAATCACCACGAAAAATTGTTGTCGGATCCGGCGTGGATCGAACCGCGACCTCCTTGTAATCAGTCAGACGCAATCAGGTTTGAACACCAAGCCCGGCTTGACTCGCATGTATTCTAGTACTTTAAATAGTTTGAACACCTTTTTGACAATGAAAACTTGTTCGAGGTAGAGGTAGCTCGGTAGAGGTAGTTCTATTCACCTTATTTGTATTATCTGCTTGTTCCTAGTCTGAAGGTTATCAGTGTTGGAAAAACAGGTAACCAAACCCCCTGACCTTCGAAGGTCAGGGGGCCTGGTTACCTGTTTTCCCAATATTGCCAGTGTGCAAGCTGGGAGCCAGCAAATAATGCAAATATGGTGAATAATATAAATTTTTCATGTATGTGCTCATTGGAAAAGCCTCGTTGTGGAGCGAGTGTAATTAATGCACACAACATACCTTTGCAAGATAAAATAAAAATAAATAACAATAATAATAATAAAAAAAAAACAAACGTTCAAAATGTATTTTTTTCTGGAGCCCGAGGCAAAGCAACATTTAAGGTACGTATTTTTTTGATAATTGAAGGATAGTTGCCGTCGAATCTCTACAAAAGCCTATGCTGTGGGTATCAATTAGAACCGCCTCGTCGAGGCGGTCTAATGAGTACCCACAACGTAGGTTTATATGGAGAAATAAGAAAAACTATCCTGTAATTATCACAAAATACTTACCTTATCTGTTGCTATGTCCAGGGACTCAAAACCATCAGTGTTCAAGCCAATGTCGTTTTACTATACATTGGATTTGTTCTCGTTTCAGGCTGCCACTTTGTGCGAAGTTTGGGTTTGTGTTTTGTGCTTTGTGGTTTCTGTAAATAAATGTTGTAATACAAGCATTGTTTTCATTTATTCACTTTGTTTCAGATTGCGCATAAAAAAAAATAAAAAAAATAAAAAAAAAACATTCGATTCGATTCACCAATTCATAAATCGCATGTTACTCCAATGAAATACATGCAACAGGTACAATGTATTGGCGACAAATCTTTCTTTCAATACCTATTCCTTTAAAGGCATTTTATTCTTGTAACAGTAGGACACACCGTGTGTTCATAATTGATTTATTGCTCTCTGTGATATACTGGCTATAGCAGATCAAAGGCGGTCCTTAATTGGGTGATTAGAAGCTCTTGTTGTATCCCCTGACTGAGGCTTTTAAGGAGAAAATCAATAATGTACACTAGTCAACAGTTAGAAAATTATTGATTTTTCCCAAGGAGGCCCCTTACCTGTTGAAGACAGAGTACTTCTCTTCAGTCAGCTCTAAGGGCTACATTATATTATGCAATGAAATGATAGTCCACAATAATCAAGAATAAATGCCTTTAAAGACACATTTTTGGATTGCATAACGCCCTTATGATCGTTTATTAAAGAAAGGAGTTTTGAGATAAGATACACATGGGGTATTCTGGCTATCATACGGGTAGGTGACCAAGGCAGGGTAATCGATTACCTAGGGATATAGGTTTGACAAGTCACATCTTTTCTTTTACTTGTTTGATTACTATGTCCTGTTTTTACTATTAATGGAAAAAATAAAAATATGGGGTTTAAGGGGTTCTATTTTCTGATATGATTGTGTCTAAAACAAGAAACAGTTTATAGTACCATCTTGACTGAAACTATAAAACGCTTATGTTTTAGACATTAGATGATTTTTGTCACATTCTTTCACAAAATAAATAAATAAATAAATAAATGTTAATCCATTGCTTAAATCTTGAATGAATCAGTTAATTACATTGTTTGTTTACTTCTTTTCACATTTGAGTTAATGAAAGAATGGGTATATCAGTGTTTCACTTTAACTTTTTTTTTGAAATAAAAAATAAGTAATTTTAAACAACATTTTGTGGAAACAATCTCAGTAAAATATATACCATCACATAATTTCCCCTTATAGGGCCCCCTTTTAAACATATCTCTCGGAGAGTCTCTGCTCATAATCACCTCATAATCACTTAGATAAGATAAGCCTTTAGTCTGGCCCAGAAAACATGTACACTCCATATTTTCAAGTTCTGTGGTGTATTCATTGCTTCCAAAGGATAACCCTTTCTAGAACACATTTGATGTGAACTATGGTCCGAAGGAATTGTTTATTGGAGACGATTAAACACACCATCCCTTTTATGATGGTATATATTTTACTGAGATTGTTTCCACAAAATGTTGTCTAAAATTACTTATTTTTTTATTTCCAAAAAAGAGTTAAAGTAAAACACTGATATACCAGTATAAACCTTTTTGGTTTCATTGGGCGGCAGGGCTTGAGATGTCATTTCATCTCAAAGTCGGGTACAAGTCCAACAAAATAGAAAACGACGTCTCCGAAATAACCTAAATACTGTGCTGACGGGGTCAAACAAACCAAATATCATGTAATGGCAATGACGTTCACCGCTAATCATAGAAGGAAAATATCCACATTTCAATTTTATTCTTATTAAGATAACGCTGATATAATGCTTTCTTCCATACCTTCCATCACAAACACAGGGGTTTACAGGGGTAAACTTTATTTTTCTTATTTCTGTTCTAAAGTATAGATTGTGGGTATTCGATGAGGCGGTTCTAACGAGTACCCACAATCTATATTTTGAGCAGAAATAAGAAAAAGATCACAGTTGTTTACCTTAAAATTTCGTTTTGTTCGGCGGTAAAGTTTACAATGTATTTGTATAGGCGTGTATTCGTAATGAAAATGGTCATTTTCTAATGAAAATTTGTGATATGTTTCTTATATAAACTCCAAACATAGGTTGTGGGTCTAACGAGTTCTCAAACTATGTCTTATAGAAGAAAAACTGAAAATAATTTATACCCCTATGTTCTCCAGCTTTCAATGGATCTATATAAAACGGGATTTGGGGTGTTTTCCTTTCACGGATGATGTAATACATTGAAACCTGTCATTGCGGTCCCTCTATTGTGCCATCAACCTGATTTTAAAGTTATATTGATTACGGTAACACATCCGAAGTGGCATAGTGCAATCTTTTATATTTCCGCCTCCCCACCCCCGCCATAAATAAAATAATAATAATAATAAACAAAAAAACGGTTATTTTTTCTGATGTAAACTGGTGACATTTTTCCTATTTATACTCCAGACATACTCTGCGGTTGCTCTTTAAAACAGAAGTGAAAAACTGCATCAATGAGCAGAAATAATAAAATTATTTATTATATGTCGCCGCGTCTGAAAGTGTAATAGCGCCATGTAATATTTTCGATAATCCACTAGTGGATTAAATATGCAAATTATCTAGATACGTCTCGTAACGTTAAATGTACGACGTCCTTAATGACGTCGCATTTACTAATGACGGAATATTGGCATTTTTGTAAAATAATCGTGAATGAAATGAATTTTAAATGTCATATGATAAATAGAACCTTGCATTCGTAAAGCCTCGCATTGTATCCCTTTTCCTCAACGAGTTTAATAAATTCAATAATACATGAGCACTCATGTAAGATCCTCTATATATTGTATACCTCTAATACCTCTGTAAACCTCAGTTTATCTTTTAAAAGTGAGATTTAGAGGGATCCTCATTACGCGATTCCGAAAAGGACAAACAATAAACTCAAAAAAGTAGCCCAATACGCGGGCTAGCAGTTTGTTTTCTGATAAGAAATACTTTTTACTGCCAGGAAGTCCGAAAAACCTCTTTATTATTTTAAAGTCAACACAAGAATTGTGCACGTATTATAAAAGAGAAAGTAATAACGAAAATCATGTACTACATAACAACATTTCTAGTCTTTAATTCTAGATTTCATTATTTTCAATGCTAGTCACATTCAAATTTTGTTTTCTTTGACAAGTAGTACTGCTTAACAATCCAATTAACACATTCTTTTTTTTAAATTCGGAGACTTAAGGTGAATGGGAACACCTGGCAGGTTATTCCAACATTTTTCAAAGGGAGTCAACTTTCGAGACTTCCTGCTCACTTTCTTTTATAAGCCCTGTCCCACCGAAAAAGGGGTACTCATAAAAAAAGAATTTGCTCCTCAGGAGCAAATTCTTTCCTTTAAGAGTTGACCCCTATTTACATGGGAGGCAAAATACTTTTGCAGGAGTTGCATCCCCTGAAGGTTTGCCCATTCCACTTAAATGTAAATGGTATGGCGGTGTTAATTGCTGATGATGTAAATAATAACAAAGAGTATGCTATAAAATGTTGTTTACCTTTATATGCTCAGCCAAGAGTTGAAACCACCAGCCGTTTCCCGCCAGTTATGTATGTTACATTGCCAGATAGAGTAGTATAGGTTTCTTTTGTAGGGCACACTGGAGAGAGATTCAGCAGGATATGTTAAAGATTAGGACTGATAGGTAGGCTTGTTAGATTACCTTACCCAACCTGGGCCCAGGATTACAATGCGTACTTAAATTTTAAGTACCTACTTAAACTAAGTATTTACCTAACTGGTGTATAAAGTGAACTACAAAGAAATTCGTTCGTTTAAGTCGATACTTAACCAAAGAAAATACTTAAATATTTAAGGTAACCCAGGTAGGTACCTTAACTTTTAAGATTTGACCTTGACACATGAATGTATATACCTTCGGGCTTTTATTTGTTCGAGATCACCAGTGATGCTCGGTAGCTCAAACGGTAGAGTGTTTTCTTGATATGCGCGAGGCCCTGTGTTCGAGTCCCGGTTGGGCCATTTTTTTTCCTCCCTGTGGGGCAAGCCTACTTGCTATATAGGTACTGGCGTGTATTTCTCCCTTGATGTGTCAAAGTGTGCGACGAACAGAGCTGTGTAATAACTTCCTTTTACATAATACTGTTTATCATATGACGTTATTGATAAGCAGTGGATAATGTCGTATGACCACACGTGTAATAACACTTTGGCGGGATAACGTAAGGTCATGACGACGTCCATGTCAACCATGCATTTTCTGTGAAGAAAAGTGTCAAATTTGATGGTGATAAAATCTTATTTAAAGTGGCCATATGATAAACAGAATCTTACACTCGTGGTCACTTCATATGAATTTTATGAAACTCGCCAAAGGCTCATTTCATAAATTTCATATGAAATGACCACTCGCGTAAGACCCTCTATATAATACTAGTGACAGGGCAATAATTAATTGTTTGGTGCGGGAAGATTATTATACGTGAGAGGGGATCCTAACTGACTTGGTTGTTTTTGTCAGGGTAGGTGTGTGTATCTTATAAAAATCTTATAAAAATCTTATAAGGCAAAATGTTAAAGCTGAAAAACATTTACACGCTGTTTTTTCTACAAATAGCGGAACAGCATTGTCGTCGTCAACGCCCATTGAGATCATAGAGAACCATGGTTTATGGTGTAGACTTGCGACACTTGACGTCATTGAAAATCATGTGATTCGATGCGTTCATGGAAGTATGAACAGGCGTATAGGTTTACAGTTAAGAAATGAAATTTATTTTTCTGCAGTTCATGGAAGTATGAACGCAGTGGGTCGCGTACAAAGTAAATGAACCCCGAAGGGGATCATGTGAACTTTGCTCGCGACCCACTGTCGTTCATACTTTCATGAAAAGCAGAAAAATTAAGTTTTTTTTTTTTTATATTTACATTATTTGCCCCTCATCAATGGGCGAAACAAATGCTTGCAGGCCAAACTTTAAAGCTGAAAAACATTTACACGTTGTTTTTCTACAAAGAGCGGAACAGCGTTGACGTCATCAACGCCCGTAGAGAACAATGGTTTAGAATGACGTCACTTAACGTCATCGTGAAAATCATGTGATCCGATGCGTTCATGGGCGTATGAACGCAATTTTTTTCAATAGGTTTACATTAGACTTTACACTGGAAATGTAAATATTAGGTTTTACACATGAAATGTAAATATTAACTATTTTGGCGTGAACAACTGTAACGTATGTCAACGATGTACATTTGTTGGGCAAATGGTCAAGGTAAAGACAGTAAAATCCAATTTAAAATCCAATTCGAAGGCCCGTTTCGTAACTTTCATATGAGAGGACCATTTGTGTAAGATTCTCGATATCAAAATTAATGAAATTCAAAGAAGTTTTTTTTTGATTGATCGATTGATTGATTGATTGATTTGATATTTAACGTCCTCGCAACACTATTTAGGTTTGATTTTGGAAATGTTGATTGCAATTTTGTCGGACTGTTACCCGACATTGAGATGAAATTACACCTCAAGCCCTGTCGCCCAATGAAACCAACAAGATTTATATGCATGGACGGCCCGACTTGCACCACTTTGCCTTGGCAGGCTTAGACCTTCTAAGTGGTTACTGGAGGTCGCGTGTGGTCGTTGTGTACTGGTTGGGTGAGGCGAAGGTGACGTGTATCTTGCGTCAATGGGGCGTCCAGCTGATTGTGACAAGGCCTGCTTTCCTAGCAGCAGGTAATGGTAGTGGAGAATGTTGTTATATCTCCTGTTTCTGCACATCCAGTCATTTGCCTCTTCTCCCTGCCTGGAAATGCTCAATAAAAATGAGTTTGAGGCGTTCCACCTCCCTTTGTTAGCTCGTGCATGTGAGTAATTAAGTGTGTTTGTGAGTGAGTGAGCGCTTTATGTCTCGACAGGGACGTTAAACCTCAATTCAAATAAGACTCCATAAAACCGAGCTTTGCATATTCAAATATTGTATGAGTTCTTGTTTCTGAAGGGACCCCATAGAAACAGCGTTTTGAATATGTCGTGGTGCTACTTTGTGACCAATGTTTGCCCGCACAATTTGAGAGCGAGTGTGATCCTTCAATTACACAGGTTTTATAGTATATAAAACATTTTTCATGGTTTATGGAGTGAAATGGAAACTAAACCATCATATTTTCTATTGTCTTCATCCATTCAAGCAGAAGCAGGGATTTTTGACAGATCGCGGGAAAGTTGTGGGCCGCCTACATCAATGTGTAATTGAAACTTTCGTGCTAATCTTCGTGAAAATTTCCGTCAAAATTACGACATCATCCGAAGTTAAATACTTAGCTAAGTAAATGAAAAAGGTGGCTTTCGAATGCACTTTTTAAGGGAATACTTTACTAAGATAAGAATTCCTCCTTAAATCGTTA